>MU225293.1:8141601-8217249 GCA_018584345.1 Thuja plicata | reverse complement strand
AATTTCGGGTAATTCTGACTTTGAATAGTTATAACAGACAAAATATATACCGAAAACCAATTTTTCTTTTTTTATGCACTAGCTGTACATGTTATCTAAAACATATTCTGAAATCAGAAGAAAAAAATATTATTTGCATATATTAAAGTGGAGGGAACTAGACCTTACATTTTGAGCATTTTTTGAGCAATTAAAAAATGGACTTCAAAAATTAAAAAACTAGGTCAATACTTATTCAAAAAAATTAAAAAAAATTATAGGCATAAACTAGATCCAATTTTACACATTTCATTAGTTTACATCATTTTCAAATTCTAAACACAAATATCACTTTTATGTCGTTAAAGTTCAACAGTTTTGCATGTCGTGGTCCTCTTCCTTTGTTAAAGAGTGACACAGGTTTGTACTTTTACCCATTAGTATTGACCCGTATCTAAGGTAGATGATACTTGAGCCCCAATTATCAAGTTTGATCTATGCGGCATGGTTACTCCTCATGGTTGGTACTCTGGTGTTTAGGTCTAGTAGTAGTGAGTAGTACCCTGGTGTATTGTGATTGTGTCTATTTTAAATTTGTTGGTATGAAAATGTCAATTTACTAAATGTTAATATGCATAATTGACAAAGTAAATTAAAAGCATTAAAAAAATAAACTCAATATCTAACATCAATGATTATTTATTATCTACTTGTTTAGTTAGGTTTGAACTCTTTTGAGAAAAGGTTATCTAAATGGATCATTTTTTTTTATCTCTCACAATGTCAATGACCTCCTTTGTGACATCATGGTTTCCACTTCCATTAACACTTCAAGGCTCACATTACCATAACCATTTCAACTAATCACCTACCTACCATAATAAGGTTTCCTTATTATTTGACCCAAAACTTTGTATATTGGTATGGATAAATATTATAGTGTTAATACATTTCAACATATATGTTTAGTAAATTTTGAAATTAAATCTAAATAAATTGTATAATTTTTTTATATTGCTTTAAATTTGAATCATTTTTTTTTTCTATGAATACAATATTATAGTGGTAAGAATTTCAATATAACTCTTGTATATCTTGTTTTGACCAAACCCTGATGAAAATAGAACACTGATCTCACATCTTCTATAATTAAATTGAGAATATATTGTATAATTTATTACATTCTTAAAGTTTAAACTAAATTGTCTTACAATTCATTATTTTTTAATCTTTAGTTTCTTCCCTCTCATTCTAACATTACACCTTCATAATTGTGATTTCTATATCCCGCCACCTCTCTCAATACTAGTACTCACTTCAACGTCATCTCTCCTGACTGTCATACACTCAGATGAATACATTTTTCATTCGTAGCCATCCATACCTTTCAATACTATTTTCGTAGCCATCCATACCTTTCAATACTATTTTCGTAGCTAAATCCGTCCCCTGATAAGCCCTCCAATGTGTCTGCCATATTGTTTATATTTTCCATGGACTCAGTTGAGAAAGAACGTACATTTTCAGCAAATATAATACAGTCCACTTGTAGATACATCTTATCTTTTAAAATCGTTTCCAAAAGTCCATGAGTACGTGATCTTCAAGATTCGAATTCCAAATGCTATTATTGTGGGCATTTGATTTTAGGCCATGAGAATTTTGAGACGTGGTATGATATTCATTACTAGAAAGAACGTACTTCACCGAATTGAAAAGCTACCTTAAGCGATTGCCACACATTTAATATCTTCTTTGGAATTTCTTCGAGACTGCCACGTTATATGATTGAGGTGTTTCTCGATTGTCAATTTTTTTAAAATGGTTTTGTTACATTATTTTCATAACGTTTTTGTGCGCAGGGTCTCACTTAGATTTTCAGTTTTTATAAATTTTTTATTTTATTTTATTCTATGAAAATTAATATAGTGTTAGTTCATATTGGAAATGCTTACTATTCGTTAATAATGATTAATTGTGATTTTTTCGGTAGTGATTTGATTTCAATTGATAGTTCACATTGCTCAACTTGATTTTAATAAATATAATGTCAACATTCAAGTGCCTTAACCATCTGTTTCAGATGTGTCAACTGCTGGTACCCGCATTTCGTAATATTCGCAACATTTAATATTTAATATATTGATTAAGGAATTCTAAAAAACTACATGATTTTTTTTAAAGAACATAAATGATTGAGTGAAAATTTTGCAAATGTTTCGTTTCTACTGTTATTTGAATAAATGTCAAACGACTATAGAACTATTGAAGGACACGAAACTGGATGAATTCCAAATTTGTTTATTTTAAAGTAAAATCCGTCACACAATTCAAACTGTCGAATTTCAACTAACAAACAATCAACAAAAATTATAAATACCTAGCACTTGTATGAAAAGGAGATGCAAGGATTACACCTATAGGGAATTATCTACATTAATGTGTTAAAGATGATAGTCTAATATGTGCATAGAAGATACACTTATTTAACTTGTAATATCTTCTGTCTGAAAGGAAATGTGTTTTTTTTTTTTTTTTTTAAATATAAATTTTGAAACACAAGTTTGAGTTTAGGTTTGTGATTTCTATCCAAATTAATATTTCATTCTATAAATTTTGCTTTATATATTTAGTGGCATGCATGTAATGAAGATATAATAGTTATTTCAATTTTAATTTATATTCTAACATTTGATAAAATTGAGATTAGCATTAGAGTAATACATAAGAAAAAATTATGCAATCTCTTAGAATGATATTTGTGACATATTAATCTAAGATATTGATGACATTAATCCTTAAATAAAAATGGGCTACAAGACATTGAAGGATATTATTTCGTAATTTGTATATACCTAAAGAGTATGTCACAATATTTTGAACTTCTACTAGATATCAAAATCTTGACTTTTTATTTTATAATTTTATAAGTAATCAGATAGAAGAAATTCAGTTCGATGAGAAGGTACAAAATGAGCTACACAAAGGATACGTGGAAAAGAAACAAGCAAGGGTTTCATGTTGTCTCAAAATTGGGCACAACAAAAATATTAAGTAGGAGCTTTTGCCTAAGCTAGAGAGATGGAACCTAATGCATGCAAGTCTAAAAGATGAAAATCAAATCGAAATAAAATAGTGGAAAAATCAAATTAAAGTTAGATATTATATTAGATCTTGCTATGACCTATCTGGTACAATGGAATGGGGGTACTAATTGAACCATCAATGCCTTCTCTCTCCCCCTTCAATCGCTGTTGTATTCCTGAGTGGTCAAGTCCACATCTGTAATTCTACACAAATGAAGGGGGGTGCAACAAATGGATTGTATTGATTTCAAAATGGATATGGAAGATTATAAAAATTAACTTAGGCATCATTCTCAAACATAAAGTGAATTGTATGAGAAGTGTAAGGTTCAGTCATAGGCTGACCCACAACACGTACCATAAGGGCATTGGGAAGGTCGTTAATCAAATTTGAGTGTACTACCTTTGGAATTAACAAAATTAATGAAATCAAGTAATATTTAAATCCTCATTAAGTAATGAAATAAAAGGGCACTCTAACTCTAACTTGATAATTAAATATATATTTTTTCATTTTGTGAGCATCATATATGGTATGCCCCGTATATGGCACATGCTATATGGAGCACGCCATATATGGCGTACCAAATATGGTGTTTTCCATATTAACTTCCTTGGGAAATACCAAGCCTTAATATTGGATTTTACTTAGACATCAAACCTAAAGGCTTAGACGATTATAACGGGCTTGAGAAGTGTTTTTTAGAAAACATAAAAAAAATCCCTCACATTTTGTTTGTGCTCCCTGTCATTTTTGCAAGTGGCTCAACATAGACAAAATCAGACACTCTGATGTTGTTAAGCTCTTTGTTAGTTATCTACCCATATCATTTATTTTCAATTTTGATTATTTTAATCTTTCCATCTCTAATTTCTTCAATAAGTAGGTCCATTTTTTGTCAAAAACTAATGTGTAGTATTTCAGGCATAGTTTTTGACTCATGCATTGAATTTTTTAAAACAATACATTTTTAGAAACTAGGCTCCATTCTACATGGCTCACTTCTCAATAGAGAGAAAAAATAAAATTGAATTTTTTTTTATATTTTAGGAAGAGCACACCAGATGCTATGATATGTTTTAAAAAAAAAATAGCACTACTTTTTGTGATTGCCCTTTTTGAGGGCCTTAATGCCAACCAATTTCAAAAAATAGAAACTAAATTCAAAGTACTATAACTCATGTTCATACCACATCTTAAAATTTTGAGTGTAACTATCTTAGTGTTCTTGTCGATCTTTAGAATTTTGATATTTTAAAAAAAAAGTGGCAACTTATACCCCATTTTCTCCCCCATATTTGTGCACTTACCCTAAGATTTGATACGTCAAATAAATTATTCATTATATTTTAGAAAAGATTCTAAGGTTTACTTATAGATTCCCTCCAATAACATCCAAGCATTTGTGTTTTGTGTAAATAATTGAATATAGTTTCATGCCTTCTACTTGTTATAATTTGTTTCTATTGTAGTTATTGGCATTCATGTTTTGTCACTGATGTCAACATATGTCTTGGATAATATAGTTATATTGGTTATCACTGTTGCAAGGATTACTGACAGAAATATATAGGCACTGTATGAATATTTCATTGTATGCGAAGATGGGGATGCACACAGGAATGAGGTTTGATCTTATATCTAAGGTTGCTTGATTTTAAATTTCTATTTGTTTGAGTTACAACAATTTTGGTGAAGATTGTTGGTTGAACAAAGGCAAAGAATTATGACAGATTTAGTCTTTGAGTTTTGAGGATAGCTTGACTGCAAGATCAAATCATGTAATGCGCACTTGAGGAATGACAGAAGACATGTTGAGGTATTTTTGTTATGACTCTTGGGTCACAAGATTCTTGGAGACATCAGTTGTGGTGTGTGTTCTAGAGAAGACCTATTTGGGGCCGACTTCAAAGATGTAGCATATATTATGAATGTCGAGTAAGGATTATGGATTATATTTGATGGCTTGTAATTAATGTTTACTTAATATAGTTACTGTGTGTATCTTAGCAAGGGGTTAATTATTTGTGCATTGGGAAAGTATTAATTGGCTAACCTAATTTATTATTGTAAACCTATATAAAATAAAGTTTTTTTCTATTATGAAGAAGTCTGATGAGCCAACATAGTGTTGAAGTTGCGAGCTTATATTTGTGAAGTCTGGTATATGTAGAGCAATGCTTGTGATTGAAATATTTTAGCAAAGTTGATTCTATCAGTTGGTTCATTGAATTATATATCTTATATACATATTTATTTTGGATAGTATGTCCTGACACTGGATTTAACTTTCTTTAGGTAGTGAGCTTGTTGTCTCTCTTGACTCCTAACGGGGTCTATCCTTTAACAAGGACTATGTATTTTATGTAATAATCAACTCCTAAGAGTGCTAAATCTCCTCACAGGGATACTATACTTTCAGTACATTATTGGTGGGTGCTAATTCCCACCGGGGTTTTTCCATTAAAACGGTTTCCTCAACAATAAATAAATGTGTTATGATGTTGTTGATAATATGTTTATAATTGCATTTATCTTTTGATTGTTAAAGGTTAAAGTTATAATTATTGGCACACAACTGATTCACCCCCCCGCCCTCTCAGTTAGTCTAGTGGACTATTATTTCTAACAATTGGTATCAGAGCATCAGGTCCTTAGAGATAAATCTTAACAACTTGAGGTGATCATGAAGGTAGCGTACAATAGAAAGGTCTGAACATAGATCCTGAAAACTTTGACAGTTGGAAGAATAACATGAGAACTTATTTGCTGTGTTTGGGAATTGTCTACTGGATTATTACAAAGAAAAATGAGTAGAACAAGACTGAAGATGAAATGGATAAATTTATTGAAGATGAACTAGATAAAGCTAATGAAGATGAAAAGAGTTTATTTTCTTGTAACATGGTTGAAAGAGAAGCACTGAATAGTGCGCTCTATGAAGGTGAATTCACAAAGGCTAAATATTTGGATTTTGCACATAAAATCTGGTCAATATTGGAAGAACTATATGAAGGAGATAAGTTTACTAAGAAGGAAAAGTTATAGAACTTGAAAAAAGGAATGGAAATTCTAAAAATGAAAGATGATGAGAATGTTAGAGCATATGTACAGAGAGTTACTCAGGTTTTTATTGGCATTAGAAATTGTTGAGGTACATACAATGAAGAATAAGTGATCGGCAAGATTCTTACATCATTGACACTTTTCTAAAAAACTAAAGTGCAAGCTATAGAGGAGATCATACCTTTGATGGAGAACTTCAACAAACATATGTTAATAGAGAAATTAACTTCCTTTTAGGCTGCAGAGCTAGGAGATTCATTACCTAAGGTGGAAACAAAATTCAAGGAAACTATGCATAATAATAAAAAGACTTTATTAGGGATTGTGAGAAATGACAGAAGTGACTTGTGAGAAGATCTTGGTGAATATGTCGATGATTGGGAAAAGATATAGGAAGAAGAAAGTAAGTACTATGAAATTGTGGCCTTGATCGCAAGAAGAGAAAAGAGAGGCAAGGGTAAGTTTGAGGGAAAGTTACCTTTGGATTTTTTTATATGCAATAAGATAGGTCATTTTTCATCTAGATGTCCTACAAGGGTTCGTAAACATAAATATAAGTTTTATAGACCTAAATACACCAAGGATAAGGAATGTCACTATGCTAGTGATGGTGTATTTGATGATGATGTTGTGGAATATGATGAAATTGGATTTATTGCTATTAAAGATAATGAACCTGTTCATGAAGAGAAATTCCTAGTTTAACATGTTGAAAAGAATTCTAAATGGATCATAGAAATTGTTTTTTCACATCATATGGCTGGTGATAGAAACAAGTTTATTGATCTAAGTAAATATGATGATGGTGTAGTCAGATTTGGTGAAAATATTCCTAAGTTGATCGTTTTAGTGGGTTCAATTTTTTTTATGGTAAGACTAATACAAATGATGTATTACTTATTGATGGACTTAAGCATAATTTGTTGAGTGTTGGACAACTTGTTGACAAAGGTTAACATTTGAATTTCAATGATGGGAAATGTTCTATCAGAAGTAAAATAGGAGATCTGATCGCATCTAGTACTAAGACAAGAGGCAATGTTTTTAAATTGAACACTATAAAAATTTGTTGTTTTGTTTCAAACGTTGATGATAGTTGGTAATGGAATATAATATTCTATCATGTAAGTTTTGATAACATTGTAAAAGAAGGTATGAATAATGTTGTTAGAGATCTACCAAAGATTGTGAACCTGCTATCACTATGTGTAGAGAATGTGTGATGGGGAAAAAAAATAGAAGTAGTTTTACATGAAAATCTTACTCAGTGAAAGGGAAGTTGGATCTGGTGCATACAAATCTTTCTGGTCCTACAAGAATAATATCTCACTATGGTGAAAGGTATTTCATACTTTTTGTTGATGAAATTTCTAGGATGATGTGGGTTACATATCTTAGAGAGAAATGTGAGACTTTTGATAAATTTAACATATTCAAAGAAAAAGTTGAGAGTGAATCAGGTTTGAAGATAAAATGTTTAAAATCATATAGAGGTTGAGAATTTACTTCTAATTTGTTCAATACCTACTGCGAAGAGCATGGAATAAAGAGACAAACATCTTCTCCTATGACACCACAACAAAATGGGATTGCAGAGCGAAGAAACAAAATTATCTTAGATGCTGCAAGAACTATGATGCTTGAAGGAAATGTGTCACATGTTCATTAGAGAGAAGTTGTTGGTATTGATGTTTACACTTTAAACAAAATTAAGATCAAAGAAACTACTAATAAGACTCCTTATGAACTATAGTTTAATAATGCTCCTACTATGAAATATTTAAGTATATTTGGTAGTAAATGCTATATCAAAAAAGATAATGAGATAGGAAAGTTTTATGCTAGAAGTGATGAATGAATCTTCCTTGGTTATTACACTAAGAGAAAAACTTATAAATGTTTTAATCTGAGATTAAGGAAGATCATTTAAAGTGCTAATGCGAGGATTGATGAGAAGTTTCAGATTTAGGAAAGAATGCATGACTGTAGCCAAACTACAGAGAACATGGAGGTTAGTGAAAATCAAGAAGAACCTTTTAAGGTTGGTCATGAGATTGAGGGACGCTTGAATGATTCAGATGATCCTACTAAAATTACAAAATCATCAAGGTGTTTTAAGAAGAACCATCCAAAAAATCAAATTAATGGCAGTGCAAATAAAGGCATGATGACAAGATCCAGATTAAGAGATGAAATTTGTTTAATCTCTCAATTTGAACCAAAAAATACTGATGAGGCATGTAAAGATTAATCTTGGACTAAATCTATGTAGGAAGAATTGGAACAAATAAATTAAAAAAACACTTGGGAATTGGTTTCTAGACGTAAAGATAGGAATGTTATAGGGACTAAATGGGGTTTCAGAAAAAAAATTAATGAAGAAGGAATGGTTGTAAGGAATACAACAAGAATGGTTTGTAAAGGATACTTATAAAAAGAAGGCATAGACTTTGACGAAACATTTTCTCTTGTTGCTGGGCTTGAGGTAGTAAGATTATTTCTTGCTTATGCTGCACACAAAATTTTTTAAGTATATCAGATGGACATGAAATCCACATTTTTGAATGGAGATCTAAAGGACGAACTATATATTGAGCAGCCTGATGGCTTTCCTTTAACAGATGATGAGGACATGGTTTGCAAATTGAATAAGGCTTTGTATGGACTGAAACAAGCACCTAGAGCATGGTATACTAGATTGGATAGGTGTTTATTTTGTCTTGGTAATAGAAAAGGTAACACATATAGTAATTTGTACTTAAGAACTAGTGAAGATGGAATTTTAATAGTTGAAGTATTTGTAGATGATATCATTTTTGGTGGTAATGATGAAATGAGTAAAAGTTTCTGTAAAGAAATGAAAAATGAATTTGAGATGTTGATGATTGGTGAAATGAAATTTTTCCTTGGACTACAAATCAATCAAAATAAGAATGGTATTTTTATTTCTAAGACCAAGTATCTTAAGGAAATGTTGAAAAAATTATGAATGGAAAATTGTAAACCTATTGGAACACCTATGGTTACTAGTTTAAGGCTTACTACTACTGATGAATCTCATAGTGTTTTTCAAACAAAGTACAAATCTATGATTGGAGGCTTATAATATCTATTTCACACAAAACTAGATATTGTTAATATAATTGGAATTATGGAGATATATCAAGAAGATCCTAAAGAAACTCATTTTTCTACTGTAAAAAGAATATTTAGATATCTTAAAGGAGCACTAGATTATGGCTTATGGTATAAATCATTTGATGTTTTTTTTGCATGCTTGTATTGATGTTGATTGGGCAGGAAATGTTGATGATAGAAAGAGTAAAAGTTGTGGTGCATTTTTTCTTGGTAAAAGATTGGTTTCTTGGTTAAGTAAGAAGCATGATTGTATAGCTCAGTCTACTATTGAATTAGAGTATGTTTTGGCTGTTATAAATTAAACATGGATTGTTTGGATGAAGAAAATGTTGAAGGAAATTGGTATAACTTGTGATGAGCCAGTGGTTATTTATTGTGATAATACTAGCATAGTGAATATGTAAAAGAATCTAGTTATACATTCAAAGACTAAAAATATTTCAATTAAGTATCATTTCTTGAGAGACTAGATTGCACAGAATGATATTAGATTAGAGTATATCACCACAAAGAAACAAATAGCAGATATATTTACAAAACCTTTTCCAGTTGATTCCTTTGAGTATCTTAGAGGTATCCTTAGGGTGAAAGCCCATCCTTGAGAGAACTAATTAATGCAGGATTGCATCATTCTAATGACTTTCAGAGCTATATCATTTTTCTAGACTTGATGTATTGATCTACTCCTCAGGGGGAATGATCGCTGGAATAAAATAGAATACATTTGGGTGATTAAGTACATGGTTGTTGCAGACATGAAGATTTGGAAAAGATACAAATTGAAGAGGACATATGGTTAGAATTAGAGTAATGCCACCCTTTTCCATTGATGTCAAAGAAGGAAAGATTTTGTGAAGAGAGACTATGGAAGTTTTTTACTATTTTAGGGAAAGCTGCAAAGAGGATATTGAGAAGATTGTATTGAGATATGTAATTTTTTGATTAATGGATTTTCTCATATGTTTCCATCAATGCAAAAGGGGGAGACTGTTAGAATTAGTTTTTGTTGTAGTTTTTGGCATTCATGTTTTTTCACTGATGTCAACATATGTCTCTGATAAGACAAACTGATTGATTATCACTCATGCATGGATGACTGACAAAAGTGTATAGACATTGTACGAATGTTTCATTGTATATAGAGATGGGGATGTGTATAGGGATGAGATTTGATCTTATATCTAAGGTCTCTTGGGTTTATGTTTATGTTTGTTTGAATTACAATGATTTTGGTGAAGGTTGTTTTTTGAATAGTGGTAAAGAATTGTGACAGAGTTAGTCTCTGAGTTTTGAGGATAACTTGAGTGCGAGATTTATTCATGGTATGAAAGCTTGAGGAATGACAGAAGACATGTTGAGGTGTGTTTTTTTATGATTATTGGGTTGCAAAACTCTTGCTGACATTACATGTTGTGTGTGTTATGGAGTAGACCTATTTGGGGCCAACTTCAGATATGTAGCATGTATTATGGATGGCGAGAAAGGATTATAGTTCTTGGATTATATTTGATGGATTTTAATTGATGTTTACTTTATATAGGTATTGATCTCAAATTTTTGTTGATCATTAGTGTCCCACACTTAGTCATTTATCTAGGTAGGTTAGCTAGTCATCACTGTGGCTGAGCTATCCAGTATAGGCCGAGTAATCTGGGATAGTCGTTGCCAAGTAGATAGTGATTACTGAGTGAATCAAAAAACAAGAAAAAGTTGATCATGTTCATGCCGAGCACCAGAGTTTTAATGTGTCGAGCAAGATAGTTTTGACATATATGTTGGGAATGGCACAAACTTGAAGGTAAACTATTTTGGGCCGACTTGTTCATGCATTTAATGATTTCAATGGAGTTAATTATGCATTAATTATTTGATCCCAATGCATGGCATGGAGCCAATTAGAAAATTGGAATTCCTAAGCGGCATAAGCATTTGATCCTGATCATTGATCTAGATCTAATCACCAGATTTGTGAAGTATATTAAGATTTCTTCTTAAACCCTAAAAGTGTTCTGTGTGTGTATAAGAGACAGAGAAGGTGTATGCAAACATGAGAGATGTACAAAGGGTTATGTTGATAAAAGAAGCATAGATCTTGCAGAATGAAAGAGTAGTGAACAAAAGAGTAAAGACATATCAGATTATTAGATCAGAGAAGGTATTGGAAAGAGAAGATCTATTATCAGCATCAGAGTGCATAACAAAGGATCAAATCTTGAGACATTCTAACTAGTGTATCAGGTGAAATCTCTTAACAAAGTGTTTCTAGCAGACCTTTCTAAATCTCTTAGCCGAGTGCTTACTTTTTTGTAACTTTAAATCCTTTTACAAGGTAGATTGTAATGATCCAAAGCTCCTAACCAGGTAGATTACATTTTGTGATCAAACTTTGTATCCCTAAAAGGAACACTTTATTGCTGCAGTATTGAAGATCTTTGTGGGTGTCATCCCCACCCCAGTTTTACCTTATTGGGTTTCTGGGTTACCAAAATTCTATTGTCTTGAGTTATTTATTTACTATCATGGATGCTACTAGTTGATAGTTCAATTATATTTATGCATTGTTGTGAATCATTTTTTGTTTTAAAGGATAAAAGTTTAAGATATGATTCACCCCCCTCTCAGTATCTTGCTTTCACATATTGTATTTACAACAATTGGCATCAGAGCACAGTTCTCCTACAAAAGGATTTAATCATCTTAAGAGTACAGATCTTGAGATGGAGATTTACAAGTTGGGTAAAGTCATTGAGAATCAAAAAAATGAAATTCAGCTATTATTGCATCAAATTGAAATTGCAAGATAGGAACTAAAGAAGTCCTTACAAGTAAGGAAATATTTGGCCAAACAAAGGAATGATACTCATTATCGGGAAGATGACACTACAAATCTATTTCAGAATGGAAACTCCACTGAGAACGATGCTGCAATTGTAGATCTACTGGAAAGGATTAATACATTGTGTGAAGAAGTGAGAAATCTAAAAAGAGAACAAGAAATGCAAAGAGTAAGACTATGTGAAGTAGTGGAACAAAAGAAGAAAGCTAGAGATGACAAAGCTATGGCTGAAGAAAACAAACGAATGATGACTTTTAGACATGATGAAAGGATACATGAAGTACAAATGATGACAAACAATTAGGTTGACATGGTGAATCAAGTACTACTTGCAAATCAGGAGATCAGTAGGAAAGATATGGAAATTATGAATCTAAGATCTGAAAACAATCAATTGAAAAATGAATTGAGATATGAGAAAGAACTGAATGAAATATTGAACAGACCCAATGAATCCTTGACTCATTTAGAGAACTTGATGGAAGAATCAAGGAGATCTAAAGATTCTTATAGATTAGGTCACACTGAACAAGAGACAAAGGAGAATCATCTAAGACTGGTGAATGGAGGAGTGCAAAGAAAATGAACAACAAGCATGTATTCCATCACTCTGGAAAATCAGGACACACAACAAACATTTTCCAAAGCAAGAATGGTAAGTCCAATCCTAAACCTAATTTCAATGGTTATTGCTTTAACTATAAGAAGTTTGGACATCAAGCACATGAATGTTGGGCAAAGGCAAATGATGCACCTCCCACACCTAGATTCAATGGATATTATTAAAATTGTCAAATATTTGGACATAGAGCACAAGATGGCAGATCTAATGCCAAACAAAAATGGACATCAGAGACACAAGCAAAAGAACCAAGGAAGGGTACACCTACAATTGGGATTATAACACATGACATAGCTATCATTACTGTGGTGAGTATGGATATGTTCCAAAAAACTGCATAAAAACACATTTCAGAGGTAAATCTAAGAGTTGGATGAATGGAAGCCTAGTTTGCTATAACTGTCTGAAAGTTGGTCATACTAGGAAAGATTGCAAAACAAGAGTACTTTCTCCTACTATTGAGGAAATAAGAGCACAGATGAACCAGACATGGGTAAGGAAAACAAAACTGAGCAGTAGTGAAGCTAGTGAAGTCGGGGTCACCCAATCTAATGGATTAGGTGATCCCACCATCACTAATTAAGAAAAGGAAGGTATGTAAGGAACTGTGTTTGTATTTCATATCTTTTATCAGTTCCTAACACATAATAGTGCAATAGTCCATATGTGCATATAATAAGATGCATCGGGACATAGTTTGAGTTATGTAGCATGCAAAGTCTAAATGCACTATAGGTGTTAAGCAACAGTATATTTCTAATATATGCCAAGTAAGTTTTGTTTAATGACCGAGTGGAAAGTGAATTTTGTGAGTCAGCCAAGGACAACTGTTTGGCACTCACTCAATGGAAAGAAAATTTAATGCTGACCAAACTTTCGACCGTTGGAGTCTATATAAAGGAAAGAGCTATTTCATTTCTTCTCACCATGTGATTAAGAATTTCATAAGAGCGATTGTGCATTTGTGAACTTGAACTCAACAAATATTTTGAAAGATTTCTACAACATGCCGTCGGTAACCTTTTAGTGGAAAGTGTGGATTTTTTTACTTGCCGAGGTACTCTATTAGTGATCTTTGAAACCCTATTTTTTAGAGAAAATGGGCACAAGTTCCTCTACACCAGTGAAGAGAACGGAGAAGGAATTACTAAATGTTCAATAAGTAAGGAGCGACACCTCTGCGCCTCCAAATTTTTGTGTAGTTCCTAAAAGCGCCATCAAGGGTGATCTGAATGGAGCCCTGTCATCAACTCCACTAGAGGTACTTATGATCCATGATATCAAGTCATGCTATATGTGTAAGATAAGTGAAGTCAGAGATCACGAGCATAGGTCATCTTACAACAGATTGTGCACAGATGAAGTTCTAAAAGATGAACATAAACAATTAGCCGAGAGAGGGTTAACTCATGTCGTAGACTTTCTGAGAGAGTTGAGAATGTAATGGATCAAGATTATTCTGAGTTGAATACACGACATGAACATATGGCTAGATAATGGACCAATCAAGATAACAAGAGAGATCATTCATCGAATAACAGGTTATCCAGTTCTAAACAAAAAAGAACTATGAAGTGTCAAAGTAAAGAGAAAATAGAAGAACTCACTGGAGGCATTTGGAACAAAAGAGGGATGACGATCTCTATGATTACAGATTTGGAGCTTGATTTCCTAGTTAGGTTTATAGCTCATAAATTCTATCATTCAAGCTAACTGGATAGTGTCACATGCGTTGCCATCGACCAGGCTTGGAAGATTGTGAAGAAGGATCATACATATGACCTTGCCGAGCTTCAATTGATGCAACTAGCCGAGAACCTTTCTTCAATCAGAAGGGCAAAGAGTTTAGTATATAAGTTTGGATCTCTGCTCACTTGCATATTTTTCTACATACAAAACACTTTTCCTATTTTTGGAAACATAGTGTGGAAAACAGACAGACCTAGCACTCAGCAAATCAATGCTTTTATTCAGCAATTAGGTGATAATTGTGACAATGTTATGGGAACATATTTTGTGGAATTTAAGAAAAAGATGAGGTTAAGGAGTAGAATTCCTAGTTCACTAGTTGAAAAACATTATGAGGATGTTTTTTTCCTTGTAGAAACATATTACACTTAAGTGCACGAAGTAGTGCCAAGGTTATCATGGTTAAGGCCATTACCTTATGAAGTAAACATTGATGAGACATCTGCACCAATAACAACTTTATTGGCAGAAGAAATTGACAGTATAGTGATACTTTTTGGAAACTATGAAGAAGCTAAGTCCAGAATCACTATGGATTTGAAGGCTAGCACTATGGAGAGAAAGAGGAAGAAAATTGTCAAAAATCTAAAGAATCTGGTTGGAATTCAGAGTAATGAAGAAGTAGAAGATGCACCTTTGGAGTTTTAAATGGGACATGGAGAAGATATGTCTAGTGAAGAAGAAGAAGAAGAGGAAAGTGAACTTGAAGAAGAGGTCACGGTGAAAGGTAAAGGGAAGCAACCAGTAGTTACCGAGGAAACTTAAAAAAGCAAAGCTAAACCTAAGGCTACCCCTCCTATTGCTAACTGACCAAAGATGAGGGCATCATCTCTTTCCCAAAAAGAAAAAGTATATCCAAAGAAGAATGCTGGGGAGAGCAGCTTAGGGAAGAGGAAACAAGTTTAAACCAAGGCTGTTTCGAGCCAACCTACTAAGAAAAGACCAACAATGAAGCTATACTTGGAATCTGAAGATGATGAGGAGACATATACGAATGTACCTAGAAACATACCTAAAACATCATAAAAACCAATGACCAATATTGATGAGGTATGTAAGAACCTAAGAAGTAATTCAGGTTTAGTAGGATTCAAATTTATGATGTATGAAAACCAGAGTGTAGTAAATAAGCATAAGATTTAGGATGCTTTAATAGATATGATGGGAACATTCAAAATGATGCCTGTAGAGATAGGAGGTAGTGTTCCTATAGAACTATATGATATTTTGTCTCAGAAATGGAAATACGCACTGATGACTAAAAGACAAATAAGGGAAGGAACATTGGCTAAGCTCATTCCACACTTAACAAAGAAATAGATAGTTAAGTTTATTGGACAATATAAAGGGAAATTTATTCCTAAACAGAGATCCTATGCAATTCTGAGGAATGATCTTTAAGGAGTAGTACAACAGAGCGACATAATATGGAAGGAAATATTTGGGTTAATTACTAAGAAGGTTGATGAGAAACATGGAGACAATTCATAGCTGAAGGAAATGGATAAAGAAACTGCTACAAATCAAGCAGAAACTGAAACTGAAACCCAAGAGGAAACAAGTGTTGTGCAAGTTACAGACTTGACAATGGATAGTCCAATTGACACTACACTTGGAGAAGACAATAATATGGATGTCGAGGATCAGAATGAGCTGGAAAACATTAGTATTCAATCACCTATTTGGGAAACTAAGGTTGAGACGAAGAAAGAAGAAGAAAAGGAGGTAATCAATACAAATCCACCTATTTTAGAGGTTGTACAAATAGTCTTAGGAAGTGGAGATAAGATGGAAGAAATTGCTGATAAGCCTACAGAACAAGGGGTTGTACAAGTGTTGGTTGATCTACCACACTCTGCTTCATCTACTCCCATTGCACCTAAAATAGGAAGTATACCTGATCAGTGGGTAATATTGACTCAGTTTAAGGCAGCAAGTGAAATTAATATTGGCAAAGATAAATATATTACTGTAACTTAGCCGAGTATCATCTCTTCAGAACTCAAAAGGAAGAAGTCACATAAGAGGAAGTCACCTAGTCTAAGTGTCACTTTGGATGAAGTGATTGAGATTCCTAAATGGGATACAAACAACTTGACATATGAGCAGATTCAGACTCTGCAAGACCTTTTGAAGAGGAAAAAGAAACAAGAGGAACTAGAGAGGGAACACCAACAAAAGCAAGTATTACATGAGATAAAGGATATTTTTGTTAATGCTTTTGATATAACAGATGTTAATGAAAAAATGTCAATACTAGAACAGTTAGTCCATATTGTGTAGAAAGTTAATGATGAAAATATTGAGGCAAATGAGAAGTTGCTACAATATTCTGAGAGAAAATTTGAGAACACATTTTTGGAGAAGATATCAGCAGAGATTGCTATCAAATAGGTTGAAATTTCTTCTCTTATTAGTATTCTTGAAGGAGTTGCAAATAAAGTTTATTCCTTGTATAAATAGCTATCTAATGTAGAATTCTTTACCAAGGATAACCAACAACTTATTGAGAAGTTGCAACTAGATTTGAAGTCAATAGGGAGTACATTGAGTATGGATGCTAGTTCTAGATCCTTACATTTTGACAAGTTGACTCATGCACAGAGAAGATTAGACGAGCTTATGGCTAAAGATGATAGGATTAGAGCAAAGTTAATAACTATTCAGACTGCCTTAATACCTCATCTGGAGGTTATACAGAAAGAACTTAAAGCTGCAAATGAATTAGTCAAGAGGGATTCTCATCTCTCTACAGTAGATAGTTTGGTAAGTCTATCTACTGAGAAAGAAATTAAGTTACAAGTCATGAAGTTTGTAAAGGATATTAGGGATACAACATTTGCACTAACTTTATAGCTTCATAAGTCATTTTTGGATAAATATAACTTGACCCCTGCAGCTATCTGTGACAAAAAACAAGGGGGAATCAGATAAGGAAATAGATAAAGATGCACAGAATCAGGCATAATATTTTGTATGGCAGGTATATTATGTAAGTATGAAGTATAATCTTCGAAGGAGTACATTGTGTACTTAGGAAAATTTTGTGAATGTAAAGAAATGATAGGTGTGTTTTTTCCACTAATATCAAAGGGGGAGATTGTTGATCTCTAAGTTTTATTGATCATTAGTGTCCCACACTTAGTCATTTATGTAGGTAGGTTAGCCAGTCATCACTGTGGCCGAGCTATCTAGTATAGGCCAAGAAATCTGGCATAGTGATTTCCAAGAAGATAGTGATTTCTGAGTGACTCGGCAATCAAGCAAAAGTTGATCATGTTCATGCCGAGCACTAGAGTTTTAATGTGCCGAGCAAGACAATTTTGACATATATGTTTGGAATGACACAAACTTGAAGGTAAACTATTTTGCGCTGACTTGCTCATGCATTTAATGATTTCAATGAAGTTAATTATGCATTAATTATTTCATCCCAATGCGTGGCATGGAGACAATAAGAAATTTGGAATGCCTAAGAGGCATAAGCATTTGATCCTGATCATCGATCTAGATCTAATCCCCAGATTCGTGAAGTATATTAAGATTGCTTCTTAAACCCTAAAAGTGGTGTGTGTGTGTGTGTGTGTGTGTGTATAAGAGACAAAGAAGGTGTATGCATACATGAGAGATGTACAAAGGGTTATGTTGATAGAAGAATCATAGATATTGTAGAATGAAAGAGCAGTGAATATCAGAGTAAAGACATATCAAATTATTAGATCAGAGAAGGTATTGGAAAGAGAAGATTCATTATCAACATTAGAGTGCATAAATAAGGATCAGTTCTTGAGACATTCTAACCAGTGTATCAAGTGAAATCTCTTAACAGAGTGGTTCTAACAGACCTTTCTAAATCTCTTAGCTGAGTTCTTACTTTGTTGTAATTTTAAATCCTTTTACAAGGTAGATTGTTATGATCTAAAGCTCTTAACTAAGCATACCTTTAACCAGGGAGATTACATTTTGTAGTCAAACTTTGTAGCCCTAACATGCACACTTTATTGTTGTAGTAGTGAAGATCTTTGTGGGTGTCATCCCCACCCCAGTTTTACCGTATTGGGTTTCTAGGTTACCAAAATTCTATTGTCTTGAGTTATTTATTTATTGTCATGGATGCTACTAGTTGATAGTTCAATTATATTTATGCATGGTTTTGAATGAGTTTTTGTTTTAAAGGATAAAAATTTAAGATCTGATTCAGCCCCCTCTTAGTATCTTGCTTTCCCATATTGTACTTCCAACAATAGGTACCATGTGTATCTTAGAAATGGATTATGTAATTATTTTTGGATTGGGAAAATCTTAATTGGCCGACCTAATTAGTTATTGTAAACCTATATAAAAGAAAGTGTGTTTCTTTTGTAGAGAAGTGTGATGAGACAATGAAGTGTGGAAGTTGAGAGCTTGTATTTGGGAAGTCTTTTGGATGTAGAGAAATGATTGTGATTGAAGAACTTTATTGAAATTGTTTTAGCAAAGTTGTTTCAATCAGTTGGTTCATTGAATTGTATATCTTATAAACATGTGTATTTCAGATCATTTGTATGTCCTAAGGGTGGATTCAACCTTCTTCAAGCAGTTATCCTGTTGTTTTTCTTGACTCGTAATAGGGTATGTTCTTTAACAAGGAATGTATACTTTATGTAATAATCATCTCCTAACAGGGCTAAATCTCCTAAGAGGGATACTATATGTTCAGTGCATTATTTATGGGTCATAATTCCCACTAGGGTTTTTCTCTTAACAGGGTTTCCTTGACAACAAATGATTGTTTTATGGTGTTGTTGATAATATGTTTAGAATTGGACTTATCTTTTGATTGTTAAATGTGAAAGTTATAATTATTGGCACACAAATGATTCACCCCCCCCTCTTATTTGTTCTGGTGGACTATTATTAATAACACTACTTGGCTACTCTAAATATCCATGAGCAACTTATAAAATTGAGTTATGATATTATTTGGTTGTTAACACACAATATGAACTTGAATAAATATAGAATAACAAAAGGAGAAGTTGTATGCTTGCCTCTACTAGAGTCAGACTCTTTAACTCCAACATGATTATGTTTGTTTTATATTATTCTATAGGACAAACAAATTGCTTGTTTTTCTTTTTAAATTTGTGAAATGCACCTATTAGGTATATCTTTTAATAAAAAAAGTAGGAAGATTTGAATAAAAACTAATGTAGGGTTGAAAATGTAAGATATCCATTCAGATGAACATTTTGAAATCTAAATTCAATAATTTTGAAGTCAACAATTCCATTTTCTATCCACTAATAATTTTATTTTGAATCCACTATCAAAATTTTCTAACAAGGATAAAATAATTTTTATTAGAAAACATAATCTATTATGCACTTTTTAAGATCTACTTGTATGTACAATTAAAAAATGTTTATATTTTTTCTTAAAATGGCTATCAATTCAAAGAGGATTCAAGGAAAGGTTGCAGATCCAAGAGACTATCTTGATCACACTTGCCCATTTAATTTTATTGAAGTCTTATAAATACTTTTAAGATTGTGATCTCATATAGGGAATTCAATAACTATTTTATGGAACAAGATGTTTTGTGAGGTCAAAATAATGAGATAAGTGTTAGCCCATGATTGAAAATAAAATTGTTTATTGGGAAATCAGAAAATTTATTATTTATTTAGTGTAAACTATTCTAAACATATATAATAAAGAGCGAGATATATAAAATAAGAAGAAATAAGTTTAAATCGTTATAAATTATTATTCAAAACTGTTGAAATAGAAAACTTAAAAAAAAACATAATAAAAAGAAAAAAATTAACCAAACTTTAGGTAACCTAATATAATATTCATGAAATATAATGATAAGAATGTAACATCCCACCTTAATCTAAAGGGTTTAAGCCAATCATTTCTCTAAACTTATCAAACTTTTCTCTGCCCAATACCTTGCTAAGAATATCTATCGGTCGATATACAATGGAATAATATTTAAGGTGTATACTACTATCTTTCACATAATGCCAAATCAAATGAGTTTTTTTTTTGATGTGTGTGGTGTAATTATGAAATACTATATTTTTAGCCATTTTGATTATAGATTGACTATCAATGAAGAGTGGGGTTGATGAAAATTGTGGTGTTTACAAGTCTGAGAATTCTTCATTCAACCATCAAATTTCTCGAGTTGCTTCAGTGGATTCCATATATTAAGCTTCAAAAGAAGAGACAATTGGAACTAATTTATTTTTAGATCTCCGAGAGATAGCATCAGACCAAGATGCATTTAAAAATTGGATGTACATTTTCCATATGTCAAATCACCTATATAATCTAAATCTAAATAGTCAAGAAAACATAATTATTTTTTCTTGGAGTATTTGAACCCATAGTGTTGAGTACTTTTTAGATATCTAAGAACACATTTGGTAGCTAACTAATAAATTTCTCTAGGTTGTTGCATAAATCTAGAAATAACTCCAATAGAAAAATAAATATTTGTATGAGTAGTTGTAGCATAGATCAAACAACTAACATTTTTTTTGTAGATAGCTGCATCAACCAATGTTGGAGAGTCGTCTAATTTGAGTCTAATATTCTGCTCCATAGGCGTACTAAGGTGTTTACAATAAACTAGGAAAGACTTATGCAAAATTTCATCAATATCTTTTTGTTGGGTGATAAAAATAGAATGCAATTTTTTAATCAACTCAATAGCCAAATAGTAATGAATATGGCCCAAATTAGTCATCTCAAAACCTTTCTTCATTTGTTCTTTCACATTCTGAATATTATTTTTATTGTTGTCTACTTAAACGAAAATAAAGACAAAAATGTTATCAATGAGTTTAACAAAAGGGTTGCACCATCAAATTCAATTTGCTTAAATTAGACATCGAGAGATGCTCAGTAAGGTTTTCATACTGGCCTCATGGGACTTGTTTCAAACCATAAAATGATTTGAAAATCTTTCTTACCTAGTGTTCTTTACCATTGATTTCATTCCTTCAGGTTGAGTCATATATACTATTTCTTTGAGGTCACCATTTAAGAATGCATTTTTTACATCCATTTGGTGAATTTTTCACCCATTTTGAGTTGCAAGGGCCAAAAAAGCATGAATGGTGGTCCATTTTTCTGTAGATGTAAAAGTTTCATCATAATGTATGCCCTCTTTTTGAGCAAAACCTTTGGCAACAAGTAAGGCTCTGAATTTTTCAAGTGTATCATCTACTTTATATTTATTCTAAAAAACCACTTACAACCAATAGGTTTACAATCATTTTCCATAGCTTGCCTCCACACTACAATATTTTTAGCTTCATTATATGAAGTTGGTTCAAAGTCAATTATGGGATTGAATTCGTCAGTGGACTCCAAGTTATCTACAATACTAGCTTGATCTTGTAGCCTTACTTTTAAAAAGCTTCTTGTACCTGTTTTACCTATTTCATCAGCTCTTAAATCTTTTAAATTTTGTTGGACTTATTCTACTTTCCTTCGAGAAGAATTTGGTCACACAAAAGATGTGAGCATTTCATGACTAGATGTTTCATTAGTGGAAAATGGTTCTAAAATTTTAGGCTCATCATTAGAGTGGGGTTCTTCTTGCTCATTTATAAATGGAGAAACTTGAGTTAGAATAGTTTTAGATATAGATTATACACATGAATCCATTAAAGATGTGTCTAAATGATTTTGCTTCCCCTAGAGTGTATAATATCATAGGAATTTTCATGATGACATTAAATTTTTTCCATTAGTACACTTACTGAAAAACATTAACAAATACCATCGGTATAGCTATCCGATGAACAGAGTATGTAGCTAACCGACGCATAGAAGAAAGGATACCCAACGAGGTAAAAGCGCTAAGTTTGGAATTGACCAATGAACAATGACAAGTGTTGTATCAATGAAGTAAACAGGACATCACCAATGGGTCAATGACATAGCACAAAGATCCTCACTGATGATACAGTTTTAAGAACAAAACTGATAGAGCAAAAAAGACATACCCGACGAACAGTTCAAGAAAGGAACACCGACGAAAAAGAAAACTGATAGACTGACAGAGCAACCCGACCATTAGAACTGACAGTTAGTTAGAGAACCCACAAATAGTGGATCTAACTTTTACACGTCAGATAAAGCATTGTAATTCTATTTATATAGTTTTAATTTGTTTTAAATCATTACTTGAGGGTCAAGCAAGCATAATGTAAATGTTTTAAAGCATCCTAACAGATCTAAAATATATCTAAGTAAAGATCAAGGTCAAGTTGTAAACCTTGGATCTAGAGTTAACTTGCAAAGCGTGAATCAAGATTAGAGCTAAAATCTAGTATAAATAGATGTTCAATCAATTGTGAATTATAGATTCATTATTGTTGATAGCCACGAAGAGTATCTGAGGAGAAGAAGGTAGAATTCATGCAAAATTCAGAAATTGATTATATCTAGTTATCAAGAACACACAAAGGCTACCGACGTGCAGAGAAAGGTATTATTCAATCATGAAAAAATGATTACTCATACATAGGAAGCTTTATTGGATCTTTTATCAACAATTAGAGATTGCACACATCATCAGATCAAAGACTTATTTAGTTTCATTCTAACAAGTGCATTACATCTAAAATCCTTTTGTAGAAGGTGGACTTAACAGTTCTTTACAAATCTATTAACAGAGTGCACACTTAACAGTGTTTCTAAAGCTTCAAACGAAGTAGATCTTAACAGGTCTTCACTATAATACTCCTAACAGGTTAGGTCATCAAAAGTGACCAATTGTAAGCCTTTACTGACCCCTTCTTATCTGCAGATAGTGAAGTCTTGTGGGTAACAATCCCCACTGCAATTTTTACTCCATAACAGGAGTTTTCTGCGTTACCATATCTTGTGTTATGTGTTATCTATTTTCATGAATGTTTCTTGTATGGTTACATATTAAAGAACTTATGTTATGATTGCATATGCATAAAGAAAGATGAACAGTTAGATAAGATAATTTACAAACTGATGAATAAGGGTTAATGGGCTAACTGAGAAAATTTTTAGAGGTACTGATTCACCCCTCCCCTCTCAATACTACAATCACAATATAATTCCAACAATTGATATCAGAGCTAAGTCTCTTTCTTGAAAAAGCTTAAAGACTTAAGAGAAAAGATTAGAGCAATGGAAAAGTACAGACTGGATAAGACTATTAAGAATGAGAAAATACAGATGCAGATAAACTATGAGTAGTATAAAGAGGCAAGAATCAACTTGAGAAAAATTCTTGATGAAAGAAAGATTATGGCAACTAGGCTGAATGAGAAGGACTACAAAGAATTAGAAATACAAGATTACTTTGATTCAGCAGAATCAACATCAAGTAAAGCATTAGACCAATGAGATGAAAAGATCACAAGTCTACATGAAGCCAATCAACATTTGACCAAGCAATTAAGAATGCTGCAAATCGGTCAAGAGACTCAAATGGTGAAAATGATTGATGTCATGAATGATGCAAGAAAAGCTGAAAATGAAAGAACACTAGCCATTGATGATAGGAGGAAAATAATAGAGAAGCTACAAGAGAAAGAATTAGAGATTCAAAGACTTACTAAGCATCGCCATGAGATTACTAATCAGATTATTCTTATGAGTCAAGAAGCAAACAGACTAAATACAAAACTCATTGAAAGAATACAGTCTATTGGTGAGCTAAGAGAAGAGAATGAAAAATTGAAGCATGAAATCAAATTCCAGAATCAACTCAATGAATTGATCAAGAAAGCTGAAGATAGAAACAAAAGGATGGATGATTTTCTTGATGGACAAAGAAGAGTCAACAACTACAAATGATTAGGGTACAATGAGAATGGTGAATCTTCTAATCAACCAGATCAAAGGAATGCTTTCACAACCCCAAGATCCAAGAAGCTATCATGCAATCACTATGGAAAATCCAGCCACACCTCAAACATTTGCAGAAGAAAAATGAAAGGTATTCCTCAAGCACAATCTACTTTCATTGGTAATTGTTATAAATGTCAAGAGAAAGGACACAAGGCACATGAGTGCAGATCCAAAGTGACAAATCTAAAATGGAAAACCTACATGGACAAGTACTGTCCTACCTGCAAGATGAATGGGCATACACATGAGGAGTGCTAGAAAAAGAACAGCAAGGCCTGGACACCAAAGGAAACTGATAATAGCAACAAACCAACAAGAGTAGGTAACTCATATGTTTGGGAGTATAACACATGGGTAAACTGCACAAGATGTGGAAGGTATGGTCATATTTCTGCCAACTATATGAGAAAGTGGACCAGAAGGTCAAGAGGTTTGACCAATCCAGGTATGGCATGTTTGCATTGTCATAAGGTTGGACATGTGATAAAAGATTGCAAAGACTGACTGACAAAACAAGTACATATCCTAATGGAAATACCATTGATGACATCAAGAGAATGAGAAACAAGATGTGGGTAAAAGCCACAAACACTGAAGGTGCTAGAACAAGTAATACAAATGATGACACCCTATCCAATAGATCTGGTGGCATCACTACATCCAACTAAAATGCACAAGTATGGAACTGCATTGTGAAAAGTTATATATATGCATCGGTTCCATTACATATTGATCATATAGAAAAATTAGCATTATTAAAGATGTACCATATTGTCACTTGTAAAATATTGTTGAAAATCTACCATCGGTTATTGGGTACAAATCTGCATCGGTGAACACACACAAAGAAGTTAGCACTACTTACCAGAATGTATTGGTCATTACTCAAATGCCAAGTTGTTAAGTGTAAACCGACGGACATCAGTGAACCTTGAGGCAACAAAATCTCTCTTCGCCACTTTACCGACCATCATCAGTGAAGTCACCAAAGCTACTAGCAACCCTGATGCTTTGCATAGACACCGAAGATATTATGAATGCCCCTACCAATGAACTTAGTATCTGTACACCGATGAGTTGGTAAGCATTAATGATAACTTAGGGCACAAAAGATATAAAATCTTGATGGGTGAGCTCATTTCACACCCATGATTTTCAATAAGAGCAAAGAAGAGTAGAGCGATTAAGGAGAAAATTGAAGAGCGACCTCATCAAAGAATCAACACTTATCAGAGGATTCACAGGCAATCATAGAGATTCAATAAGTAACCACATTCACCGACCGCACTATTTGATTTGTGAAAAACCCTAAATTTCTGCAACGTAATGGCATCAACTTCTAGATTTGAAAAGATTAAGGAAGATAAGAAGAAAATGTTCAAACTTTTCAGCAGAGGCTCTTATGTTGAACCCAAATACAAGCTATACCCAGAAATTGCATCACAACCTTACGATTCCAGAGCATTCTCTCTAGAATCCCACCTAGGGTTTTGCTGGTAGAGGACGTAAAGTCCTATAGACACTACAAGATCTCAAAAATAAGAGATCTAGACCTAGATAATGCCTATAGCGAATTATGTGATGAAGCTGGAAATCTCAAAGAAGAGCACAAGCATCTGAAAGTGAAAGGAATCATGAATGCATTGTATTTTCCCAAAGTTTTCAAATCAGAATGGATAAAGATTGTTCTCAACAGAATGCACAATAATAATCTATGGCTTAAGAAGTGAAAACCAATAAAAAAGGATGTTATTCATGCAGTTACTGGTTATCCTATGACTGATAAACCACAAGCTCACAAGCACCCATCCTTGAAGGAAGTGGAAAAAATCACTGGTACTAAATCAGACAAAAGAGCTCTTAAGGTCAACACTATCACCGAAGTAGAACTCAAGTTTGGTGCATGTGTGATAGGATATAAAATCTTCCAGGCAAGTAGAATGAATAACATATCAAGCACTAATATGAGCACAACATGCAAAATCATCAAACAAGGAAAGAAGATGGATCTTGCAGAGATCTTGTTACATCAACTGGAGGAGAACTTGTGCACTATAAGATCTTCAAGAACAAACACTTGTAAGTTTGGTTCCCTCATAATGTGCATATTATTTTACTTTGAAGAATACTTTCCTTCAATAGGAAAAGTTGTATGGGACACAAGCAGACCTATAACCATTTAGATAGGTGAATTAATAGAATCACTAGGAACAAATTTTGATAATGTAATGCATGAGTATTTCAAAACCATTAAGGAAATGTTGCAAACCAGAACAAGCATTTTTGAAAATTTGATAGAGGAACAAAAAGAGAATATATGTTTCATGGTAGATATTGATTTCACGTATATCCAAGTAGTAGTACCTAGGAAGTCATTGCTTTCATGGTTAGAATTTGAAATCAAAATAGGACAAGCCAATGAGTGCATTAAGGCACTACTGAATGAACTAGTGGACAACAAGCAACAAAGATTTGGCACCTATGAGGAAGCCAAACAAAAGATCAAGATAGATCTTGTTGTCAAGAAGATTGTAAACAAAAAGGAGAAAATGGTTAAGAACTTAACCAAGTAGTTTGTAGAAACTGAAGAAGGTGAAGAGGAAACAGAGGGTAAGGAGGAAGTAACTGAAGGATAGTCACCTATCGGTGAAGAAGAAGCAGAGAATAACTCAGAAGGTACATAGTTAGATTCTCCACCTCCTCCTACACCCAAGAAAGCAATAACTATAGCCGCTTCAAGAACAAGAAGCCAAACTGCAAAAGAGTCAACTCCTTCACCATTAACAAAAGGAAAAGTGAGAATATACAACAGAAAACTAGCCCCTCCAAAAGTACAGACCAAGAGGAGGAAGATGACTAGAACTGGAGAGGATCTAGAAGACTTAGCTATAGATAAAGCTGATGTAGAAATGCAAAAGGAAAAAGAACCTTTGGTTCCAACAACAATTGAGAAAACATGCAAGAGCATCTCAGAATCCTAATCTATTTATGATCATAACATAAGGAAATGGTTAAAATTCAGTATAAACTGTCAAAATAAGATTGAAGAAGCAATAATTGTTAAAATGTGCAAACATCACTATGTTCCACTAGAATTCTTAGAATATGATGTTCCCAAAGAACTGTCAGAGATATTATCATCTAGATGTACATTTGCACTACATCAGGAAAAGGAGATAAGAGAAAGAATACTTGTTACTCTTATGCCTTCTGATTCAACAAAGGAAGAAATTGTTGAGATGATGAAGTATGAAAAAGAGTTCTCACAAAAAATGAGAGCATGTGAATTTCTCAAGGGAAAGATAATTGATCTTGATCAGAATAGCATTAAGAAGTAGTGCAAGATACTCAAAAATCCCACTAAGGAAGCTAGCCTGGAGAAAGAACCAATCACCATCAAAGATATACAAGATGAATCATCTGTTGAAATGGATAAAGAAGAGAGTGATCCAGAAGGCCCCAAAGATACTGATATTGTAGATGAAGTATGGCCAGACACTACTCTTGACCACACTCAAAGTGAAGAGATTCAAAATCTACCAAGTCCAATTCACATTGACTTGAGTAAAGATGAAGAAGTTACCAAGGATGACTTGACAATAAAAGGTAATTTAGCTGATGATAGAAATGATGAATCATGGTTAAAAAACATTGTCAATGACACTACAGGAAAAGACCCTGCAGTAGAAGTAAAAAAAGATGAAGATATAAATATTGCAAAGGGCAATACTGATGGATAGGATTCAACTATTAACACTGCAACAGTCAATACACAGACAAACATAAATATATTAATTGATGCTATTGATATTGAATCAAGTCAGGAAAAATCATCTAAGAAAGATGATGATATACCCAAGGACATGGGTAATGATGAAAACAAAGATGCATCCAATACTCAAAAGGATACAGATACAGAACTGAAAGATGCAACCGACACTCAGCAAGAAGTGTCCAATGAACATAACAAAGAAGCAGATAACAAAACAAGGATACATTGAGAAAGGGGGAAGAAAAAGATAAGAGTGAAGAAGTAAAGCAGGATGAAAGCATTAAACAAAAAGAAGATATATCTATTGATACACCTAAGGCCAATGAGGAGACGTCTTCACAAAACCATCTGGTGAACTCAGAAGAGAAACAACAAGATGCTTCATCTTCTTGACCCTCACCTACCAAGTCAACCCAATCTCAAGGTTTACAAATGGTAGTACATCAATCTTCCACCTAGCCAAAGAAGAAGAAGAAGAAGAAAGCATTGAAGAAATATATCTTGGTTGTCACAATGGATGAAGTAATAGAAGTCCCAAATTGGGATTTTACTACTTTGGATACAGATAAACTTCAAGAGTTTGGAGTGCTATGTCAAAGGAAAGCCATTTAGAAAAAAAATGAGACAGGAACACAGGGAAATAATGGCACTTGACAAGGCAAGAGACATTCTACAACAATTTGTTCCTGAGGTGAAAATTGAACAAAATTCTATAGTTAAGGAGAAAATAGTTGTTCTTACCACCGCCATCACAAACCAGAATGTAGATGCAGAATAAGCAATAGAAGAACAAGTAGAGAAAAAGTATCAATACAAGTTAATTGATAAGATCAGCCAAGAAGTGGAAGTGAACAAGGTAAAGCTCTCTAAAATAACTGATCAATTAGAGCCAATGATTGCTGAGGCAATTACCTTAGTTCAAAAGATGTGCACACTTGATAAGTTTACAAAAGAAAATAGTGACAAGTTAGCAGAAATAGATTCTAATGTCACAACTAGTGCACAAAGCCTAGCCTCAAATGCAGATAGTATCGAGGAGCATCATGACAAATTCATTGAGGCTAATAGACTAAGGAAAGAAATATGGGATGTTGAAACACAATTAAGAGGTGAGATTACCGAACTACAGGCACACATCTTGCCTAATCTTACTATTCTACAACAACATATTTCTGAAGCAAGAAAATTAATTGCAACCCCAGAGATGTCTGTAGTAGACAACATCTATGATATACACATAAGGATATCACTTGAGCACATGACTCTAGAAATGTTGAAGGATAAATGGGAAAAGATGATGGAGGAGATCAAGTCCTCACATTCCCACCTTTTTGACAAGATGTAAGTACCTTTGCCTTTATTATAAAAAAAGGAGGAATAGAAATGTATGTATGTTGTATGTACAGAGGGACCAGATATGTAAAGATATTTATGTACAATATATCAAAAAAAAGGGGAAGAAAAGTACATAAGGAAATGTATATATACTTAAACTTACTAACATATACATAGGGGGAGTCATTAAAATGACTAAGGAAGAAGTACACTTAGGTGTACATACTAATACATTCAATATGATGCACATATCATGTTTTTGATACTAATGTTAGAGGGAGAGATTAATGACATTAAAGTTTTTCCATAAGTACACTTAGTGAAAAACATTGACAGAGACCATTGGTATAGCTACCCGACGAACAGAGTATGTAGTTAACCAACACATAGAAGAAAGGATACGTGACGAGGTAAAAGTGCTAAGTATGGAATTGACCGATGAACAATGACAAGTGTTGTATCAATGAAGTAAACATGACATCACCGATGGGTCAATGAAATAACACAAAATCATCATCGATGGTACAGTTTTGAGAACAAAACCAACAGAGAAAAAAAGGCATACCCAAAAAATAGTTCAAGAAAGGAACACCGACGGAAAAGAAAACTGACAGACTGATAGAGAAACTTGACCATCAGAACCGATAGTCAGTTAGAGAGCCCACAAATAGTGGATCTAAATTTTACACGTCAGATAAAGCATTGTAATTCTATTTATAGAGTTTTAATTTATTTTAAATCATTACTTGAGGGTCAAGCAAGCATAATGTAAATGTTTTAAGGCATCCTAATGGATCTAAAACATATCTAACTAAAGATCAAGGTCAAGTTGTAAACCTTGGATCTAGAGTTAACTTGCAAAGCATGAATCAAGAATAGAGCTAAAATCTAGTATAAATATATGTTCAATCAATTGTGAATTATGGATTCATTATTGTTGATAGTCACAAAGAGCATCTGAGGAGCAGAAGGCATAATTCATACAAAGTTTAGAAAAATATTATATCTAGTTATCAAGAACACACAAAGGCTACCGACATACAGAGAAAGGTATTATTCAATCATGAAAAGGTGATTACTCATACATAGGAAGCTCTATTGGATATGTTATCAGAAATTAGAGATAGTATAGATCATTAGATCAAAGACTTATGTAGTTGCATTCTAACAAGTGCATCACATCTAAAATCATTTTGTAGAAGGTGGACTTAACAGTTCTTTACAAATCTCTTAACTGAGTGCACACTTAACAGTGTTGCTAAAGCTTCAAATGAAGTAGATCTTAACAAGTCTCCACTGTAATACTCCTAACAGGGTAGGTCATTAGAAGTGACCAATTGTAAGCCTTTACCAACCCCTTCTTATCTACAGATAGTGAAGTCTTGTGGGTAACAATCCCCACTACAATTCTTACTTCCTAACAAGAGTTTTCTACTTTACCATATCTTGTGTTATGTGTTATCTATTTTCATGAATGTTTCTTGTATGGTTACATATTAAAGAACTTATGTTATGATTGCATATGCATAAAGAAAGATGAAGGGTTATATAAGAGAATTTACAAACTAATGACTAAGGGTTAATGGGCTAACCGAGAAAAATTTTAGAGGTACTGATTCACCCCTCCCCTCTTAGTACTACATTCACAATATAATTCCAACAGTTTCTATCCAAGGAGATTTTTTTAAAAAATTTATCAAGCTATTTTAATTGACATTCAATAATTTCTGCACTATTGGAATTTTCACAAAATATATCATATGTAATAATTTTTTTTATTTACTTGATTATACAACCCAAAGACTTTAGAAGATTTATAATAGCTAAGAAAACCACAGTTAAAGTTGTGATGATCCAACTTACTTATTTTGTCCTTAGGAATTAAATCACAGCAGGTGGAACCAAAATATGAAGATTTCCTCAAATAGAAGGAGGATACCTAAACCAAACTTCATACAGAATGGATTGGTGTAGTGCAAATGATGGAGATCTATTACAAAGATTAATTATAGTTCTTGTTGATTTAGCCCAAAGATGTATTTTAATTCCTTTAGAATATAATATTTCTTTAAACATGCTCATGATTATTATATTCATTCATTTAACAACACCATCTTTTTGAGTACCTGGAATAGTGAGATGATGTTGGATCCTATTTTGACTTAGATAATCCTCAAAAACTAGAGAAATAAATTCTTCATCGTTGTCTATTTGAAGAGTACCAATTTGACATTGAGCTTGGTTTTCAATCATAACATGAAACCTTTTTAAAATTTCAAAAGATTCTAATTTTTGCTGCAAGAAATAGATATAGGTCATGCAATTCTAATCATTAATGAACAAAAAAAAAACTTAGATCCTCCCATAGAAGCTACTGGTAAAGACCAACATAAATTAGAATGAAGGAGCCATTTTCTTTGTGATCTCCAAGTGGAGTGAGGAAAATAATTTTTATGTTGTTTGGCAAGAATACATGCTTCTCATTTTCTAATTATTTTATGTGAAATGGGAAAACCATCAACAGAATTATTTTGCATGATATGAATGCTATCATAACAATTCTGCACAAATCTTGAATGTTATAGAAGACTAGGAGATAAACTACCTTCTTTAGTAAGAGAAGAAGTACCATTTAGTTTTAACGCTCTTCCAGCTTCACAACCAATAAATACAACTTTATTATTAGATTATTTTCTTACAACAACTTGCTCATCTTTTAACAGAATAGATTTAGCCTTATTGTCGAATCAATACTAGTGAGAAAAAATTATGTGGCAATTGAGCAATAAATAATACATCATGAAGCACAAAATATAGAAGATCAGGCAACTTAAATTAAGCAATTCCTTATCTAACAAGATAGAGACTTAATTTATCTGCTAAGTAAATTGGACCACAAATGCTTTCATGAAATTCTTCAAAGTAATCACGTCAGAATGTCATATGTGGTGTGGCTCCATTATCTAAGAACCAATAATTATACCATGAGGAATTAGATGCAAATTCTAAAATAGAAAGAACATATTGATCACTATCATTGTCACGAGCAAATTGGACTACTCCTAAAATTTTATCATCTAAAGATTTATCATCATTATAAATTTTTGTTTTATCCTTTTTCTTAAAAGAATTTTCTTTGAATCTTTCTATCTCATCCCATGAGAGCTTACAGTCATGTACTTCATGACTACCTTTTCTAGCACATCTTTTACAATATAAATGTTGCCTATCATTTTGATTGTCATTTTTCCTTTATTGACCTCTACCTTTTCCTCTATCATTATAACCACCACTTGACGATTTATTATTTAAAGGTTTTTCTTGGTAAGAAAGAAAACACAATTTGCTAGTATTATGTATTTTCCTTCCAAAATATTTTTCATGTTCAACAAAATTTTTAACAAATAAATCAAAAGTAATGGTTTTTAATTGGTTGCTTGGTTGAAGGGACTCTAGATAAGTGGAATCTGTTGGAATAAGTGCCTAAATAAAATTAGTGAGATATCTATATCAAATTTCCCACCAAAATCATCGACATCTTGTTTTATATCTCTAATTTCAAAAGCCAAACTCATTACATCACCATATTTCAACTCAAGATTAAACAATTTAAATTGCAATTGAATAAACTCTAATTCTGAATGAGAATCAAATAATTTTTTTTAACTTATGAAGGGCTTCCCAAGTACATTTTCATCCTACATCTCCATTAATAGAAGGTCTTATTAAAGAAAATCTTTACAATCTTTATATTGCCAAATTTATTTTTCTTTAACATTAGTTGGTTCTTTTGTAGCTTGGGTATTTCCATCACATGTTTTACACCATGGTGTTACCCAGATTTGCAGATCCAATTTGCATATAAAAATGGCCAAGGGAAGTATCCTCTGCACTTCTCTATATGTTTATGCTTTTATTTTCTGATTATCTAATATCTTTTTATTCCATCTTGTTAAATATTTCCTGTTATATTATTATTTTTATGTCTCTCAGATTTCATATTTCATATTTGAATTCATAAACATAGCCGTTGGCATCTTTCCTGTGACCTTTTATTTATTTTAAAACCTTTTCACTAGAATTTTCTCTTTTTCTTAAATGACTCTGAGACTGCCTTGGTTCCGTGATCTCAAAGTAAACCCAGAGTTAGAAATATCATCTCATGACTGAGAGACTAAAGGAATTTGAAAACCTGAAGGTCAAGGTGCAGTTAAAGATAAAGTCAAAGTTTGAGGTAAAAAGGAGAAAACTCAGAATCAGATCGATGGTTGGCTTAATCACTTATTGCATAGATGCATGAGATGTATCCTTCAAGCCATTACACTTGATCACCACATGTTTGGGTCCCACAAAAATTCAGAGTCATGACTAATGTTAAATAAAAGTGAAGTTGGGAGAGTTCAACAGTTGTCTTAATGGGTTAAAGATAGAGATGTAGGTTTTAACTATCAATCAATTATGCCTGAGTGACGTGTGTCCCATACCCATTGAAGATAAAGAAAAGGAAAAAGTGGAATATAGGTGGCATCATATGATTGATTGGAAAAGTTGACGGGGATACACATCAACTTATATGAAAGACTTTTGAAGGCTTAACTATCGGACAAGATCTACGGTGGGCATAATGGCTTAAAGACAAGATGCATGATGATTATCCATGAAGCCATTACGTGATCTTGATTTTACATGTGTTTATATCAGAATTTGGGCCCACGAGAGGGATAAATGTGACTGATAAAGATTAGACAAGTTTCAAAAGATCCTATGGTTGACTTAAAGACTTAAAGTAGAGAAGAAAGAAATCTAACATATAAGCTATTACACTTGAGAGACACGTGTTTTGGGACCCACAGATTCTAATTCGTGAAGAAAGAGACCATCGGTTAAACTACGATGAGAATCAATGGTAGACGTAATGACTTAATGAAAAGATGCATGAGATCTATCGTATAAGCGATTAAGCCTGATCAAAACGTGACCCAGGGCCCACAAAAGTTTTGAACGTAGATAGAAGACTAAACAAAAGTTGATGCATGGAGAAGATCTATGGGTGGCATAATGTCTTAAAGTCAAGATGTGAGATATTTACCCATTAAGCCATTATGCGATCTTGACACATCTCTCATACAGATAAAAAGGAAAAAATTCCCGAGTGGCATTGATGACTGGGATTTAAATTTTAAGTTCCATGTTTTATTGTTATTTCATCAAGTAAGGGTTTTGATTATCATTTTAATATGTTGACATTGTTTTCATGTAGGGTTCCAAAGGTGGTAAATAGAAAAATAATGCGACTTGGATGAAAGATCAAAGATCAAAGACATGCAGACGTCCATTTATATACCATGCAAAAGTTAAAGAGATATCAAAGATCTATAATAAATTATAAATGAACTATTTGATTATTATTATCTCTTTGGTGAATAACAGTTCTTAAAGGATGGTAATTCATTCCTTAATTGTATTTTGGCTATTCATTTGTTGATCTAGGGATTAGGTTTAGTAGATGAACCATTGTTTTGATCTGAAGCTTGTACACATCCTTTGGATTTTATATAAAGGATACCAGGATCAATATGAGGGGTCTCTTTGGCTCTCTCTCTCTTTTTTGGGGGGAGGAGTAGGAAGTCATTATAGTTAGATTGGGTAGTTTTGATCAACAAATGTGACAAGAACTAATTGTACCATTTTTTCAAAATTGATAAGATAAGTAGACCTTTTTCTTTCACCTGTGGGAAAAGATATTTTTCCATTTACAATCAATCCTTCAGATAAATCAATTGAACTTCTTCAAAGTGATAGTTTGATGTGTATGCTTTCCCTACCTAGTTCATAGTTTTTAGTCTTAGTTGGTTTTCTCATTTTGCATGGTTAAATTCTGTTGATTGAGGCCTCAATCAACTGGTCTGTCATTTGAGAAATAATTCCATTTTGAGATATCTATGAACTTGTTTTAAGGTTGCATATACATTCCATAACACCTTTGAAGTGATAGTTTTCTTGTAAAATTGTCTCTAAGGTTGCACAAAGGATTGGATGATATTGACTCTGTTGCCCGTGAAGAAATTAGACATTAATCTGCATTCATATTGGATTATGGAAATTTAATTCTTTGTTCTTAGTTTTGTGATAATATACCCATCTGTACTTTATATATATACAAACATTATTGACATATTAACACTTTCAATCAACATTTTGGGATATACTATTTCCAGTGCAAGTTTTGTTTCAATTGCTTTTCCACACTTGAAGGGAAAGAGTGTGCAAGATTCCTTATCTGCTATAAAAAGCCTTTGAAACTTGAAGGATAATTTTAAGGTGTAGGCCTACCAACCTTGGTTCTGTAGAGATAGAGTTGTAGAGGGTTTAAACCTCATTTGGTTAAAACCTTGTTAGTTGGCTAGATCACTTGGGTTTCCCACTATTGGATTGGCAAGTCCATAGGAAATCCAATCTTTTGATTTCAGCACCAACAGATTTGTGACTCTACTTTAGATTTTTTCATAAGATAATTCTCAATTGTACCTAGAAGCTTTAGTGATTGTCTTCTAAATATTGGATTGTTCAGTTTACCACATTTGAGTCACCCAACAGATTGACGACTCTGCTCGAGAGAATCAGATTAAAGAATAGTTCTCAGACTTTCTGGTAATTGAGGTTAAGCTCTAATGGGAGAATAGAATCCATAAGATTAATAAAGTATTTCCTTGTAAGAAGAAGGTGGTGACTCTACAAACTTAAATGGCTAATAAATTTGGTACTAGGTTATGTGCACAAGGTTGTGGACCAAAAAGGGGGTTATAAGTGGACACATTTTTTCTTAAATTGGGTAAACCTAAACTTGGAATAGGCATTTGAGGGTCATGCACTCAAAATAACAAGATGTGTAAAAAATAAAAATTGTAGTACTCTGAATCTAGTTTCTAAAACACTAACTTTTTTAAAACCAATAAGATTAAGAGGGCCAAACCTTGCGTGCACGATAACATGTTCCTGATTTTTTTGGAAAAAAATAACATAGCTGTTTCCATGCCCGGTAAAAAAAATATAGTTATGTTTAGTATTTTTTCAATCCCTTTTGTATGGTGATAGGTGGGAGTGAGATCTAGAAGTTGTGTATTCTTTTGTAATTTTCCTATGAGTATTTTTTCAGAGAGAGAGAGAGCATACTCATTTTCATATACATTGCATGTATGGGCAATAATGAGTACCTATTTTATACCTTACTTGATTGAAATGGTTGGAAAAAAAATGTTAGTGAATAAATATTCTTTTAGGTTAGTCATGTGTTAGATCATCTCAAGATCTTTCCTACACTTTTTGAACGGAGTCAATCGAACTCCATATGTGGAAGTTATCGCCTCCAGAAGAAAAGCCTATTTTAGTTTCTTCATAACCCGCGCGGGTTATGGAGAATAAAATGCATAGTTTTTACTTCTTTAAAACCCGATTGGGTTTTGAAGTACTTTTTGATTTTCAGAACCCGATCAGGTTATTTGAAATTTAGAAACACAATCGGGTTCAAGACAAATTGAGTTTTTTAATAATATTTTCTAGGCGTTACGAAGCCTAGAACAATTTCAAATTTTCAATAACCCGATCGGGTTATATGAAATTTTATTTTTTTTAAAGATGTGTCCACTTTTTTGGTCCACAACTTGGTGCACATGCCCACTATGTTTTGGTCATTAAATTTTCATGTGGGGTAGGAGATCTTTGTATTGAGATCAGCTTGAATTAGATTTAAGCCTAAAAAAGACCAGGACTCCAAGTGTGAAGATTCCATATCCACCACATATGATATACCCTGATAAGGATGATCAAGAGTATCCTTGTGAACAATTTCCTGATGCAAGCCATCATAGCCATGAGGGTAGTGATGAAAATTGTAATCCTTTTTACCAAGGTAATAGAGGAGGACATGATTCCCAACATAATTCAAATCAGCAGATGTTTGAAAAGGAGAAAATAATTAATAAACAAGATGTTGTGTTTCGTGAGATGGCTGATATAGGAACATGAGATGAAGAAATGGTCATGGCTCTTAAAAGGAAACCAGAGGATGTGCTAAGGAAAATGGGGATACCGAGAGACAAAATCAGATTACCAAGAAAGGAAGAATCTCTTGAAGATGATAGAAATGAATTTTACAATCCTCCTCATAGGAAGGACAATGGGAATATCTTTAAAAATGATCATACTAGCCCTTTGTTTGAACCAGACAATAGAGGAAGACTTGAGAAAAATATTAATGATAGGGAAAGGAGAGATCATTGGAGAAAGTGGAACAATGGAGAACAACACACCCACAATAATAGAATGAACCCCAACTCATCTAACCACCATGAACAACATAGAAATCAAAATAATGGAAGGATGTATAATGGATATCATAATAATAGGGATCTGAATTATGGTCCAAGACACTATAATATGAATTCAAATTTTGGACCAAGAAATAACATGGGGTTCTAGAATGTAAATCATCATAATCAAAGGCATGGAGTTGTGAATCAAAGTGGAAACAATTATAGAGCTCCAATGATTTCTGATAGATACATACAATTAGATTTTTATGGCATAAGGGGATGTCCTAATGACATAAAAAATGAATTAAGGAGTGAAATCCCAATTTTTTCAGGAAATGGATCAGAATCAACTGAAGTGCATTGTGTGAATTTAAAGAATGTTATCCAAGAATTGGATGAATTCAATGAGGATGTTTATATGAAACTTTTTTCTCAATCTCTCATAGAAGATGCAGCAGAATGGTTCATAAGTTCGCCAGACTGATCCATATCCACTTGGGATGACTTTTTAAATCAATTCACAGAACAATTCGGTCATCACAATGATAATTATTTTGCTTCACATGAATTGACAAGTATGAAGAAAAATCAGAATGAAACCGCGGCTGATTTCAATAAAATATTCAAGAAGAATAGGATTTCTGAGGGATGTTCAGCCTTTTGATGCCTTTTTGATTAATTTCTACATGGGTGCCTTTGATAGAAAAACAAATTATGAAATCAGATCTCATAAGCCTTCAACTTTGGCACATGCTCTCAAGATTGCTAAAGTTTTTGAAAATGATATGTGAAGGTATTAGGTATAATTTCTAAGAGGGATGACACCCGGTTATTCAATCCAAAAGAGCCTAACAAACACAAAGGGGAGGATAGAATAGATAAAATTATGAATATGGTGAAAGGCCTTCATGTGAAAAATAAGAGAAATAATCTCAAGCACAACCAGAATAATAGGATGCCATACAAGAGTGATAGATATAGATTACATGATATGCCTTATAACACTAAATGGAAGGATGGGAAACCAATGAACAAAGAATTACACACTCCTGATCCATTAAGGAAGAACCACCATTTGTGGAAGGTAATCCTTTGTGTGAAACCTGCAGATTACCATAGGCTTATGAGAATTGTGTTGTTTCCCAAGGATGAAGAGAAAAATAATGACCAGCAATCTGCAGTAAATAATTTGTCAACAAATCCTATGTGGGGATAGGATGATTATAGCTCTTCAGATGAGTACTATTGCATGGATGACCTAAATAGAGTATATCAATATGGGAATCATCAGGAAAATAATCCAAAATTACTAGAAACAACAGAAAAGGAGAAAAAGGCATACACAATAGCTACAGTGGAAGAAGCAAGAAGCAATTGCAAGTTGAGGAATAAGACTAAAAATTCAGAGCAAGGGAAACCTGACCAAGTAGTTGATCCAAGAAATATGAAGCACAAAGACATTACTCAGGAGAAATAGGTAGAACCTCAGTATATTCTAAAAATAAAAAAATAAAAGGTGGTCAGTAATTATTTTCCCAATGAATGTTCTTTTATGTCTAATGCATTATCTCGAGTTAAAATATATGTTCCTTTGCTTGAAATAGTTAAAATACCTGAATGCAAAAATGAAGCTTTGAAAATATTGTCTAATGTAGGTAGTAAGGAAGATCTTAACCAAGAAGTAAAGGATCCTCCAGCTATTTATTTAGGAACTACTTTGAATAAAAATGGAAATCAAATTGATCCTTTTTATCTTACTCTACTGATAAACAATAGAATGGTAAAGAACTGTGTGATACATTCTGGTGCAGCAGTGAATATTATGCCTAATGATGTAATGAAAGAATTAGGAATGAATGTTGATACCAAATTTGGTAAATGTTATGCTATGGATAATAGATATGTTCCTATACTAGGCATAATAAAAAATGTTGAATTTAAATTTCCTGCATGTCCTAAAATATCATATAAAATGGATGTCACTGTGGTTGAAGTTCCTACTTGTTATGGAATGATTTTATCTAGACAATGGTCTGGCTTAGTAGGGGGAAGTATTAAATTAGATATTTCTTATGCTTCTATCCCAGTAAATGGCAGGGATATAAGAATTGACAGGGAGACTCAAACTCCATACATTCTTTAGGCCATGGATCCAAATTTGATTACACATTTTTGCCACTGTGATATGGATAATTTCCAGGTAAGTATTTCAAAAGATGAAATGCATAACAATGAACCTATCAAAATACATGTAGAAGTAAATGACAATTCTATTTGGAAAATATAATTTGATGGTGCTTTCTATAGGGAAGGTAATGCGGCTGGTGTCATTTTCTTTTCCCTTGATAAGAAAACATTTAAATATTCATTTTTTCTAGATGTTGAGTGTACTAACAATGTTGCAGAGTATGAAGCTCTACTTCTTGGTTTGAAAATAGTTGGTAAACATGGAATAAAATATTTAAGTCTCTTCGGGGATTCTGAATTAATTGTTTCTCAAGTTAAAATTAAGTTTGTTACTAAGCATCCCCTTCTTAAAAGATATAGAAATGAGGTAAGGGATTCTATGGAATGTTTTGATGATTTTTCTATTAACTAGATAGACAGATCAGAAAATATCCTTTCATATTTTAAGGCTAACTTGGCATTGAAACATAATGACATTCCTTGTAAAGACATTGTTCAAGTTAAAGTTAAAACCAGGCCTACCATACCTGATAACATCAACAACTAGAAAGTATTAGAAGATGAGATAGATGTAATGAGATTTTTAGCATCTGAGGAAGAGTACAAAGATCAATTAACAGACCTGAATGCTCATCTTGAGATAGAGGATGGAAAAGGAGTATTTTTTGGAAAGGAGGTTATTCATCTTAAAACCAATAAAGTTCCAAAAGGGCTTATGGAAATGGAGAGATTATTTGACAATAAAGATTCAAAATTAGACAAGAGGACCACTGATGTCAAAATGGATGAGGTAGAAAAGATGAACTTGGAAAATGAAGAGACTCCAAGGGAAGTATTTTTGGGTAAAAATTTAACCCCCAAGATCAGAGCTGATATCACTAAGTTATTTAGAAAATATAGGCATGTATTTTCCTAGTCGTATGATGACCTTAAGGCTTACTGAGAGGACCTCTTCCAACATGAGATACCTTTGAATCCTAGTGCCAAACCATTCAGGAAAAGGAAAAGGCCTTTAAACCCGACTTTGGCTCCAAAGATGAAAGATGAATTAATCAAAATGAGGGATGCTCGTATAATAAAGCCAATTAGACACTCAACATGGGTTTCAAATTTGGTACCTGTTAGGAAGAAGGATTTTTATATTAGATTGTGTGTGGATTTCAGGAATCTAAATATATCATTATTAAAAGACAATTATGCAATCCAAAACATGGAAGTGTTACTGCAAAAGGTCACAAGAAATGAATTGTTATAAATGATGGATGGTTTCTCAGGGTATAACCAGGTCAAGGTTAAAGAAGAAGAACACTATAAAAAAAAATTTACTACACCTTGGGGTACATATTTATATGCTAGAAGCACTAATACTTTTGAGGTCAATTTTCAACCTTTAATTTTGACCAAGGCCTTTTTAGGCTTATTAGATTCATTTTTTTTGTTTATGTCCATGATTTGGTTGAAATTTCTTAAGGGATAAGAAAAGGTCAAATAATCAACAAATACATATTATAAACCAAAAAAAAAAGTGAAAATGTAAACTCATTATTTACCGAAGTGTTCACGGGCGGGAGGAGGGATCAATTGTGAATATGATATTGTTACTATAAGTCATTGTTTTCTTGAAATTATTTTCTACATTGTGTATTTCAAGTTCTTTCTCTGCTATTTTAGATAGATTTTTTTATTCTCTGCAGATCGATTAGGGTTATTTTTATAGTCACTGCCCTAACATTATCCATCACATTCGATACCTTCCACAAATATCTATGGTGGGGATCTGAGAGCTTCCTTCTTCATTTTGAACTAGTACCTTGTTTACTTATAATTTCTTGGCTAAAGCTTCCTCCTCCATGTGTATTCTTCAATTTTATCTCCTTCTTCTGATCTTCTTTGACACCTCCCCCAATTGTTGTAGCCCTATATTTGATGGGATATGTTGATGTAATAGGGGAAATCGAGAGAATGGACTATGAGTATCAACTAAGTAACATCACCCATCGAACACAACTCCCATCAGCAAATACTCCCATTTACTGGTCTACGCATGTGGAAGTGTTAATACTCTGAATGTTTGTACAGTGGTAACAACAAAGAGTCAAGAATTAATTGGCCGCAACAAAGGAATAAGCTACCAATCAAAGATGAGAGGATTATGATAGGGAAAAGGGAGGAGACCTTTCAATAGACATAGACTGAAGTAAAGAGACAAATGCACTAATAATTGGAAGTATAGTCATGTTAAATCTACAATAGATTTTGGCACTCAATGAAGATAGAGAGAGATTTCATAATGGAGAGAGGGAAGGTTCGGGGTCTGTGTGTATCCACCTAGTGCAAACATAGCCATCATCTGATGAATTCCCTTTTGTGCATAATTTTAGTATTTATAAGATATTACAATATGTCCTTATCAAGACAGATGGAAAGAGATGCCGATCTTCTAGAATATAGATGCACAATATTGATGTCTCATGAAGTGATCATGCTGGGCATCTTGTCTCATCACGTAGCGAATTGATTTACTATTCTAATACAGTTTTGATTGTTTGCATATGGAAGGAGGAATTGGAATATCCAATCAGCGTTCTCCACAATCCAATCCACATAATAGATACTCAGTCAACATTTTGTGATAGAGAAAATTAATATTGTTTATATATATGGAAAATCAAGGAGTAAATTTAGTGAGGAGATATGGTGAAGAAATTCTATTACACACTTCAATTATATTTACAATATTAGATGGCATAAGATTAAGGAAGCTAATAAATTATATGAAATTCCTACCTGGGACATTACAGGTCCATTACTTAGTCCAACATTTCCAAGCCGTCATCTTCTCATCTACATCCCCTTCTAGATTGAAAGATTTGATTTACTCCACTGTTGATCTGGCATGACCTTAGCAATATCACTCTAAATTGGGTTCATGAAGATATGTTGGCCCAAGATGTGAGTGATCTTTAACATATTTCTTGCTGTCAAAAAAGATTCTAGTCATTTACAAATGTAAGCTTATCTTTGCCAAATATCTCTCAATCTCTCATTTAAAGAAGATTGACAAGTATAATAGGTTAGATTCAAAGGAAAGGGGTACACTTCTTTCTTCCTTTCCTTACACTTCTTATTAATTGAGCCCATTTGCCTCCATAAGAGGTTATTACTTAAGTAGTGAGGTAGCTTGAAAGGATTATCATGAAAACCGTATATTCTTAAGTAGTGATCACCAGTAAGACATCATTAACCTATTTGAAGTTCTTGTTACTAATTTCAAGTTGAAGTTGTTAATATAAATTGGTAATCTCCATTTATATTATCCTATAATCCTTGTGATTGTAGACTAGGCCATGACTTCATACCTTTAATTGCATAAAAAAGATAGGAAGACATACAAAAGTATTGATTTTTTCGGAAGGTCACCAATTTATTATGTAAATTGTGTCTTATTATCTTTTCTCAATAAAAAATTATGAACCATAACTAATGATTTTAATAAGTTGTCATGTCTAATATCCAAAATTATTAAGGTCATAGGATGATTATATTAGAAATGTCTTCTTTGAAGCATCATATCTGCAAATGCATTGGAATTTGGCAATTTCTCTTCTTAGTCACCTTCAACCAATGTTTGTCAATAGTAGAAAGGCAAGCGCCTTTCTTGTCTTGAAAGAAGAAGTTCCCTTCTGTGTATCAATTTAAGACAATCCCCTTCTTCTCTCTCAAATAGCCATTTTTGGCATCATGATAACATCACACTTAGGAGAATACCTCATTACCTCATTGTACTTAAATCGGTTTTAATCTTAATTTTTGACCATCAAGAAGTTGATATGGATCAGGACAAGGAATCCTATATCACTATTCTTCGGTACTTTCAAAATTAAATGAAGTTGTCTTTTCTTCACTACTATATACTATTTTGGTTTTAGTTAATTGATGCAAGGCTAACTATTTTGCATTCTTCTTATTTTCCTTACATTTAATTAATTTCAACTTCTAGATAAAATTCTTAGCTAGATTCCTCTCTCAAAATAATAAATAAATAAATAAATATATAAATATATATATATATATATATATATATATATATATATATTCCCTCCTCTACACTATTTTTGTTTTGGTTAATTTATCTACAACCTTCTCATGTCCTTTTCACTCCCCCTTCAAGTTGATTTGCACATTCTCGTATATTAGTCTTAGCTAGATCTTTATAGAATTCAAAATAGAAATATTTTTTTGCTTATTTTCTTCTTGATTATTTTATTTATTTTGTGTCACCAATAATCTCCACAAGAACATTGTCCATGTTTGAAATGTAGAAAACTATATGCATCTCTAAGTAAAATTTATCTTGCAACGATATTCAACATAATTTTGTTTGTAGTTTGGCAATCAACACATGTACTATTAAGGTTTTTGAAGAATCTAATAGTTGTTTGAGGCAGCATTATTAGGAACCCAAAATTAATTTCTGAATTCCTCATTTGATGATAAAGATATTTTTTTCTCCTTGTCACCCACATCATTCTTTAGTGATTTTACATCTAAGACAAAGAGAATTTCTCCAACTTTATATAGATTTATTATGTTGTAGGTGTAATCTATCTCCTATAGAAAAAAGAATGTATCTTTCTATGGACTTCAATCCAAATGCATCCTTATATCTTTTATATTCTTCTATATTTCATTTATTTCATTACCTTTTAAGTATCACACTTCCTACCTACTTTCTATTTCCTTACCCTTTTATCTTGCATTACTAGCATTCACTCTAATCTTATTTTCTTTTTCCCATACTATCCTACACAGAGTCAACATGGATCTCCTACTTTGAATTATATTTTACAATTCCAAGTTCTTTTCTCATTTGTCCACTTGGATCTTTAAGTCCATTATTCCATCTATCATTTACTGTCATCCGAAACTCAACATCTTCACATTCAACAAGTGCTCTTTTCCTTTTATTCAACAACCTTGTTAAAATAATATCTGCTACATCTTTCATATTGAATGTCTACTATTATACTCAAAATTATCTTCTTACTCTCATAGATGGATTATCTCCACACTAACATGCCATTTTCTATAAACTACTTCAAACTTTGAAAACCAGATCTCATATATACCAACTCTTTAGAATTATTATCTCCAATCTCAAAAGTTTCTATACCTTTACAATTTTGGTTTTCATATCTTTCTATAAGATGTTTTTCTCTACACCTTTTGAATCTAACATTTTTGCATCTTGTGAATACACCCAAATTTGCCATCCTTGAACAACAAGTAATTGTAGCTTCTATAATTTATCTCTCAAAATATTTTCCCCTCCAATTTCTTCAAAAACTTCCTAATCATCAATATCTCGTCTAAACATAATTATTTCTATGTCTAATATCACAATCTTTCCAATCTCGTTATCCATATTGTTGCATCATTATATTCTAATACATCAACAATCTCACACTTTCTTTCTATCTAAGTGACTGTCTTTATATAAAATTGCAGTCTCTAATATATCAGAGCTTCACATATATGTTGCAAGTGCTAGTTTACATAATCCAAAAATGGTTATTTGTCTTGAAAGAAGAAGTCTCCTTTGTATCGATTTAAGAAACATGGCTCCTTAATAAGGTTTAGACATTTTTTTAATAAGCTCCTTAATTGGGGGAGAAATTTATTCACTTGAAGAGTATTATATTATAAATTTATATCAAGTTAAATATCGAATATGAAGTTAAATATTTTTTATAAAATAGCATTTGCATTACACCTAAATGAAACTAAAAGAACTGATCTTTTAGTTATTTGATTTTAGATCTCTATAATGTAATTTCTCAAAAATAATAAATCTAACTATGACTAGATGCTCCCACATTTTGCATACATGTCTAATAGGGAATTTTCAACCATAACATATGACAAAATCCCCTTTCCTCTATGCTTAGGTGGATCTCCATACCCTATTCCAAACCTCCCATTTTGGCACAAGATGGGAGGATGCTAGAAAAAGTTGTGTAATTTTTCTTTATACCTTCCAATTGCATTTGGTTGAAAATTTCTAGAGCCCTTTCAAAAAATCCATGTTGTGCATATCTTGCATCATTACATTCCATGAGATGACATCTCTCTTAGGCATTCCGTGAGATGACATCTCTTTAAGGCATTCTTTTAGTCCCGTGTCTTAGCTAAACTTGATATTTAACTTGTTAAATCTTGTATAACCTTGTAATATTTTATTACTTTTTGATTAAATACAAGATACTACTAATGCTTGTATGTTTACATTTTTTTATATTTATAGCCCAAATAATTGCCTGTGAAGGAAGTCCACACTTGGCAATAGGAACCTAGAACAAAATAACAAGACAATTGCTAGATTGTGGTCTCAGTTCCAAATAAAAGTTGATAAATGTAATTGTCCTTGCAAAAAGTGTAAGGGCTTAAAGAATCAAAGAATTCTAATCACAACAGCCCAGAGTTATTGTAGGCAACATGGCCACGTTGAAGGGGGGATGATTTTTTTCAATTGGTGAATGTGGATTTCCAACTAGAGTAACATTGAGGTGTGAATATCCAAGCCAAGGATAACGCTCCCATGGAAGAAGATGATCCTGTGGCAAAGAACACAATTGAAGATGATGGTATTCGTGTAGCTGATAATGTACTAGATGATATGATTGAAGAAGATGGTATTGGCATAGCTGATCAAGATGATCATGATGATGGTACTAGAACATCTGATAATGATGATGAAGATGGTCTTGATATACCTATACTTGAGAAGGCATACGAGCCCCTATACCAAGGCTCTCAAACAACTCTTCTCTCTACTATAGTGTTGTTGGTGAACATGAAGGTTATGAATGGTTTATCCAATGTAGCAATGTCACGTATGCTAAGGTATGCCATTTTTGTCATCTTCAATGTTAGCATACCATTACTATTCATTATATTAACAATTCATATTTGTTGTTGTAGGTTGATAGGTGAGTTTCTGTTACCACCATCAAACATTCTGCCTCATTTGTACCGAGAATTAGCTACCATTATGAATCAAATCGCAATGAAGTATCAGACAATACATGCATGTCCAAATGATCACATTCTATATCATAAACAACATGAATTTGAAACAAAATTCCCTGATTTTCATATTAGTATATATTGGTTAGATTAAATAACAAAAAAGGTGCATCACAAGGTTCTTCGGTACATTCCCATTACTCAATATCTTCAATGATTATTTAGGTGCACTATCTTGGCACAATTTATGGATTACCATGCACACAATAGAAGTCAAGATGACATTATGTGAATTCCTGCAGATGGTTTTGTATTTAAACAAATATAAGAAACATAGCCACACTTTAAAGAAGAACCTCATAATCTTAGGCTTTCATTGGCAGTGGATGGTCTCAATCCATTTGGAGATATGAGATCTGTTTACTCAATGTGGCCTATTTTTGTTATTAACAATACCAGTCCTCCTTGGATGTCCATAAAGAGGGAGCACATAATGTTGACAATGATTGTACCAGGTATTTTTTCATTTAATAGTTATCAAAATTAATTCATAAACACGACATCAAAATGGTCATAATAATTATGTAATATTTTTGTTCATTCAACTAGGTAAGTACCATGTTAAAGATATGAACATGTATATTGAGCCCCTTATTGACGAGTTGTTGAAGTTATGGAATGGGGTCACTATATATGACATCTCTAGACTAATAAGACAAAGACAATTTCAATTCCATGTAATGCTTGTATGGACCATACATGATGCCCCTGGGCAAACTCATTTTTGCGGTATGTTACATATTGTTAAGGTCACATATTTTTGGTATGTTATAGTGCGTACACATTATTGCTGTATGTTTAAGTTGCACATGATAATTGTACATGATCCAATTATATGATATATTTTAGGTCTCTAGACAAAGGGTAAATTTGGATGTCTATTTTGTGGTCTGAAGATGAAATATTGTCATTCAAGAAGTTTAGGAAAGCACGTGATCGATGAGTTTAGGCACTTTCTCCATAATAATCATTAGTATTGAATTATCAAAAAACATCTTTTTAATGGGAAAGAATAGACAACATCAAGGCCATGAAAAATGACACCTTGTCTATGGAAGTTGGAGTATAATAGACTAAATCGCCAAGGTAATGTCATTCCATCTGATGATTTTTGTTTGAAATTTATATTTTGACATTGTCTTTTATTTACTAATGATGTAATTGATGCTCGTGAATGTCTTCAAGGCATCAATGACCAACTTCTCAGTAGGTTTCCATGCTACAAGGATCTGCCAATCATGCATTTTTTTGATGCTATGCATATTGGAAAGAATATAATAGAGACACATTGGAAAATATTAGATGGAAGGCATGATAAACAAAAAATTGCCAAAATTTGCAATGACATCCATGAATCCAATCATGAACTAAAAAATTTCATTGAATCAAATAGCAATGGAAACCGCATGAATACGAGTGCCCTTCCTTGGTTATTAACTGAGAAGCAAAGTGACGCATTAAAAGAAGTTATAAAAAAAAAAAAAATTCCAACAAGATTTGATGCAAATATAAGTAGTCTTGCATCAAAGAAAGGTGATTTTGGGCCAGGGTTGAAAACACATGATTGGCATACCTTGGTCAAGGTAAGTCATGTTTTTTATTTACAATATATTTGTAAAATTGCATGTACTTTTTATTGTATTATTTTAGAATATATTGAAAAGATCATTTTTTAATTATTGCAGTACATCCTACCTCTATCCCTCCTTCACCAGTTTGAAAACAATGTTAAACAAGTTATATACGATCTTGGAAACTACATGAGGTTAGAAGTGTTATTTCTTAGACTTGTTGTACAAATATTATATTTATGACTTTCTTTACTTTTTATGTAATTTATTGTATATTTGTTTAGGTGGTTATCATCTAAAGAAATTGATAAAAAATATATAAAATATTGGAAGAGAAAAATTCCCCAGCTTATGTCTGAAATGCAAAAGTGTCTACCTCCAACTTTTTTCAATGCTCATGAACACTACCTCATACATCAAGTTGAGGAGATTGAATTGTGTTGACCTATACAAACAAGGTCAATGTGGATGGTTGAGAGGCACTTGAAATTTATGAAGGGCTTGGTTCGACAAAGAGAATGTCCTGAGGGTTCTATGGTGGAGGGATATATGGTATACCAGACCATGGTGTACATTAGTGAATATCTTCGCAAGTTTGCAGAAAATATCCATGTAGATTGCATTTGGGATCCCAACTCTATTAACAAATTTGAAGGGGAGTACTTGATGGGGGAACGTAGTTTGAGGAAAGTGAGAGGTAATTATACGATTTTATTGTAGCTTATTAATTCTTATAAATCTTCAATATAAGTTGTTTCTAAGTGGTCTATTTGTTTTCTTTACAGTTGGTCATGAGTAGGATGCACTACATTTGTATATTGCAAACAATCTTGATTGGATGATGGTATAGATTCAAAAATCTTAATAAAAAAGTCTCTCATTAACATGGTATGGTGTTGTATCATTGGTTAAAGAAGCTCATCGTAATGGAGATCCCAATGTTATGCTAATGCTACTTGATCTAGCATATGGTTTAAGTGGTAGAAAGGTACGTATAAGTTTACTAACAATGACCCATAAGTTTAATATCAACTCACAAATTGATGAAAATAATCTTGACATGTTTTAATAATTGCAGATCAAACACCAAAAATCTATGTACTACCATGGCTGTGAATTTCGCATAAAAAGTTAAACGACAAGAAGAAAACTTATGATTCTGGGATAAGTGCAGTCTTCGATGTTACTAATATTTCATCTAGAAATGACATACATCCTTAACAATCTAAAAATTGATACTATGGAATTTTGGATGATATAGTTGAGTGCGACTTTAATTGATTCAAATTAGTTCTATTTGTCGTCAAATGGTATAGGCTACGACTGAATCAAAATAATCTTGATAGGACTGTTATTGAACATGATAGTGGATTTACAATGATTAATACAAGGTTATTTGAGCCAATTGGAGATGAGCCCTATGTTCTTCCAAGCCAATGTGAGCTAGTGTTTTACTTTGGCATTCCACATAAATTGGGTTGGTTATTTGTTGTTAGAAATGATCCACGAGGAAGGCCGATAAAGTATAATGTGATGCAGGAAGAAGATGAGACTAAAGAATCACAAGATGAAGTAAATGATGATCACAAATGACTGTTATACAATGGAGAAGGAGAAGAAGAAAATGGTGATGATTCTGGTGATGCTGACGATGATGATGATGATGATGATGATGATGATGATGATGATGATGATGATGATGATGATGATGATGATGATGGTGATGAAGATGGTGTTGATCAAGGTGATGATGGTCATGTTGATGATGGTCACAATAATGATGATGAAGATGATGATGGTGATGGTGATGAAGATGGTGGTGGTTTTGGTCATGATGATGATGAAAACAATGACGATGATCAAGGTGACAAGTATGATGATGGTGATGATGATGATGATGATAGTCACGATGATGACAAGGATGAAGAGGATGATCAATAACATGATCAATGAAATGTATGTCCAGGTATGATTAATGCCACATATGAGGTATTGATTTATTCATAGAAATTTGTTTGACTTGTATATTTTTATAATTAAGTTATTATGTGTTGAACTCTAATGTCATGGAGTATATTTTGCATCATGTAATTTTTGTCTTCTATGTAATTTGTAGCTTACATATCATGTAATTTTTGGCTAACTTAAGATAAATGATTTACATATGAAGGAAATTTAATGCCTTTGACGTGGATCAACAAGTATAATTTATTATTTGGTTTCCTTCTCTTTAGTCAGCAAAATATATAGATCCTACTATGTCTCTCATTTGATGGATTGCAGGTATCACCAAATAGGTATTTTTCTAATTTGTCTTTCTTAAGTGAGGAAAATGAGGTAATAGAAGACAAAAGTGAGACATCCAGTACGTCTAAAATAGGGAGATCAACTAGAGGTCAAAAGATTAGAACAAAATTCAATAAAAAAATGCAATTTTTCCTTGTTGAGGGGGGGTCACGTTATTATGATAATGAAACCAAAGGCGATAGGAAGGTTACCTTAAGGTACAAACATCTTTAGAAAGAATGGGTACCCAAGGAACTTCCTCAAGTTAACACTGATTTTTTTGTTAACGAAAGGATATATTGCATAGATCCATCTTCATTACATGGTTTGGGCTTATTTTCCATGGATGGCATAAAGGTCAGTTATAATCAAGTTCTTGAATTGATGGAGCTTGTAGGACCTTGTTACAATTATAATAATTGGATGCGGATTGTGTAATATAAAAAAATTATGGGTAGGTATGCATTGTCACTAAATTATATACAATGCAAAGAAAATGATCAAACTAAAAGGCTCGCTATGTATATTGATGGAAGGCAAAAAGAAATAGGAAATATTGCAGGTTTTATAAATAGTTCTCGACCTGTGTCAACTAATAAGCGGCTGAATTGTATATTCAAGGCAAGCTAGGGAAATCCTGTATTTGTATGTGCAATAAAATTAATAAGTGCAGCGGAAGAGCTTCTAATAGATTACAATTTAAATTGTGTAGATAAAAAAAATTCCCTATCATGGGACCAGTAAGTATATCATTGAAACCAACTGCCTTCAATTAATATTGACTCCAATATACAATCTACTATTTTATTAATAATTTTTTTTTGTAAGTTTATTACTTTCATTTCGCTACTGATTGCTAAGAATTACTAATCTTTGTCAAAGGGCGACATGGATCCACCATAAAACACAGGCGGGGATGTTGATCCTCACACACCTTCATCAAATCTAAACCTTAATTAGTGTAATTCTACAAATTATATAGAAACAAATGTCATATTATTATGTTCTTTTATTTATGGCTTTGGAATTATTTTGATAGAATTTTACTTATATTGATGTCATAACTTGATACTTAGTATTAATAGGGAAAAGCAATAATGACAGCAGATCAATTGCGATCTCAAATTGAGGTGACATTTGTAGATGACATCGCACATAGCTCTAACCCAATCTTCATGGCCACTCATATTCAAAATAAATATGCAAATAAAATTCTTAACCTTGTGATGATTCCAAACAAAAATGAGGAGATAGAGGCACTAAAACATGAATTGATACGTAGAGTCAATTGTATGAATGTAAGCAGTAATTAAAGTTCAATAGATGTTTATATTTTATACTATCTTATGGATCATGATCTAAAATATGATGTGTTCTTCTTATAGGGATTTTTGAAACCTGTGAGACGTGGTCAATTTGGTGAGGGTTTTAGTGCACAACTTTCATGTAAATAATCCTTAAACCTTTGACCATTCATTTAACCTTTGTATGCATTATTGACTCAACTTATGTTTGGGATGATTCTAGTACCCCATTTAATCTTCATACATTTCAAATGTCTTTGCTAACAATGTATTCTTCAGCTCATGATGAAGTGCAAACACCTCCTTCGATCAACAATCTGATATTGTCGGCTGCATTGTCCGCAACAAGGAGCTTGCACACATCTTCCTTTGTACCAACTACAATTGGTAAAACCTTATTTTTCTATATTTTTTATGTGCTAATCATGTATTGATTATTTTTCTTGTATGGATTTTATACACATGGACCTATTTCGTGCACTAATAGATACAACTACACTTGCTGCAAGAATAGAGACGAGTACTAGTGAAGGTCAATTGCAACCATTTCCTAGATCAGCCCGTGTTACTAGTACTGGTTCGTTTGCGGGTTCATTGTTGTTGAACAAGAAAAATGTGTTTCTGTTAAAAGTAACAAAGCTTCCAGGTGCTTTAAAAATTTTATTATTTATAGTATAATTATAGTTTAATTATACATAACTCATTATGGACTGATAATCCACATTACATTTTTGTAGGAAATGATGTTTTTATGATACCCTTTTTGAAATAACATTGAAGCTATTTGGGCCCACCATACGTAAAAGGTATGTAGCTTCATAATATTGGTACAATATTTATCTTATATTCCATTTATTGTACTATATTAAAGATGTGATATATAACAATTTTTGTTTTTTTCAAAAAAGGTGGAATGAACAGATTGCTGACTTAAAAAAATCAGCTCATTAAATCTTTAGAGCACATCTTTGGAAATAAAACTTTTGTCAGTGTCCTGATTCTTAAAAAAACATCCAAACATATAAAGACTATGAGGGACTAATATAGAAGGGCTCTAAAGGATAACCCAAAGTATGAGCGTCCTCCTATGATTCCACTGATGGAGTGGAATGAAATAATGGAAGATGCAAAAGAGAAAAGGCTGAAGGGTAGAGGAATTGAACCAATAGGTGAAAAAAGAAGGTATGTTGTGATAGTATTAAGTAGAATGTAATCATTAACTAATTAATGATCTTTTTAAATATATAATCTAACATGTTTCAAACTTTTCATAGACTACAAGACACATCAAAAGCTACAGAAGTGAGATTAAAAAAGGTTGTCCAACACAAACTTGGCTCTGGTGGCTATATGAAACTTCACTCTCGACTTGTAAGTAGCAGCATTGGATTTTCATATCAAATTTTTATATATAAGGTTGAAAAAAAATTTGTTTAATCAAATCATACATGCAAAACTGAGAATATTAAACAAAAAATATAGGGCACAGAATTCAATGCAGAGCCCACGGATGAAGACAAAAGAAGAGCCTTGAAGGAAGGATATAAAGTTGTGGTTGCATGCCTATGCAAAGAATCTGAAAGCCATAATGAAGAATCTTCTGCACCAGACAAGACATAGGTAAATTGGTCAAATGAAAAGTAAATCAAATTGAATAGTTAATTTTGAACATAAATTGGCTATTTCATGATAACAATGTGCATGACATTTCACTATAGCCTTCAAATCCTATCACAGAACTTGGGCGTGACGAAGGCCATGATGTGCATCATAGTGGTGGAGGTATTAATTTTCTATTGGAAATAATTATGTAATTATTAATAGAATTTAACATCTTTAATTGCTATTGGCTATGTAACCTTTTTTTAAATATTTAATTTTGAGCATGTTGAGCATGTTGAGGTGGCGGAAGATCAAAATGTTATTGTACATGATGCTGAATTTTCAGGTAACGAAAAATGCATGTTATGTTCTACTAGTTAATGAAATACATGTAACAGTAAAAAAATTATGTGAGTTTAACCCATTTACTTGTTATTGCAGCAGAGCCACCTTTAGTGCAGAAGCCTCTTGCTCCTCAAAACATGAGGAAGAATCATAATTTTAGATCACAGCCACAAGAGGATAGGGAAGATATTGATGCTCCTCTCAACCTTTACCTTAAGAAATCTAAGAAAATCCCCCAAAAAAATGATTTCTTAAAAAATCTCTTTGATAAAAATTGTTCAATTAACTTTGTTGGATAATGAAAGAATGTTGTCTTAAGTAATTATCTATGAATGTTGCATTTTATCTCATGTTAATGAATATTGTTATGTGTTAATGAATTCTTGGTTAGTGTTGCGTAATAATGAATTTTATATCATATTAATGAATTTTATGTCATTGTATTGATTAAATGTTATAGTTCAAAATGGATGAATGAAGGGTGTAATTAGATGTTAATGGGGAGTTTAGATTGATGTTAGGGAGAGGGGGGTGAGGTCAGATGAGATTCCACCTTCACATGGTTGGCCTTGTTAAGTAGATAATATTAAAGTATTCTCAAAACCAAGTGAAGCTCTAACTAACATACCTTCATTATTTAATCAATTTCATTCGTTCTAGGTCTTTGCTCATAAGTTCATTTTGAATGTGTCATTGTCATGAAACTATCAAATTACAAACTAGAAGGGCCAATAGTCAACTTTTCTGGCATGATTCAGCTTCATTTTGTGTAAGTATTCTCTTCTTGAATGCATCAACCTCTCTTGGCCTAGTCTAGATTATTTCATTAGTTTGTGTTTTTGAGTAGGTGAAGTGTTAAATCAGTTCCTTTGGACTCCCATTTCCTCACAAAAAGTAGTAATATATGTTAATAATATGTAATTTTCACATAGCATTCATAAATTAAATATATCTAGCTTGTCAAAAAAAACTCTGGGTGTTTTCCCCAAACCCCACAAATTGTTAAGAGTACGATATAGCAGGATAAGTCACTATTTAAGAGGGAAAGGGGGCTTTAGTGTCTAAACACTCAACTAATCCCTATAACCAGTTGGAAGAGTTTAGGGAAGTTGAGTTTTAGTTTCTTATATTGTAATCAACTTCATTTGTACGAACAGGGGGCCTGGAGTGTATAGACAGTCACTGAGATTTCAATAAAATAAGAATTCAGTCTGTAACTTTTATGTTTTTATGCATTATTGAGGGATTTCATTGTTCATTGGTTTGATTTATACATTCATGTTGGAATATTAAGAAATCTAAAACCATTCTCTACTCTGTCCAATGCATTTAGAGTCATCCTACATGACTGTATTTTCACTTCCAGCAAACTAAGTCTGATTTTGTTAAGTTTCATGTTTTTTGAAGGTTAAATTGTAAATAGGATCCATTCGATGGGTACAGAGGCCTAGGATCCTTGGAATGAGTAAAATAACAATGTATTACAAGTTCTAATGATCTTACTTGCAGATATTTTGAGTAATGAAGTGATCATAGCCTGATTAGTGAAGGTTTTCTAATGAAATTGATGGCTATGGTATAACAATGGAAGATCGGGCTTAAAAAAATAGTATTTTTATGATTTTGATAGTCTTGTATGGTGGTATTAATGGTATATCAATCACAAAATAATCCAAGAAGTGTGTGGGAGGCCGAGATTGGCAAAGCCCTAGAATTAAGGTTTTGAAGCAACCAAATTGGGGCTTTTGGGGTTGCAAATATTTTGGGTCTAATTCCTCTTAGGAATAGGGGTTTTGAGTCATTTAATGACACTTTCCAAGAGTTGATACCTTGGGTACATTTCCATGACATAGTTTCTTTGTTAAATCATGAATTTTTTAGTGTAATTGCAGGGGTGCAGTCAAGGTACTGCAATTTGGTCCAAAGTACCAGTACCTAAGTCTTTGATATATAGTCATATGGAGAAAAGGGTGTCTTAATATGTATTGATTTCTCCTAGTATTGTGGGAAAGTGAAGATTTTTGAGACCAAAAAGGTCACTGCAGGGCTACAAGACTGTCTAATTAGGTATTTAGGCTAGTTTGAAGACATTTCATCATTGTAAGTAAGAGACAACTATAGAAACCACAAAAACACCTTAATACATCCTTGTATAGTTGAAATACACCAAATATATCATCGGTTTACATTTAGAGTATCCTTGTGGAGTTGGGTCTCTTGTAGCCATTGTGCACTTGGAAGAACAATTCATTTGTAAACCAAATTTGCATACCTTACTTTGTTTATCAGTCCACCACCCTATCCATTGCATCATAAAGCATTTAGCTTAGACAATCATTTTTAGATGTTGTTTTTGATGTAGATTGATTACTTTCTATTCATTTTAATCGGGGACTAATTACCATCTATAATGATTGTTAAAGTGCCACTTGCTTACCAAATATTCCTACTTTCCATGTCAAAAAAAAAAAATTCATGCACAATTTCATTTTATTCATGATATGATGGAAAATGTAAATGTTTAATTATAGAAAGTAAACACTTTGATAAATATTGCAAATGGAGTGACAAAGCTAGTGAACATTGATAGATTTAGATGCTTTTTTAGAGTTTATGGGCCTCACAACTCTTAAAAATTAAAATATTGTTTTTTTTCCATTAGATCTTCAAAGATTGTCAATAAGTGGGAATATGTTGGGATCAAGGTGTCTCAACCTTAAGAAGTCCTAGCATTTATTCAGTGATGATTTTATTATTTTATCTCGAGAATGTTTTCCTATGTTAAATCCAATTATAAGTGCACTCAATGGTGTCATTTATGGGAGTGAAAACTTGATTTATCTTCATTCACTAGTAGCATGCATGACATGAATCTTACTTTTAAGAGCTATGCATCACACTTTGTATGAGTTAATAGAGTTATAGTTGATAGTTAACTTGTGAGATTGTCTATTACTAGTAGCTACTTCTTTTTTCCAAAAAATTCAAGTTTGGAAGTTCTTAACCTAGCCACCTCATTTCATTGAATGGTTTGTCTATCCACTAGTTGATGCATCTTTCTTTGGTTAGCCAAAGGTTCATAATATACAATGTATTCTAATTGATTCTCCACAAACCCCTAAACTATCTAATTGGTGCAACTCATTGAAATCTCTCCATGTTATGCATGTAGGCGTATTCTATTTTGTGTTTGAATGACATGCTAAGTGGATTCTTTAGAATGAGTAGTTAATATTTAGCAAGTTGAAGTTTGCATATGCAAGTGTGTTGAAAATTGATAGGTTGTAGTTTGCATGTATAGTTGTGTTGATAATGTTGTTTCCATGTGCAAGTGTATGGACAATTGACAAGTTATAGTTTTGCATGTATAGGTTTGTTGATAATTAGTAGGTTGCCATTTTGCATGTGTAGTCATTTTTGGTGTCTCACTTGTGCATCTTTAGCCTTAGACACACCATTTTAGAAGCATCCATGTTATGCATTGTAATATTAGATATAAAGAGTACTTGCATTTTGGACTAGTAGGCTATTGTATTTTGAAGTATACTCATTTTAGGCTATGTAGATGATAAATATACTCATTCTAACAATTCTATCCAAGTGGATAGTGATATGTAAATTCAATTATTGATCCAAGAATTAGTTCATTTGTATATATAATCTGTTCAAGAATAGCATTATGTTTCCCACTAATTGAATACCACTTTGTGCTGCTGCTTAAATAGATCGAAGGAAGCTTGGTGACAAAGCAATACTTGTTTGAGACACACATGAGTTTACAAGAAATTATTCGAGCATTTACTGTTCAAGAGAATACTTTGGCAACAATATCTGTGGTATGTCTAACTGGAATATTTGTTTTGTGTGTAGAAATTTTTTTCCATATTTTTAATTATCAGGTGTTAGTGTTCCTTATGGAGAGAATCAGATGGTGAAGTAAAAAATTATTATAGTCAAAATGGATTCATATACAGAAGCAACAACTTTTTTTTCACACCAAGAGAAATGTAAATTTGTCATTCCAATGTTATGATAAAATATTATAAAACAAAACTGGAGTAGTTTAAAGAATATTGACACATGTTAATTGGTTGAAATAATGAGAAATGAACTATAATGAGCATACACCAATCATGCCTACCAATAGTTTTAGATATTTCATCTTTGTTTCTAAAAAATATGTTGGAGCCTTGGAAATATTTCCTATGGAGCAGTGCTCTTAATTATATATTGAAAATAGCAACAGACTTCAGCCTTTCTACTACAATGTTGCATGGTCTCTCTTGGAATTGGTCTAAGTTTTTAGAGGATTTTTCAAGGGATTATGATCACCAGTTATAATATGAGGGAAAAATATGTTTTGGGGATGGACCTATGTTCATGAAGATGATCTTGTACGTGAGAAAGTAGTGACTAAAAATACTATCTTGCACAATACAATTAGGGCTAGTGAAATTGGCATAGTTGACTATGTGATGTAGAATATTGACTATAGAAAACAATATTTTAAATAGAAAATGGCTTGTATTTTCATATTGAAAGATGATTCTTCTAAAGATTGAGAGGATTCTCTAGCATGAATATCAATTATAAATAGAAAAGGAAAGTATGTTTCACATTAAGATTAATGAAATGTACTAATCAAAGTAAGAATGGTTTCATTAATTTATTAAAAAAAATTTAGATGGGAAGATAACTGTGTAAGGGTAGATTGCACATGTAACAACTCATTGCACTCAATAATTTTTTAATATTATTGAGAAAGTAATGCATTTGCAACTACTAAATATGGGTTTTCCATCTTTGAAAGTTTGAAGACAAAAAATTTCCTGGTTGTGTTGGATTCATCTTTATTCTAAGATGTTATTTTTCTCATTTTTGATTAGTATTCTTCTCTCCTCTGTTAGAACAAGTAGACCAATAAATTAATATAATTTGTAGCTCCTAAGTTTCACTACATTGAGTGTTTAAAAATAATATACAGTTTTGTGGACTTTGTTTTGGGATGCAATAAAGGTTGACAATAAGTAATTGAAACATTCTATTACATGTTATAGTTGTGCATGATAATTCATTTATAGTATTGGATAGAAGGCATACAACCTAATTCTATTTCATTATTTCATATCTATTCTTTAATAATGCTAGTTTCATAGAAATTGATTGGATTATTGTCAAGAACAAATGGAGAAGAGTGTGGGGATGGTGATTGTTGGACAACAATTATCAGTTTTGAGTTTGAGAGGTCACCAGGATAATCTTTAAACTAACAGGCTGGCCTACAACATTAATCTACAAATTATTCTGCATAGGAAAGACTTAATGTAGTAATGCTCTTCTATTTATCTTGAATAAGGTTTTATACATATGAGCATAATGTTCAACTTAGAAACTAAATTGCATTAATCCTATGTGTTGAATCCTAGAAAGGATTCTATAGTGTTGAGAGTGTGTTAGGAATTGGACTATGTGTGTAGCTAGCATGCATTTCCCAATCCATTGAGTAAAGCTGAGAAGATTAATGAAATATAATCAAAATCATAATGCAAGACACAAAAGATACAAAGATTGTTCATGTTCCAAGATTTTCAACTTCTTGGCCATCATCAGATGTGTAAGATGATGCAATTGTTCATTTTCATAGTGCTACTTGTGACCATTGTGTAATTTGAAAGTAGGAAAGCCGAGAGAGTGCAGGTTGCAATTTTGGCTTCAAGTGGCATGAATTTAACTTACCTTAGGAAGATACAAACCTGACCTAAAGTATTATAAATACTGATAATTTATATAGAATTAATGTCAGGCATATTCCTAGAAAAAGATAAAACATGTCTATATAGTGAGCTCATAAATTCCTAAGAATTAGTTTGTCATGGACAACAATACTATTACATGTAATGACTCATATAAGAAATGCTAACATGGTAAACAAAAAACAATTCAAGTAACAGCTACTATTAGTTACAAGAACATCAAAAGGATAGAGGATGTTAGGGAACATCGAGATATACATACATACATATAGATATATGTAGATGTATGTATGTATACTTGTGTGTGTGTGTGGGTGCACACGCGCATGTGTGTGCATAACCGCTTCAAAGAGTATTTGCAAACCTCATCGAAGAATCTATTCTAATTGTCAAGAGATCCCTAAAGTTTTAGATAGAATGGGGATTGTAATCCTTTCTACTTCACAAGGAATGATGACTCATTAAGAAGCTTGACAAAATAAGGAGAAGAATTATTATATATTTTCTTTTTAACTTTAAAAGAAAAAGTAGATACTTGAAGAGCCTTGTATTTTTACCTCCAATATTTGAATGCGGTCAAAATAATATTGGGAAAAGAGATTAATCATGATATCATGAATAATTAATATTATTGAGCGTTAGCAATTTGGCTGACAAGAACACAACTCAATTATATGCAATGAATATTATTGAAGTTTAATAGCTGACAAAAAAGCCACTGAATAATATTCATTTTTCAAATTATTAAAAAAGAAAGAAAGGAATTTTTTATTTAAATAACTTCTATTTAACTTAAATAAACGATTCTAGTCTTTTGAAAGTCCTTGTCATAGTTAATGACTCTGACGGTGATATTTAATCACTATCCCTACTATTAAAGTCATAGTAAATAACCATTTTTATTGAGGTGCAGTTACCGTAGCATATCCTAATGGTATGTTCTTATTCCATGAAGGGTATTCTTGTGGTTGGATCATATGCTGAATCTTGCAAACTTATTTTATAAAAAAAATCTAGTAGGAAGCACTTATCATCTATAAACTAAGTGGATTATTTTACAAAAAAATATGTTGGGGCTCAAAACAACTTTAGAATGAAGAAATGCAATGTGTTGTGCTAGTTAGAATCTTAAGATATCCTTGATCATTTATGACAAGTTCAAGTGGTTCATAAAGGCCAGACACTAGCTTATTGGCCAATTTTTAGGACATCTTTATCCCATATTGTCACTTTTCTGCTTGCAATGGGAACCCTTGTTGGTGCAGGAGCACCTCTATGTGGGCCCTCACCTTCTTATTTTGGTGTGTCAAATGCATCTAAGTAGCAATAAGAGTCATCATGTTGGTTGACTCAAATTTTGGTTGTGTTTAGGCTAAGAGTTAGTCCTAGGGGACTGTTTGTCTTCTTAAGTTTACCTTTGTCCTTAAGTCTTGCAAAATGTCAATTTGAGGTGTTTGGGGTGTTGAAGTTAGTAGTTAGTGGTCATGTGATGCATATGAGTGCTTTGGTAAGCCTCATAATGGTCTTTTTGTATTGAGTAAGAAAGAGTTACTCAAGCAACTAAAATTTGCTTCTAAGTTGCTAGCAACTCTTACAAGTTGTTAAGCAACTAACTGTGTTTGTAAAAGACTAATGTTGATAAGTGGCTATAAGCCCTAATCCAACATGCAAACTTCATGAAAAGGATATTTAATTCTTTCCAAACCCTAATCCTGAGGTTGGAAGGAGATTGTAAAAAGCCTCAGTACGAAAACAGCAGACTGGTGAAGTTTTTGGGAGCAGACAGTCATTGTACATGGACTGAACCTTGTAATTAAATCTCTATTTTGTGTGCCTCTTGGTGTGATTTGTATTTTGGATTGTTTTACCTCCACTTGTGTGTGTTTATTTTCATTTTTTTTGTGTATTGTTGTAGTCTTTTCATTACAAATGCTGCTCTAGACTGTTTACTGTCAGTTTGGGGAGCATGGAATGACAGGGCTGTAGCTTTAGTGTCCACCATGGGAAGCCCATGCGATTATGGATTATTAAAGAATAGACCCTAAAGGAGGTGTACCATAATGCAGGGCCCTGGAGAATGCAAGCTAACTGCAGTTTGAAGATGCCCTAGGCGAGTACAGTCATGCCCGGCTAGGTGCAGACAGCGTTTGAGAAGCTTGGCAAGGATTCATGAATTTTATTTTTGAGGGAGTCCTAAGGGATGGTAGAAGGCCCTAATCATAGAAGGAGGAGGGTTGATGAGTTACAGAAGTCTCTGAAGAAGACTAGAAGGCTACAAGGACCTCAAAACCCTTGAAACCCTCATATTTGTCAAAGTGTGCTATATAGCTTTGTGAGTACCTAAGACCCCAAAAATCCTTTAGAGGGGATCATTCTAAGAAACTCTTGTTCACACCAGGGTTGGTGAATTCCTAAGGGATTTCCACAAAAGTTCCTATAAAACCGGGTGGAGGGCTAATTAGGCTATTCTAGTAGCCCTAGTTTCCAAAGGAACTACTAAACCTAGTGTTAATCAAATGAATCTAATGCTATGAGCAGGTGCTACATGCCTCAAAAACACCTTGTCGCCTCTTTTATTCCACTGTTGGAGCAAGTGTAGTTATTGAGAGTCAAAAGTCCTTTAAAGAGCCTAAGAGAAGTCTAATTTACTCACTAGCAAAGCATGGTTTGTTGCTGAATGAAGATTGAATGAACTTGGTGGGACAGTTGGGCAGATCAGGGGATACTTCCATGTCATAAGTATTCTATAGATCATCCTAGGTGTTAGAGCACATAGGAGACCTTAGACAAGGTGTAGGGCATAGACTATCTAGTCTATCCTAGCTGCCCCATCAGTTTGGTATCAGAGCAACCTGAGGCTTGGGAAAGGAAAGGTGGATGTTTCAACCACCAGAAGAATCAAGGGAATTATCTCAGAACTAGAAGATGGTGACTAATGCAGAGTTTGCCAAGAAAGTGGAAGATCAGGAGGAAACTAATAGACTCCTACATGAAAGGTTGTATCAGATGGAACAACTTTTGGTTGATGTCCAAGAAAAAGTAGAAAAGGTGAAAGATAGGATGGAGGAGCAAGATGCAAAAGTGAAAGAGGAAACCATTGATGATGATGTACCTACACCTGATCCTCCAACCCAAGATGAGAAATTTCTTAAAGCTTTGAAGGCTATCATGGGCAAGGCACTTGAAGGTGTCCCATTACTGACTGGCAGAATGGACATAGAGCTTGTGATGTAGTGGATTGAAGGCATGGAGAATCACTTTGAATGTGAAGAGATCTCAGAGGCACAAAAGGTCAAAGTGGCCAAATCTAGGTTGAGAGGACAAGCTTTAACCTGGTGGAACTACTTTCAAGGTGAAAGAGAGAAAGAGGGAAAGAACCCAATCTCTAATTGGAAAGCAATGGTTAACAAAGTTAGGGAAACATATCTACCAGCTGATTATGAAATTCAATAGCATAGTAAAAGATTGAATCTCAGACAGAAGGAGATGGATGTAGCCACCTACACTGAAGAGTTCCACAAGTTGATTTTAAGGTCCAAGATCAAAGAAGAAGAAAGTGTCAAAGTGGCAAGGTACCTAAGTGGTTTGAAATGGAGCATAGTAGAGGAGATGAGTTTGTTTACTCCTACCACTGTACTTGGATGTCAGCATATGGCACAAAAGATTGAAGAAAAATAGAGAAGAAAGAAAGAATCTAACTCCAAGAATAGGGGAAGAGGTAGAGACTCTAGAGGGGGTCAAAGAGGAGGCTCTAGTAGAGGTGGTGAATCAAGAAACCAAGAAGAAAGCAAGCTGGTGGAACAGAGTTCAGAAGTCAGTCCAAGAGGCTCTTATAGTAGAGGTAGAGGTTCACAAGGTAATAGAGGAAGAGGAGCAGGAAGAAGCAGCTCTTATTTTGCCACCATGAAGTGTTATCAGTGTGCACAACTTGGACACCCTGCCTATAGGTGTCCGGATAAACCAACTACTTCTCATAGTGAAAGGAAGGTTACTTTTACCCAAGAAGACAACAGCAACTCATGCACTAATGAAGTCAGCAAATTGGAATCAGATATGGGTGAGAACCTAATGTTCAGAAGGGTGCTTATAAGGCAGCCTAACCAAGGTGAACCAAAGCAAAGGAGGGCTCTTTTTAGAGTCAGATACAAGATACAAGGTAAAGTATGCAAGGTTATAGTAGATTCAGGGTCTACTGACAACATCATAGTAGAGGAGGCAGCAAAGAAGCTGAAACTTGTAAAGATTCCACATGCAAATCCCTACAAGGTGACTTGGTTGAACTAGGAGCAAAGTGTACTAGTTAATGAGCAGACATGGGTTGAGTTTTCTATCGGAGGCTATAAAGATAGAATTCTTTGTGATGTCTTACCCATGGATGCCTTCCATCTTCTATTGGGAAGACCCTAGAAATTTGATAGGAAGATGATCTATGATGGAGAAGATAACTCCATTTCTTTCAAGAAGGATGGGAGGACTTTCAAAATTTATTCCTTGATAGAGAATGAAGAGGGAACTTCCAAGACACCTAGTATGTTACTGAGTAATGGAAGAGAGTTCTTACATCATCTACAAGATGAGGAGACCATAGGGTGTGCCATTATGGTGAAACCAAAGGAGGAAGTAAAGAGGTTGAAGGTAGATTTACCATTGGAAGTGTAGAAAATGTTAGAAGAGTTCAGAGACATTGTGAGTGATGGAACCCCTGCCACCTTACCTCCAAGAAGAGCTATAAGTCATCAAATTGATTTTGTACCTGGTGCATCTCTGCCTAATAAAGAAGCATATAAGCTTACCCCAGATTAGAACCAAGAAGTGGCAAGACAAGTACAAGAGTTATTGGATCAAGGGCTGATCAAGAAGAGTATTAGTCCATGTGCAGTACTAGTAGTTTTGGCATCCAAGAAAGGAGGAAAATGGAGACTTTGCACAGATTCTAGAGCCATCAATAGGATCACTATCAGGTATAGGTTCCCAATTCCAAGAATAGAAGATCTGATGGATTTCTTAGGAGGTGCTATGTATTTCACTAAGCTGGACTTAAAGAGTGGTTATCACCAAATCAAAATTAAGGAGGGTGATGAGTGGAAGACCGCTTTTAAAACCACTGATGGTTTATATGAGTGGCTTGTGATGCCATTTGGGCTTACTAATGCCCCAAGCACCTTTATGAGATTGATGAACAAGGTCTTGAAGGACTTCACAGGCAGATTTGTAGTGGTGTATCTTGATGATATACTCATCTATAGTAAGAAAAAACAAGAACACCTGGAACACTTAAGGTTGGTTATGAAGAAGCTACATGAGGAACAATTAGCCATCAACCTGGAAAAGTGTGAGTTCATGCAGCAAGATTTGATTTATTTGGGCTTTGTAGTGTCCAAGGGTACTCTGAAAATGGACCCAAGCAAGATAGAGGCAATATTGAATTGGTCTACCCCAAAAACAGGGACAAAAGTTAGAAGTTCTCATGGTCTAGCCCAGTTTTATAGAAATTTCATTAGGAACTTCAGTGGGATTTGTGCACCAGTATTAGACACTATCAAAGGAGGGTTGAAAACTAAGTTCAAATGGACTAAGGCAGCTGAGAAAGCATTTCAAACATTGAAACAAGAGGTAGCTACAAAACCCATTTTACTCCTACCTACTTTTGACAAATTGTTCACCATCGAATGTGATGCAAGTGGTGTATTAGTAGGGGGTGTATTGAGTCAAGAAGGAAGACCTGTGGCATTCTTCAGTGAAAAAATCAATGAGGCAAAGAAGAAGTATTCAGCTTATGACTTGGAGTTGTATGCATTGGTACAATCTCTCAAGAAGTGGAGGCATTACCTTTTGCCAAAAGAATTTTTTGTCGTTACTGATAATCAGGCTTTAAGCTATATCAACACCTAGGAGAAACTTAGTAACAGGCACTTAAAGTGGATGGAGTATCTCCAATCCTTTACTTTTACAATCAAGCATAAGAAAGGGCAACTCAACAAGGTAGCAAATGCCTTGAGTAGGAAGTTATTAATTGTCCAAGAGGTACATCTGCAAAGCATTGGAATAGCAGGTTTCAAAGACTTATATGAGAAGGATGAGGACTTCTCACAAGCCTACAAAGTGTGCCTAGAGTTTGAGAACCATTTTCATGGTGAGTTTGCATATTACACCCTTCCAAATGGATTGTTGTTTAAAGGTAATCAGCTTTGTGTACCTAGAGGATCCATGAGGGAAAATCTGATCCAAGAGAAGCATAATGGCAGCCTCAGTGGTCATTTTGGAATAAACAAGACTTTGGAGTTAGTACAGAGATACTAATTTTGGCCTAAACTAGCAAGGGAAGTCAGGAGGTATGTGGAGAAATTTGGAGTATGCCAAAGAGCTAAAGGAGGCTCAAGCAATGTAGGATTCTATCAACCTCTGCCAGTTCCAAATAGGCCTTGGGAGTGTGTGAGCATGGAATTTGTGGTTGGACTCCCTAAAACCAAATTAGGTATGGATAGCATCTATGTTGTTGTTGATAGATTCTCTAAGATGAGTCATTTCATTCCATGTAGAACTACACATGATGCAAGTTATGTAGCATATCTCTTCTTTAAAGAGATACTCAGAATCCATGGACTACCTTTGAGTATTGTGTCAGATAGGGACAGTAAGTTCATGGGTCATTTCTGGCAAACCTTATGGAAAAGGCTGGGAACTAATCTCTCTTTCAGTTCAGCATACCATCCTCAAACAGATGGTCAAACTGAGGTCATCAACAGGGTGCTTGGCAACTTGCTAAGGTGTTTGACAAAGGAGTATGGGAAGACTTGGGATCTTGTTATTTCTTAGGCTGAATATGCATATAATGATAGTGTGAATAGGACCATAGGAAGAAGTCCTTTTGAGATAGTGTATGGTAGACACCCTAGGGGGGTGTGTGAATTGAGAGACTTAGGATCCATGGAGTTGACAAGTGGACAAGCTGAAGATTTCACTCAAACTATCAAAGAAGTTCAAGAACAAGTGAGGAAAACTATTTTGGAATCCACTCATAAACTCAAGGCTAAAGTGGATGAAAAGAGAAAAGAGATACAGTTTCAGATTGGGGACTATGTGATGGTTCATCTCAGCAAAGCACAAATGCAAAAAGGCATGCCTACAAAGCTACAGATGAGGAGAGTAGGTCCATGCAAGATTTTAGCCAAGTATGGAGAGAATGCCTACAAGGTGGACTTACCTTAAGAGCTAGCCATCTCACCGGTGTTCAATGTTGTAGACTTGGTCAGATTTAAGGGTGATCTCACTCAACAAGGTACAACCCCACAAAAGGTCCTACAAGACATTGACACCAATACCATGCCTAAGAAGGAACCAGCCCAAGAAGAGAAGATCCTAGAATCTAGGGTGAAGAAGGAAACTAGACATCAATTCTATATGGAGCATTTAGTCAAATGGAAGGGTCAGCCTGCCTCTAAAGCCACCTGGCTTGAAGAGGGATAGTTTCAGAAGTTTGGGATTGATCTAGAACTTCTAGATCCCAAGGTGCCTTAGCTTGTGCTGAGGGGGAGTATGGTGTAGGAGCACCTCTATGTAGGCCCTCACCTTCTCATTTTTGTGTTTAAAATTCATGTAAGTAGCAATAAGAGTCATCATGTTGGTTGACTCAAATTTTGGTTCTATTCAGGCTAATAGTTAGTCCTAGGGGACTGTTTGTCTTCTTAAGTTTACCTTTGTCCTTAAGTCTTAAAAAATGTCAAGTTGAGGTGTTTGGGGTGTTGAAGTTAGTAATTATTGGTAATTTGATGCATATGATTGCTTTGGTAAGCCTCATAATGGTCTTTTTGTATTGAGTAAGAAAGAGTTACTCAAGAAACTAAAAGTTGCTTCTAAGTTGCTAGCAACTCTTACAAGTTGTTAAGCAACTAACTATGTTTGTAAATGACTAATGCTAATAAGTGGCTATAAGCCCTAATCTAACATGAAAAATTCATGAAAAGGATATTTAATGCTTTCCAAACCCTAATCCCAAGGTTGGAAGGAGATTGTAAAAAGCCTCAGTACGAAAACAACAGACTGGTGAAGTTTTTGGGAGCAGACAGTCATTGTACATGGACTGAACCTTGTAATTAAAGCTTTGTTTTGTGTGCCTCTTGGTGTGCTTTGTATTTTGGATTGTTTTACCTCCACTTGTGTGTGTTTCTTTTCATTTTTTTTGTGTATTTTTGTAGTCTTTTCATTACATCTGCTGCTCTAGATTGTTTACTGTCAGTTTAGGGAGCATGGAATGACAGGGCTGTAGCTTTAGTTTCCACCATGGGAAGCCCATGGGATTGTGGATTATTAAAGCACAGAACCTGATGGAGGTGTACCATAATTCAGGGCCCTGGAGAATGCAAACTATCTACAGTTTGAAGATGCCCTAAGCGAGTACAGTCATGCCCGGCTAGGTGCAGACAGCGTTTGAGAAGCTATAACAGAAGCTTGGCAAGGATTCATGACTTTTATTTTTGAGGGAGTCCTAAGGGATGGTAGGAATCCCTAATCATAGAAGGAGGAGGGTTGATGAGTTACAGAAGTCTCTGAAGAAGACTAGAAGCCTGCAAGGACCTCAAAACCCTTGAAACCCTCATATTTGTCAAAGTGTGTTGTACGGCTTTGTGAGTACCTAAGACACCAAAAATCCTTTAGAGGGGATCATTCTAAGAAACTCTTGTTCACACTAGGGTTGGTGACTCCCTAAGGGATTTGCACAAAAGTTCCTATAAAACTGGGTGGAGGGCTAATTGGGCTATTCTAGTAGCCCTAGTTTCCAAAGGAACTACTAAACCTAGTGTTAATCCAATGAATCTAATGCTATGAGCAGGTGCTACATGCCTCAAAAACACCTTGTCACCTCTTTTATTCCACTGTTGGAGGATGTGTAGTTATTGAGAGTCAAAAGTCCTTTAAAGAGCCTAGGAGAAGTCTAATTTACTCACTAGCAAAGCATGGTTTGTTTCTGAATGAAGATTGAATGAACTTGGTGGGATAGTTGGGCATATCAGGGGATACTTCCATGTCATAATTATTCTATAGATAATCCTAGGTGTCAGAGCACACAGGAGACCTTAGACAAGGTGTAGGGCATAGACTATCTAGTCTATCCTAGCTGCCCCATCACTTGTATTCTTAACCTTTTGTAGGCGATCACATCTATCTTTTCTGTAGTTTATGAATAAATTTATAGATAATAATAGAGGAGTACAATTATATGATACAATATACTTGGAGAGTTGTACATGGTTCTGAATATTGATTTCTATCCTGAACCATTGAACCTTGTTGAGAATGGTAAATAGCAATGTTGCGTAGACTATAGTTGGTGTGAATTTCTATTGATGTTCAACATAGTTAAGGCCTTCAGAGTGTGGTGTACATCATGAAGTTGATTAATGGAAAAAATTAATCTATATTGTGTTCATTGTGCCATGTAAATTTCCCTTTGCTACATTAAGTATGCATGTTAACTCTAAGTTGTTCATTTTAGAATTCAACACGTACATTGTGAGTTATAGACATTCTCAGGGCATTTTATATTTTCCTAAATGGGAAACTTGTTTCTTAGATAGAACTTGGGTAATTGTCTTGTAGTAAACTTTCCTCAGGCACAGTGAAGAGAATATTTATATTGAACTTATTTTAATCATGTTATGATAGGATAAATATAGATAAGGAGGTAGCTAAAAAGGGACTTGAACATTTGGAAAGACAGATGAAGGTTGATTTTACTCACCTATATCAATCTCTCTTGATCATGTTATACTTTCAAGTCATTAAAATTTTGTTTTAATTTGGTTGTTGAAATTCATTTGCAGGGTGCAAATCTAGATATTCTAGAAGAAGATGAAGAAAATGAAGAAGATGATGCTGACACTGAGTAGGAGGACACAAAATTTTAGCTGCATTTCAATGCCATGGTGTAAGATAAATAGGGATCTTGGATTGAATTCCCTAATAATCTGTACATTATTCATTGTCAATTTGTGAGGAACAACTTAGATCTAAAAGGTAAGAGTTTTCCAACTTCTTTGGAATGCTCATGTTAATGTTGGCCATCACTGGCTATTGTACTAACAACACTTGAATCTTTGCTCAAGTTGATGTATCTTTCAAGCTTTGAAATGAAAATTTACTTGATTCAGGGTCTAATAAAAATTAATTATTCAATCCCATTCTGATATCACTATAGTTTATCTCTTATGGGTGACAAGTAGTCACAGTTGATTGCAATTTGATAACTCTTGGAGACTTTTCTAATTCATATATATTTATTTTTATATGGTTGGGATCTGTTCATAGATCTTCTACAACATGTTTAAGCACAGGTTGGTTTGGTGTGGATATGCATTTACAAGCATTTGATTCATATTCCATGACATATGACTCAATTCCTATGGCTTTCTGAGTTCTTGGAGGATCATTAAATAAACAATATGAAATCAGATTTCGCAAAGGGGTATTTAATATTATATAAAAATAGTTAAATGCAACACTATGCATGAGGGAAAGAGAGGGTAATGTTATTTTCTCAATTATTTGGGTAAGACAACAGAAGGGTTTCTTCCATGGTGTTCTAGAGATGAGGATGGTGGGATGGCAGGGGATACTTTTTATCTTCTACAACATGCTTAAGCACACCTTGGTTTGGTGTGGATATGCATTACAAGTATTGGATTTATGTTCTATTACATATTACTCAATTTATATGAATTGCGATTTTGATGAATTGCACGAACATGTGAGAAAAGAACATTTTGTGTATTACAGGCTACATCAAATCTCAAGGTGATGGCTAGTTAGGATTGTCTCAGAGCTGGAACAACTTTCTTCATGGTTTGTAACTTTTTTGATCTCTAAAAATTTTGGATGTTGAATGATTGGTCTATTTTTGGTGTATTTTTAAAAATTTTCATCTAAATATATATTAATGCAAAGTAACACCTGAAGATAAATATCTAGACTAATCACCGACCAGGATATCATTGGCGATTACTTTGGATATTTATCTTTGGGTGTTTTTCTTGCAACATTCCTTCTTGGTCAAACTTTCAACCATTTTGTGTCAAAATATTTTGTGAAGGGTTTTTCATGCTGGTCGGATGTGCTAAACATTTTGATGCATTTTGGTCGAAGCCCTGAGACAGGCTGGTCTACATATCAACCATTTTATGTCGAAATGTTTCATCATGGGTTTGGCATCCTGGTCAAATGGGCTAAACATTTTGATGAATTTTGTTTGAAAGCACTAGGTAGGTTTCTCTGCATATTTACCATTTTGTGTCAAAAAATTTTCATTGTGGGTTAAGCATCTTGGTCAAACAGGCCAAATATTTTGACAACTTTTGGTTGAAATTACCATTTAGAACTGACCAATTTCAATTGCCACTTTTGACCAATATTGGCGTAGAACATTCAAACTTATCAAGGATATGTCCAAATTTTGACTAGTAAAATAGCGACAAAGCAATTTGTGGATCATTCGACCAATATTGGTAGAAAATTAGACAAATTTCTGGTCGAAAAAAGGTGCCAATTCTACTAGTAAATGCATTTGGGACTCACCAATGCAGGAGATACTTTCCAGAGAGATATGGATGTTGCCTTTGAAGATTTCATTTATGTGATTATGATGGTATATTAGGATGACTTGACTACTTATTCAAAAAGAGAAGAAGACCATTGCAAACATTTGGAAAAAAAATTTTCAGAGATCTCTTGAATATGGGATATCATTAAATCCAAAGAAATGTCACTTTTCTGTAACTGAAGGGAAATTATTGGGACATATTGTATCCAAAGATGGGGTAAGAATATATCCTGAGAGGATTGAAGCAACTGATAAAAGTGAACTCCCAAATAATGTCAAAAGGATTCAATCCTTTTTTGGACAGATAAACATTGTGAGGAGGTTTGTTCCTATTTTCTCAAAAATAATTAAACCAATTGCAATGATGTTGAAGAAGGGTGCAGATTTTAAATGGAAAAATGAAGCTTTGGAAGCATTTGTAAATATCAAAAAAACAATCAAGGAAGCCCATGTCCTTAAATCTCCAAATTATGATAAACCATTTCAATTAATTTATTTTACATCATATCACACTATTTCTATTGTCTTGTTGCAAAAGAATAATGAAGGATATGAACAACCAGTAGCATTTTTCAGTAAAAATCTTCAAGATTCTAAATTGAATTATGATATTAATGAAAAGAAATCTTATGAAAAAGTGAAGATAGTGAAATCTTTCAGGCCTTATTTGGTAGGAGCAAAAAATAGTAGCCTATGTTCCTAATGCTGCAATAAAGGATTTATTTAGACATTTAGAGGTTACTGGGAGAAGATGTAGGTGGGTAAATCAAATTGAGGAATTTGATATAGAAATTCAGATCGCTAAAATTGTCAGAGGACAAGGATTAGTAGGGATAATTGCAGAATCTAATATGGATGCATTATAGGTCAATCAAGTGGATTTAAGTCAAACTCATACTAGTATTGAAAGATGCCCTTGGTACACTAACATGGTTTATTTATTGAAACATATGAAATGTCCATAAAATCTTACTGATAACCAGAAAAGGAAATTGAAATTGCAGGCATCTAAGTATATGTCCTGATCCAAGGTGATTTATAACGGAAAAACATGGATGATATACTCCTTTTTTGTCTAGATAAGTATCAAACAAAGGAAGTGCTCAAGGACCTTCATGATGGACAATGTGGAGGACATTTTTCAGCAAAAAACCACTTCCCATAAGATATTAAAAGCAAGATATTATTGGCCTTGTTTGTGTAAGGATTGTCATACATATGTTCAGAAATGTGAAGCATGTCAAAAGTTCTCAGGAAAACTAAGATACGATGGTGCATTACCTCTAAATCCTATGTCTACTTAGGAACCATTTAAAATGTTGGGAATAGGCTTCATAGGAGAAATAACTGATACTTCTAGTTGTGGGCATAAATGGATCTTGGTGGCCACTGATTATTTCACTAAGTGGGTAGAAGCTATACCTACTAGACAAGATACCAGTGAAGTGGTAATTAAGTTCTTGACTGAAAATATATTGACAAGATCTGGTGTTCCTCATAAAATTGTTTGTGATAATGCTATGTGTTTCAGATCTGGAAAATTCACTGAATTTCATGAGAAGCATGGGATAAAGATTTCTTATTCATACCCTTATCATCCTCAAGGAAACCACCAAGAAGAATCTAGCAACAAGAACATAATGAAGATCATCAGAAGAATGTTAAATAATAACAAGAGTTCATGGGATTCAAAGTTACCTCTTGCACTTTGGGAAGATAGAATTACAATTAAGAAGTCTACTAGATATGCACCATATGAACTTGTTTATGGAAACAAGACTAATTTTCCATTAAACAATTTATTTCCAGTATACAATTTTGTGAATCAAGAGTAATGGGAAGATGTAGATTTCATGGAAGATAAATTGAATCAGCTTGCAGAATTGGATGAGATAAGAAAACAAGCTCAAGAGAGAAATCATGAGTTACAACACAAAGTGAAGGTTTTGTTTGACAAGAAGACCACACAAAGGAAATTTCAGGAAGGAGATCTAGTCTTGAGGTGGAATGTAAAGGATCCAGACAAAGGAAAACATGGAAAATTTTATGCTTTGTGGGTAGGTACTTTTGTCATCAATCATAAGGGAGGTGTGAAATCTTATCTTTTACAAGATTTAGAAGGTTGGCCTCATGAGCTCCCTGTACATGGTCAACATCTTAAACCTTTGTTCTCTTGAATATTCGAGAAGGAAAATTCTTCTTCCTTACTTGTATGATATGTTTTGAGGTTTTTATTCTACTAATGGTCTTCTTTTCTAGAGATACCTAGGATTCTTGTTGTGTCCAGGTATGAATGAACATCCCCAGAAAGAGCCACTGGTGTTACCCAGATTTGCAGATTAAATTTGCATTTAAAAATGGCTAAGCGAAGTATCCTCTGCACCTATCAATATGTTTATGCTTTTATTTTCTGATTATCTTATATCTTTTATTTCATCTTGTTAAATATTTCCTTTTATATTATTATTTTTATGTCTCTCAGCTTTCATATTTCATATTTGAATTCATAAACATAGTCGTTGGCATCTTTCCCGTGACCTTTTATTTATTTTAAAACCTTTTCACAGGAATATTCTCTTTTTCTTAAACGACTCTGAGACTACTTTGGCCATGTGATCTTGAAGTAAACCTAGAGTTAAAAATATCATCTCGTGACCAAGATACTAAAGGAATTTGAAAACCCAAAGGTCAAGGTTTAGTTAAAGATAAAATCAAAGTTTGAAGTAAAAAGTAGACAACTCATAATTAGATTGATGGTCAGCTTAATCACTTATTGTAGAGATGCACGATATCTATCCTCCAAGCCATCAAACCTGATCACCATGTGTTCGGGTCCCACAAAAAGTTAGAGCCACGACTAAGGTTAAATAACAGTCAAGTTGGGAGAGTTTGAAATTTTAGGCTTAATAGCTTAAAGACAGAGATCTAGGTATTTAACTATTAATCCATTACACCTGATTCACATGTGTCCCATACCCATTGAACATAAAGCAAAGGACAAAGTGGAATACAAGTGGCATCATAGGATTGATTAGAAAAGTTGATGGGGATACACATTGGCTTATATGATAGAATTTTGAATTCTTAACTGTCAAAAAGGATCTATGGTGGGCGTAATGGCTTAAAGACAAGATGTGCAATGATTATCCATTAAGCCATTACACGATCTTGACACCTGTTCATGTCAGAATCTGGGCCCGCGAGAGGGATAAAAGTGACTAATAAAGATCAGACAAGTTTTAGAAGATCCTAAGGTTGACTTAAAGACTTAAAGTAGATATGCAAGAAATATAACATATACACCATTATGCCTGAGTGACACATGTTTTGGGACCCACAGATTCTAAGAAGTGAAGAAAGAGACCATCGGTTAAACTGTAGCGAGAATCAATGGTAGATGAAATGAATTAATAAAAAAATGCACAAATTCTATCATATAAGTGATTCAACATGATCATCAAGTGTCCCAAGGCCCACAAAAGGTTTGAACATAGATAGAAGACTGCTCAGAAGTTAAAGCACAGAGAAGATCTATGGCTTGCGTAATTGCTTAAAGTCAAGATGCAACATATTTACCCATTAAGTCATTACATGATCTTGACACGTGTCTCAGACAGATATAAAGGAAAAATTTCCTGAGTGGTACTGATGACTGGGATTTTAATTTGTCGTTGCATGTTTTATTTTTATTATATTTCTATTTCATCGACTAAGGGTTTTGATTATCATTTTAATACATTGACATAGTTTTCATGCAGAGTTTCAAAGGTGATAAATAACAGAATAATGCGACCTGGATGAAAGATCAAAGATCAAAGACATGCAGACGTCCATTGATATACCATGTAGAAGTTAAAGAGATATCAGAGATCTATAATAAATTATAAATGAACTATTTGATTATTATTATCTCTTTGGTCAATAACTATTTTTAAAGAATGGTAATTCATTCCTTAATTGCATTTTGGTTGTTCAGTTGTTGATCTAGGGATTAGGTATAGTAGATAAACCATCGTGTTGATCTGAAGCTTGTACGCATCCTTTGGATTTTATATAAACAATACAAGGGCTCTCTCTCTCGCTCTCTCTCTCTCTCTCTCTCTCTCTCTCTCTCTCTCTCTCTCTCTCTCT
>MU225293.1:8126615-8138562 GCA_018584345.1 Thuja plicata | reverse complement strand
TATATATATGTGTGTGTATATATATATATATATATGTGTGTATATATATATATGTATGTATATATATGTATGTATATATATACATGTACATATATACATGTGTACACACACACACACACATATATATATAAGCTTGCACCCATCCTAAACCTTATATTTTGTAAATCTTGTTTTTAGGTATGAAGCTTTTATGTATTTTTATGTTGAATGTTATTGTTCCATATTGAATACAACTTATTCTAGATTTTAATATTATGTTATGATTTAATTTGTAGAATGGAGTGGAGATATTTTATGTTCATTCACTTTGTGACTTTAAATTTTTTAATTACATCTAGGAAGGAAATTTTCCCATAATATTCACACCTACCATTTATAATAATATATATTTTCATTGTTAGAAAGAAGGGTATTGTACAACTTTCATAAGAAAATAATTAATAAATATTTATTTCTGATACATATTAGAAAATATATTTAGTTTCATTTACTATTTCTTTGTATCTACTTTTATATGTGTATTTCTATATTATTTAGATATTTTATATATAGGTTAAACCATATAAACAAATTGAATATTGAGAGAATGTATTATTAAAAAAATATCAGATCAATGGTTTTAAGTTCTCATAGTTTAGAAATACAAGGTTTAGCTCATATCACTTGTGGGATTTGGTGTAAACATGATAGTATAAAAAGAAATACATGTTAAATGCTAGAGGTTTCCTATCATTTATATGTATCCTCCTTATAGATTGCGTATGTGGTTAGCGTGATAAGGAATGTTTGACTTTATGATTACTCATTATGCTTTAGCCTATTAAGGATGGATTTGATAGCTTGATCTTTCAAAAGTATTAGTAGAAAAATTGTAAGTGTATTGTAATGCTCATTTCTAAATAATACATTTAATGCATGGATTATTTTAAAGATATATTTTACCTATTATAGAAGTTATTTCCTGATGTAGCCCAAAAACCTTCAGAAACAACAATTCAAAAAAAACAACACAATGCCAGAATAACAAAACTTCAAATTGTCATTAACTGCATCCAACTACTCTGCTCCTACAATGAAAGAAACCTCCTACTTATTACACTTGTGAAAACTACCATATTTGGTAGATTTTCAAGAAAAATAGATTTTTCCATTTTTTGTAACTTTTAAAACTCATCCTACGAATCTTGATTTTTCCCAAGAAAATCTCCCAACTAAGGAAAGATGAATTGCCAACTAACCCACAAAATCAGAAACACAATTTCAGATTTATTACAAAAAGCAAAACTCAAAATACTGGAGAGAAATAGAAAAATCTAATTTTGGAGGTCAAGATGAAATTTTAGGCTCTCAAAAAGATGTTGAAATGTCCACCAACATAACTAGCTGAGTTGGAATTTCCATTAACACTTCCTCACGTATCTGCTTGTAAAATTTTAGGAAAAACCCACATCGGAGTCAAAATTTATGACCTCCAAAAGTTGTTGCATCATTCTCCCCTTCTTTAAAGGAACGCAACTCCTGCAAGTGGTTGTCTGTGAACTACTGCAACTTTGTGGGGTCCAACTTCATCACTTCCCACTCTGAGATCTAGGTGCTATCTGTTGCTGGTAATCCCTCCCACTGAAATAGGTACCTGTTGTAATGACCATTCCGTGTGATTGTAGACTCTGTATCCAGAATGTGGGCAATCTTTTCCTTCTTTTTACTTGGAAGGTGGTGATGCCAATCCACCTCATCTATACTATCTGGCTCAGATAGATTTCCATGAAATGCATACAAATTAGAAACATTAAACACAGGACAAAGATCCAAATCATCTGGTAAACAAATATCATAAGCATTATCATTGATCTTCTTCAAAATTTAGCAAGGACCTATCTTTTTGTATTTTAGCTTATGATAGGTGCCAGTAGGAAATCTCTCACATCTCAAGTACACCATCACCAAATCACATGTATTAAATATTTGTTTCCTTCTACTAATATATGTAGCAACCTTATATCTCTCATTGCTATCCTGCAATTTACTCTTGACATCTTGTTGAATTTGTTGAAGGTGTTCAACAAATGCTTCCCCATCATCGCTAATTCTATCTTGCACAAGAAGTTGTACAAGGTCCAAAACACCCTAGGGATTCCTACCATATACAATCTAAAAAGGACATTTTCCAATTGATCTGTTAAGAGAAGTATTGTAAGAAAAATCATCTTGAGGCAACACCAAGTCCCACTGCTTGGCCTTTTCACAAACAATGCACCATAATAGGTTTCCCAAACTTGTTTTGACCACCTCAGTTTGCCCATTAGTTCAGGGATGATAGGCACTACTAAACTACAGCTGCGTTCCCATCTTCTTCCAAAAGGTCCTCTAGAAATTAATAAAAAATTTAGTATCCCTATCAAATGTGATAGTCTTTGGAATGCCATGGAGTCTAACAACTTCTGAGAAAAATAATTTGGCTATCCTTGTGGCATCACTAGTTTTTTTACAAGAAATAAAATGAGCCATTTTAGAGAATCTATCAGCAACTACAAAAATAGAATCTTCACATCATTGGGTGTGAGGAAGCCCCAACACAAAATCCATACACACATCTATCCATGGCTCGATGGGTACATATAGAGGTGTATACAAGCCTATGTTATTGGAGTGACCCTTAGCCACTTGACAAATTTTGCATCTTGCCACATACTTAGTAATGTCCCTTTTCAGTTTTGGCTAGTATTATTTGTCTTCAACCAAGGCTATCATAATGTCCTTCCCAAAGTGACCAGCCAAACCACCACTATGAAATTCACGGATAATATTTTCCCTCATGGAACCAGCTAGTATACAAAGTTGTTTTCCTCTAAAGAGGTAACCATCCAGCAGAAAGTATTCTCCTCTCATGTGATCTGAAAGAATAGTTGTTGGCTCTTTAATCTTCTCTATAATTTCCCAAAAATCATCATCAGCCTCATATAAAACTTTAATCGACTCAAAACCAATGACCTCTGTTTCAATTGTAGTTATTAGTGTAACACGCCGATTCAGGGCATTAGCAACTTGATTCTTCTTTCCAGACTTATGCTTCAAAACAAAATTATACCCTTGCAAGAAAGACACCAATTTAGCATGAATACTATTAAATTTCTTTTGTGTGCTCACATATTTCAAGGCCAAATGATCTGTAAGCAGTACAAATTCTTGTGGGACCAAAAAGTGCCTGCAATACCTTAAGGCTTAAACAATAGCATAAAATTCTAAATAATAGGTAGAATAGTTCTTCCTCACATCATTTAACTTTTGACTGAAAAAGGCTATTGGTTTACCTTCCTGGCTAAGAACAACACCTATTCCAACATGGGAAGCATCATAGTCTACATCAAAATTTGGAAGTGCCAATATAGGAGCTTCAGATACCTTTTTCTTCAAAAACTTGAAACTTTCTTCAGCATTTGTTGTCCATGTGAATTCCTTTCCTTTCATACAATCTGTTATGGGGGCAACAATATTGCTAAAATTTTGAATAAAATTTCTATAGAAGGTTTCTAATCCATGAAAACTCCTGACCCCTATTATGCTGAATGGACTAGGCCATTCTAGGATTGCCTAGACCTTTTCTGGGTCCATCTGAACACCATCTCCAAAAATGACGAAGCCCAGAAAAGTCAAATAATTTTGAATGAATCTACACTTCTTTAAATTTGCATAGAGCTTCTCTTTCCTTACTACACTCAGTATGATCCTCAAGTGTTATAGGTGTTCTCCTTTATTTTTGCTATAAATCAGGATATCATCCAAATAAACTACAACAAACATACCAATGTAGGATTGTAAAAGAGTATTCATCAATCTCATGAATGTACTTGGTGCATTAGAAATCCCAAATGGAATAACCATCCATTCATACAAGATATCCCTAGTCTTAAAAGCTTTCTTCCACTCATCTATTTCATGAATTTGAATCTAGTGTTATCCACTTCATATATCAATCTTGCTAAAGTATTTGGCCCCTACTAATTTGTCCATCATATCCCCTATGAAAGGAATAGGAAATAATAACTTGATAGTAATCTTATTAATTTCTCTACTATCAGTACATATGCTCCATGTTCCATCCTTCTTCGGAGTCAACAATGCAGGCACAACACATGGACTCATGATTTCTCTAACTAGGCCTTTCTCAATTAGTATTGTTTACTTTCTTGTTGAGCTCTACATGTTGCGTTGGGTTCATTTGATAAGTTTCTTGATTAGGAAGATTTTCTCTAGGAATTAGATCAATATGGTGTTGTATATCCCTTTTTAGTGGGAGACTGTTAGGTAGCTCATTTGGAATAACATCAATAAATTCTTCTAGTATCTTTACTGCATCATGTGGTAATATGTTTTCTAGTTCTTTACCCATTTTTACTACCAATGCATAGCAACAACCTGTCACCTTCATTTCTTTGACAACATCCTTTGTAGACAACATGGTCTCATTCTTCCTTTCATCCTTAAGTGGTAAGAGAGTCACTTTAGAGCCATCCTTCCAGAAGGTATATGTATTTTTCTCTCCATCATGCATGATCTTTCTACCATACTGCCATGGCCTTCCTAGAAAAATATGACAAGCATCCATAGGAATAACATCACACCATATCTCATCCTTATATATTTTTCCTACAGTAAAACTAACCAAGCATATTTTATCAACAGTAACCTCATTTACTTTCTTAAACCATGCAATATGGTAAGGACATGGATGTTTATCACATTGCCAATTTCATTTCTCTACCATTTCCTTAGCTACCATATTCTCACAACTACCCCCATCAATAATAACTTTGCATACCTTTCCACCTGAGGTGCATCTAGTTCTGAAGATGTTGGTTTGAAGCCACGAGTCATCAAAGTTCTTTTCAGGGAATTCTTCCTTCTATGGAATGATCATCGATCTTCTCATCATGAGAGTTTATCCCACGTCTGGTAGGACTTCTTGTTCTTCTCCTGCTGCTATAAATTCTGGATGAACCAGGTTCACTCTAGGTTATCCTCCTTGATTTCTTTCTTGCATGTTATAATTTGAGCATTCAAAGGCTCTGTGTCCTTATTTTCCACACCTAAAACAAGTGAAAGGCCTTCTCTAGTTTTCCCAGCCTCTTCCACTTCCATAGCCTCATCATCTCTAAAACCCCCTTCCTCTTTCTTGATTTGAAGGATCTTTCCTAGTGTCTATATTATTTTGAAACCCTTGAAAATTCTCTCCTCAACCATTATTAGAACCTCCCCAAAATGGATTTGAGGTACCCCTTCGACCACCTCTATTTATCTAGATATATTGCCTATTCTTCTTTTCTTTAGCTTTTAGAGCTAATTGGCAGGCTTCATCCATACTGTTAACACGATACATGCTCAATTCATCTAGGATGGAGAAGTTTAGGCCATTCATATATCTAGAAGACATATGATCATTATTTTATTGGTGCTCTATAAGTATGGAAAGCTTGTAGAATTTATTTCTATAGTCTTGCACTGAAGACAAGTTTTGCTTCAAATTATGGAACTTCCGAAAGAGAGATTGTGAATAATCCATTGGTAAGAATTTTTCTTTGATTTTTTTCTCCATTTTCTCCATGACTTAATATTTTCCTTCTAGAGGTGATCCCACCATATCATTGCATGCCCTTTTAATTTTGTGCATCCAAACTTCATCTTCTTTTCTTCTATCATAGGCTTCCATTCAAAAAATTTCCCGATCTCATTTAGCCAGTCTATTAATTCTTCTGGCCTAAGACTACCATCATAGTCTCAAATGTCAATCTTGATTGATTCACTTCTTCCTTCTAAAGCACTAAGAACTCCATCTTCATAGCTCATTTCTTCCAGTCTTTCTTCTATATTTTCTTCATTTTGGTTAGCACCTCATTGGTTTCCCTCTTCATCAGATTCATTCCCTCCTTGTATTCCTTGATTATCCATTCACTCACTGATTCATTCAATCTACCTCTGCATATCCAATATCAATCTTTGCATCAGCATGACACCTCCTCTTCCTCTGCCTCTTCTTCTCCCAGCCATCTTCCTGCTCTGATACCAAACGATGTCGCCCAAAAACCTTCAGAAACAACAATTAAGAAAAAATGACACAATGCCAGAATTAAAAAAAATTCATATTCTCATTAAATGCATCCAACTACTCTACTCCTACAATTAAAGAACACTCCTACTTATTACAATTCCAAAAATAACCATATTTGGTAGATTTTTGGGAAAAACAATTTTTTCCATTTTTGGTAACTTTTAAAACTCATCTTACGAATCTCAACTTTTCCCAAGAAAATCACTGAACTAAGGCCAGATGAATTTCCAAATAACCCATGAAATCAGAAACATGATTTCGGACTTATTACTAAAACAAAAACTCAAAAAACTGGAAAGAAATAGAAAAAAGCTAATTTTGGAGGTCAAGATGAAATTTTAGGCTCCCAGAAAGATGTCAAAATGGCCACCAACAGAGCTAGCCAAATTCAAATTTTCATCAACTCTTCCTCACGCATCATCCTATAAAATTTTAGCAAAAACCCACATCTGAGTCAAAAGTTATGACCTCCGGAAGTTGCTACATCATTTCCACTGTATATTTTGTATCGTATTGATGCTATATTTTCAATTTTATATAACCATTCCCATGCTACATAAAACATGCATTTACATTCATAAAGAGTACTATATTTTAATTTTTTACATAAATCTTTTTTATGCAACACCATGCAATAAAATATTCTCTATAATGTATTTCAATTATATTGAACACAACTTAAAAAGAAGAAAAAATTACTTCCTTTTACGATTCTAGCTAACTTAAGAACCAATCAATGGAACTAGTGCAATGTATTACCTATTTGAACTCCACACATTTGATCAATTAAATCAAATTCCATTAAGGGATATATTTTAGTTAACCATTATTATAATTAAAACCACAACATAATCCCTTATACATTTTATTAGGCATTCATAATCAACATGATAGAGAATAATTCTTAACATTTTTCTTACAATGGGTGGGAAAAGAAAAATAAGGGAGCTCTCTAAAGACTGAGAAATGGAGGAGAAAAACCAAGGTATGGAATTACCTTCAACACGGCGGAGTTTCCACATTCATTGAAAGGCTTCATGGTGGGAAGCCGTCGGTGACTAAAATGTTCATGAAAAGCTAGGACGAGGGCAGTGTGGTGATAAAGGGAAGAAATTTTATGGTTACTAAGGAGGTTATCTCTGCTATTACTGGATTCCCCATTGTGGGGAAGAAATTTTATAGGTCCATCATAAAATTTCAAACTCTGCGATCAGTGACTTTGTGAGGAATGAGGAAGAGAAAAAATCTCTCATCAAAGTTGGGACTTATTATCCTCCCGAAGGGTTCAAAAATCTATGGAGATTCATCCTAAGGGCCATCATTTCTTATTTCATGCTGGACACCAAGTTCAATAGGATCATAACATACCACTTCATCCTCATGAACCATTTTTGGCATGGTATCCAAGTTTCTATCCCCTTCTACTTATATGCTTCAATTAATGGAAATATTAATGGTTTTAGGGATAAGGCTATTGCAAATCTGGCTTTGCATGAAGGGATTTTACTTCTTATTTATGATTATTTTAAAGCCCAAAATCTAAGGAAGGAGGTCGCTAAGAAAGAGGACAGAATGGACGTCTCTAGCTCTAATTATGTTCCATTGAAGACTGAAGATAATGAGGGTATGCACTCTGAGGGTCAGGAAGATTATTACATTAAAAAAAAGAATCTGAGTTCCTCCTCTAAGAAGCCTATTGCTAGTATTCAAACCATTAAAAAAGAGAAAATGGTGACCCCATCCAAAAAGCATACTACTACTATGATATCCTCTAAGGAGGAGTATAATGAAAATGAGGAAGCAATGAATACTGAGGGTGAGGATGAGATATCCAGTGGAAAAGGAAAAAAGAGAAGACTTCCATTGTGAAGTACCAAAATAAAAAGAGAAAGAATGAGGAGTATAGCACTAGCTAGAGGACTCCTGAGGAAAAGACTCATAGAAAATCCCCTGGCTCTTGCCACAAGGAGAAGGAAAAGCAATAGGATGAGAAATATGGAACTTAGCAGGAAATCCCCTCTCCCCATCTCTCTGGACCCCACATCACAATGAAAGAGAAAGGGTAGGACCATGATTATTGTTGCTACATGTCTATGTAGGGGATGAAAATAGTTTGGCGTAATTTTGATGTTAAATCTGCCAAAATGGGGATAACCAGGGAAGTTATTAATCCCAAAGTTATAGAAGGTGAGGATGCTAGGATTAAGATGGACGATCTTATTGACTTATCTATGGTGGTTCTCATTGATAATTTGAGGGAAGTTAAAATGGATCTTCTCAATAATGCCAGGAGCAACATGCTGGGAAACTACAAGTTTATTAAGTGGTTACTCCATAAAGTGGGGGAGCTCAAGAACATAGAAAAAGGGATACACAACACCAATGTTGATAGTATTGCTGAAAATCAGACAAATCTGAGTACCAGGGTAAGAAAAATGGAGTATAAGATGCTGAGATTTGAGGCGAACCTTAAAAGTATGTTGAAAAGAGATTTAATATCCTCAAAGACTCCAATGAGAAAACCAAGAATCTCATGGAGAAACTAGAAGAAAAGCTTGAAGGGATAGAAGAGACCAATACTGGAGTGGAAAAAGAGTAGAAGACTGAAGAGGGACCTGGTAAGAGGACCAGGGCTAGTGCAAATAAGAAGAAGGAGAATTATACTCTGACTGATCTCTAGAAGATCAAGGATTCTACAGCTAAATGGAGATCCTTGAGGCCAAGGAAGCAAGCCTGATGGTGGACATATCCTGATTGTATCCCCTAGTTCTTTTTGTTGTCCCTATGCTATTTTATTTTTAGAAGTTTAGTTTGTTTTTGTTGTGGCCCTGTAGTGGCATGTTTTGTGTTTTGGATCTGTTTCTTTTTGTATGGGCAAACTTTTCATTTCATACTCTGTTTTGGGTTTCAAGAACCCTGTAAAACTTGTTTTACGTAATCAAAAACATATATTGAAGACATAAATTTGGAATATTTAGAATACTTAGATTAAATACCATGAGATTTAAAAGAAATCCAAATAGGGGAAATCATTAATTTGAAAATTAAGTCACAAAACGCACACAAATTCAATAATAAGTCAAGTGTGACGAATTTTCACAAAGTAGATATATGGAAATGTTTGATGACTAGACTAGTAATACACAATTAGAAATTTTGCACTATTCCTTTTAGAAATTACAAAATTCATTAATCAACAAAAATAAAAATAAAATTTGACAAAAAAATTCACGTAAACTAAGTGACTAATGTTAGTCACATTTGAAGGAGTAAAGATGATATTCAACACTCATGTATGGAATATTTTTAAATTACACCTAGGAAGAAAATTTTCCCATAATAGTCACACCTACCATTTATAATAATATATATTCTCATTGTTAGAAAAAAAGGGTATTACACACCTTTCACAAGAAAATAATTAATAAATGTTGATTTGTGATACACATTAGAAAATATATTTAGTTTCATTTACTATTTATTTGTATCTACCATTATATGTGTATTTCTATATTAGTTAGATATTTTATATATAGGTTATACCCTATTAAAAAATGGAATATTGAGAAAATGTATTATTAAAATTAAATGATCAAATCAATGGTTTTCAGTTCTCATAGTTTAGAAATTCACGGTTTAGCTCATATAACTTAAGGGATTTGGTATAAACATGATTGTATAAATAGAAATATATGTTGAATGCTATAGGTTTCCTATCATTTATATGTATCCTCCTTGTAGAGTGCATATGTGTTCAACATGATAAGGAATTTTTGAATTTGTGATTACTCATTATGTTTTTGCCTATTAAGGATGCATTGGATGAGCTTGATCTTTCAAAATTTTTAATACAAAAAAATGTAAGTCTATTGTAATGCTCGTTGCTAAATAGTACACTTAATGCATGGATTATTTTTTAGATATTTTTTACCTATTATATAAGTTATTTACATTGTATATTTTGTATCGTATTGATGCTTTATTTTTAATTTTATATAACCATTCACATGCTACAAAAAAACATGCACTTACTTTCATAAAGAGTACAGGATTTTAAATTTTTCCATAAATCTATTTTATGCAACACCATGCAATAAAATATTCTCTATAATGTATTTCAATTATATTGAACACATCTCAAAAAGAAGAAAAAATTAGTTCCTTTTACGATTCTAGCTAACTTAAGAACCAATCAATTATACTCTTGCAGTGCATTACATATTGAACTCTACACATTTGATCAATTAAATAAAATTTCATTAAGGGATATATTTTACTTAACCATTATTGTAATTAAAACCACAATATACTCCCTTGTACATTTTATTAGGCATTCATAATGAACATGATAGAGAATAATTCTTAACATATATTAAAGCCATAAATTTAGAATATTTAGAATATTTAGATTAGATACCATGAGATTTAAAAGAAATCTGAGGGGAAATAGTTAATTTGAAAATTAAGTCATAAAAATGCACACAAATACAATAATAAGTCAAGTGTGACAAATTGTCACAAAGTAGACATATGGAAAAGTTTGATGACTAGACCAGTAATACAAAATTAGAATTTTTTTTAATTTTTTTGGGCAAAATGGAAAAGCCGTTAGAATATATTAAAATAAAGTTTTACAATGCTTCAAGGGTTCGAGAAGAAAAGAAGTAGGGAAGAAAAAACTCTATTCCAGCCCAAATACCTTGATTACAGAGCTTCTAGAACAGCCTGAGACTTGAAGAAAAAAATGCAAAGACAACAATGTATACTAAAATTCCTAAGAACCCTACTCAAAATAGAGTCTGACGAATAGGATGCTGAGCATAATTTGTGGCTTTGTCGAATACTTATTAAACAAAAACCCTACCAAAAATCCATAAGATTAGCCCTACCTACCCAGATCATTAGTTTTTGCACCTTTGGAAAAAACATTACCAAGAGACATCTATCGGGACCAGATATCTACAAGGCTCCCATTTTACCTTTCCCTTTGGATGATCCTCGCCCAACTTGGGAGGTTGAAGACGACGCAGGGGTAATGATATTGGGTGGAGATGCCAGTGTTTCATCATTCTCTACATATTCCAGCAAGATTGACAATATTTCAAATAGCATAAATGTGTTCACCACTATCCTATTGGGAAGAATGTCCGCGAACTTCGAAATTTCCCACCTGAGGTGTTGGAGATCACGACCCTCCAATGCCAGCTTTAATATGTGATATAATCGCATGATCTCCTTTTTAGTTTCTAAATGAGCTGAAGGAAAGAGGCCCCCAACCCAGGGCTTAGAGCCCCGTAGATGATACCCTCTAATAGCCATGTGGTGCTCTCCTTCCGCAACAAGTTTGGACTTTAAGGGCCCATTTGGTGCATGGCATTAACTTATCCAGAATAGGCCTATTCCAGAATAAGGGCCTATTCTCGAATTAATTTTGGATCCCATATTTTAAAATTGGAATAAGGATTATTTTTTTATTTTTTTAATTAATTTGAATATGTATTTTTAACTTGTGTACATATATACACATATACATACACACACATATACTTGTGTATATACACACACATGTATATACACACATGTGTATATACACACACATGTATATACATGTGTGTATATATACATGTGTATATACACATGTGTGTATATACATGTGTGTATATACACACATATATATATACACATGTATACACATATATACACATGTGTGTATATACACACCTATATATATACACACCTATGTATATACACATGTGTGTATATACACACATGTGTATATACACACATGTGTGTGTATATACACATGTGTATATACACACGTGTATATATACACATGTGTGT
>MU225293.1:8106390-8126565 GCA_018584345.1 Thuja plicata | reverse complement strand
CATGTGTGTATATACACACATGTGTATATACACACATGTGTGTGTATATACACATGTGTATATACACACGTGTATATATACACATGTGTGTGTATATACACATGTGTGTGTATATATACACACACATATATATACACACACACATATATACACACATGTGTATATATATACATACCCACATTTAAAAAAAAAGATTAAAAAAAGATTTCAAAAAAAATAAATTTTGAATCCATAAATTTCTTATTCTCGAATAAGAATAATTCCAGCTTTTTTTTAGAATTAACTAATGCAAGCATAAGCCCCAAAATGGGGATTAGTTTTTTAATTCCAAAATTCAAAAAATGCACCAAACAAAGAATTATTTAATTCATGCATTATTGGCTGCCTATTCAAGGTTAATTCCAGGTGCCAAACGGGCCCTAAGAGTTTGGATGCCATTTTTAGAAAAACATTGTAGTTAGGAATCATATCGTATTAGAAATTTTGTACTTGTCCTTTTAGCAATTAAAAAATTCATTAATCAATAGAAATATAAATAAATATTGACAAAAAAAATTATGTAAACTAAGTGACTAATTTTAGTCATATTTGAAGGAATAAATATGATATTCAACACTCATGTATGGGATATTTATGGTGAGTTAGAGAACATATACCCAAACACACCCAAAGAATGTGTCTTTTTAGACTCTAACACAATGTAAAATAATAATGAAGCAGTGATTTATTTGTTGTATAATTTATTAGAATGAGTTGTTTGTTGAATAAGTTTAGATGATTGATGAGTCAATATGGTTGTCATTAATGTCAATATGTTATTATTATCATTGGTGATTGTTTCCTATGCAATGGTGTTAATAATATTGATTTTCATATTCTTCATGTTGTAAATTTATTTTTGATATTTTACTATATTTTTTATTAGTGTTTAAAGATATTGGATTCAAGTTTTTGATCTTCAGATTGTAGTACAATGTAACTGGTGTTCATTTGTGTATGACTGTGTTTGAAATTATTTTTTTCATGTAATATATGGTATGAATTTATTTGAGTGATGGTTTTGGATTTTTTGGTTTTGGAAATGATATTTTAATTTATTTAGCTTTATTGAATTAAGTTTGTATGGTATTTTGAGTTTTAGAGACACAATTTCAAAGTTTCATGTTCTTCTTACTCCAAGTTTGGTCGACCTCGGGTGTTTTAATTTTAATTAATTATCTTCATGAATGTAATATGACATGTAATGTGTATGATGTTTCTTTTGATATAAGATAAGGTGTAGTGTTTTCCACTTCTCATTTCTTTCCACTGTGGGTATCTGTATTGTTGACCTAATTAAAATTGTTGTTGGTTAAGATTCTTAGTCAACAGTTGGAGATTTTCCAAATAAAAGGATTTTATGAAGAAAGGATGAATCCTTGAGGAAATTTTTTTGCATGTGTATATGCTTGTGCTATTTCTATCAAAATGTGTGCATATACAATAGGGATTCATGAAAGAGGATTTGTCTCCCTGCATGTATGATGTAGTGCAAACTATTGTGTACAACACTATAGACTTCTATGTGGTATCTTCCATAAGGAATCAAATGAATGTATCTATAAATAATTTAGTTGTGTTCAAGAAGTGCATCAGTGGTGGATCTATTATCTTTTATCCTTCTTCAATTGGATAGTGAGCCTTTATTTGTAAAAATAACCTTAATTGGTGTCAGTCTAACAACTGTTCATATATTTAAGAATTAATATTCTATGGGGTTTTTCCCTTAACAAGGATTTACATGTAAATCTAGTGTGGTGCGTGTATGATATTTTATATTATCTCTCATGTTTCTATGGTGAATGATTAAAGGATAGGTTTTGAGTATCTAATTCAACAAAAGGATTTAAAGGTTTTATTGAAGACTAATTCACCCCTTCTCTAATTTATTTTGTACATTGAACAATTTCTATAATAGATTTTGTTCATTGGAGAAGATCTTGACCACTTAAGAAGATCCTGATGACACACAAATTGACACTCCTTACATTTGATGGATCTTACTATTCTTATTGGAAGGCAAATATGTAAGGATATTTGGTTTGTCTTAGTTATAAAAATTGGAAGTTTGTAGAGAAGCAATATGAGAAACCAACAAATGGGTTGAACAATACTTATGAGATCAAAAATTATGAATAAAATGAGACAGCAAGGTACGAAACTATAACCATAATTGTGGCTATATCACTCTATACGGGGTGGGGGCACTCCCGCGTTTCGGGAAGGTCATTTATGCGCAGTCCTTGACCCACTTCTAAAGTAGGGGCCCCTATTTATATATGGCATCACATCTATATGCTAGTTGCTCCATTTAGGAGGATCTATTCTGTATGTGGATATGGCAACTTTAGTGCTCTTTCAAAAATTGAATTGAAAAATGTTGTATCTTTAGAAATTGGTTATGATTTTTGGGAAAATTTAAGGATTACTTACAAAGGAAATGATATATAGTCAAACAAGATAAGTTTTTGAATTCTAAGGCTAAGTATAAATACTTGTGGATGGAAGAATATGGAAATATAACAAGATATTTGTATGAGATTGATGACGTTATGAAAAAAATAGAGGTCTTGCTAGTGATCTGGAAGAAAATGATGTTGTAGAAAAGGTAATCAGAACTCTTATTAAACCCTATTGTTTTGAAGTCCCTACTATAGAGGAATATCAAAAGTTTGAAACACTATAACTGTGAATAAATTTATGGCTCTTTACTTTATTTTGAGATGAGGGAATTGGGTACTACTATTACAATAATAAATATTAAATTTAGGGCTACTAAATCATCTAAAGAAGAGGAATCTGACGAGGAAGACTTTGATGATATTGAGGCAAAATTTATAAGAATAACGAAAAAATAAAATTTTAAATAAAAATGTAAGTTACTCTTTAAATGTTTTAGTTGTGGAAAGATAGGACATTATGCTTTTATATATCCTGGGAGAATCACAAATTGAAGGAATAAGCAAAGAAAAGGAAAGTTAAATAAGAAATCTTATTATGTAAGAGAAGATGCTAGTATTTATGATGATGAATCTAATTCTCTTTCTTGGTTATTAATGAAAATTCTTGTTCTACTAACCCTAGAAAAATTATTGTGAGGAAGTCTTTAGAGCTTGATACTAGAGTTTCAAATACAATGACTTTTTCTTTTCATGTTAAAAGAGACATATAGATGAATTACTTATCGATAGAAAATATTTTAATCACATGTCTAGTGATAAGAGTAAGTTTTTAAAGCTTGAAATGTATGATGGAGGTATTATTAGACTTGGAGATGATCAAACTGCTAAGATAGTTGGAATAGATTCTATCATTTTTATGAAAATTATAACACTAAGAATGTTTACCATGTTAAAGGCTTGAATCATAATATTTTGAATGTTGGAAATATTTTTCAGAATGGATATAATCTTATTTTTCAAGATGATGAATGTGAGATCAAGAAAACATCCAAAACAGTGATTTCTGCAAGAAAAATGATGGATGTAAATATTTGAAGTATCATATCAATAAGAATTTTCTATGGCACTCAATGATATGTCACATTAATTTTTATATTTTTTTAAAGATAAATTCAATACAGGTTATGAGAGACTTACCAAAGCTTACAAATCCTGTTAATAATGTCTCAATAGAATGTCAAGTTGGGAAACAGAAAAGGAGGCATTTCAAGGTCAAGGAACAATATTTTATTAGACTATTGGAATTAGTGCACACCAATATTTTTGGTCCAATAAAAACAATAAGTCAACATGGTGACACATACTTTATTCTCTTAATTGACAATTATTCAAGAATGGCATAAGTTACTTTATTAAAAGAAAAAATAGAAGCTTTAGAGAGGTTCAAGATATTCAAGGCTATGGTTGAGAATGAGATAGATATTAGAATAAAATGCTTAAGGTCTAATAGAGGAGGAGAGTTTAATTTTGAATAATTTAGCACTTTTTTTAATAATCATGAGATTAGGAAATGTTTGTCCACTCCTAGAGCACAAGAACAAAATGGTGTCACTGAAATAATGAGAAAAAAAATTGAGGAAACTACTAGAACAATGATGAAAGAAATAAATATACTAGAACTATAATAGAATGAGGAAATATAGATTGTATTATACACACTTAAAAGTGTTCAGACCATAAGAAACTTAAGAATGACATCCTATGAGTTATGGTATGGAAGAACCCCTTCTATGAATATTTTTAAAGTATTTAAAAGTAAATGTTATATCAAAAGAGATGAGGAAAATATTGGAAAGTTTGATACTAGAGATGATGAAGGAATATTCCTTGGCTACATTACTAAAAGAAAAGCTTATAAATATTACAATTAAATATTGAGAAGAATAGTCAGAATCACAAATATTAACGTAGGCGAAGACATTTTGTGAATCGCAAAAATAGGAGTTGGATATGAATTAAATTTGTCAACCAACAAAGAGGAAGAAGAGAAGACCCAAAAAATGAAGTGAAGAATAATACAAAAGTTTCTCCATAAGCTACTCCTAAAAATACTAGGTATGTGAAAAATAAACATTTAGACAAATAAATTATAGGCGATAAGACCAAAGGTGTCATCACAAGAAGTAAAGTTTTTTAAGAACATGTTAACTTATTCTTAAATTCATAAATATAATTTCAGACTGTGAAACAATCTTATATTGATTAGAATTGGATGAAAGCCATGAAAGAATAACTAGATTAGGTTGAGAAGAATTGAGACTTGGGAACTAGTCTCTAGACCAACTAATAACAATGTAGATGGGAAAAAATGGACATTCTAGAAGAAATTGGAAGAATATGGACACATACTAAGGAACATGGAAAGGCTTGTATGTAAAGGTTATACATAGGTGAAAGGAATGTATTTTGAGGAGACTTATGCTCCTGTGGAAATAATGGAAGGAATTGGCTTGTTTCAGGATTTTGTAGCACAAGAACTTAAGAATTTACTAAATGAATGAGAAATATACATTCTTGAATGGAGAGCAGATAGAAGTATACATAGAGAAACTAGAAGGTTTTAATGTATGAAATGGTCTAAACACGACCTAAAAATTGAAGAAAGCATTGTGTAGATTTATGAAAGGTCCTAGAGATTGGTATGTAAGGCTCATCAAGTATTTTATTAATGAAAGATTTCAAAAAGGTACTACTGATAATAAACTCTATTTTAAAGTTGAAACAAATGATATCTTTATTATAGTTGTTTATGTGCATGGCATAATCTTTTGGGGAAATGATGGTATGAGTAAGAATTTTTCTAATGAGATGTAAGAAGAGTTTGAAATGTTTATGATTGAGGAAATGTATTTCTTTCTTAGGTTGCAGGTTAATGAGAAAAATGAATATATCTTTATTTCACAATCAAAGTATTTCAAAGGAATGCTGAAGAAGTGTGGGATGGAAAATTCTAAACTAGTATGTAAACCTAGGGTTACTTGATATAAGTTGTTTAAAGATACATTAAATCTCTCAAGGCTAATGAGAGAAAATATAGATCAATGATTGGTGAATTGTTATTTAAGCTTGAGTTCTGCTAGAAATTATTTTATGTATTTGTTGTGTCTTGTAGACAAAATATAGCAATATCCTTGAAAAACACATGTTTCCATTGTAAAAATAATTTTAAGATATTTGAGAGGAACATATGACTTTGGAATGTGGTATATAGAATAAAATTAGACTTCAAATTTATACAAATTCATATTGGGCTAGATGTGTAGATTATAGAAAATGTGCTTGAATGCATGTGCATTCCCTATTTGTAATAATGTTATACTTCTAAAAGGGTATTAGTCATGTTGTGGTTTCAAGACCCACCATGGTTTTCATCCTAATTTGGGTTTCCATAGTAAAAATACTAGTGTTATGTGTTGTGGATGCTTTCTAATTCTTGTTTAGTTGATCATATCATTATAAATTAGATATAAGGTTTGTAGAATTAAGGGTTTCAAGGTTTAAGGTTTCAAGGGTTATAAAGTGTTTATGTTTTTGGGTGCAACTAATTCAACCCCCACCCCCTCCCCCCACCGTGCCTCTCAATTTATTTTTACCTTATTTCTTATAATTGGTAGCAAGGCTAGGTCCATTGGAGTAATTTAAATAGCTTGAGGGAGATCTGATGATGGAAACATACAAGAAGGATATTCTTAGGTTTGATGGATCCCACTACAACATGTCAAACAACCGTATGATTTTACATATTAGATGTATTGATAAAGACAATTGGAAGGTTAAAAATCAATCTTATATTCCTCCTGTAAACCCTACTACCCCACTAGAGGTTGATGATTCTAAATAAAATATTAGGGAAGAGAAAGCCCTATTAAGAACATTGACTTATGATTAAATGAAAAATGTCATGGAATTGGAGACAGATAATGAGATATGGGAAAATTTCAGAACATTGCATAAAGGAGACAAGGAAGTAATGGTTGCTAAGTTTCAGAACTTGAAGGGAAAGTATATGAATCTAAAGATGTGTGAAAATGAAAAGATTTCTTTATATATTATTGTATAGTCCTAAAAAGGAAGAACTTTATTTTATGTTCATTTTAGGAGTCCTTTAGCCCTCTTTAGTGTGTTCCTTATGATAGGACCTCATTTTACACTTAATTGCATACATAACTTAAATCAAGGTCCTATGATCTCCTTCAATCTTGCTCAAAAATCTAGGTTGGTTCTAATCTCTATGAAAATTTTCCCTTTTACCGCTCCATTTGCATAATTTATTTCACTCTTGGGCCCCATTTCCAAATTTGGTTGCATTTATGGTCAATTTTCCCACTTATCTTTTATTTTCTACCCAAATCATTTAACACCCTTTTTCTCACATATTTACCTTGATATTAACACCCCTAGCTATAAGTCAAACCTAGTTTGACCTATACCTGCTATAGGTAAAACCATTTTTTACCTATATCTAAAGAGTTTAAATTTGGTGGGCTCTGGGCGTAATATAAAGTGTTTTCTTTTTCGTGCCTAGTGAGGTCCACCTTTGTGAATTTATACCCCAAAATTACTATAAAAAGGAGGCTTGTCCCCTCATTTTCACATCGCCACACCTACCTACTATTGTACAATATATGATCTTCATGGAAGCATTATTGAGAAATTTATTTTGCATTCGAGAAGTTCAAGCAAGAAAGAAAGCATGCATTAAAGGCATTCATCCATCATCCATCAAGCATTCATGCATTTTTTTCTATAGATCTAGCTTCTTTCTTCATAGGAGAAAAAGGAGTTGGACATCAAGGGACGAGATCTAAATTCATCAATTAAATACTTCTTCTTCTTGAATTCAAGATTGAGGTGAATTACAAGCCTCTACTACATCAAGTTTTGTCTTACATGATTTCCTTATGGTTTTTGTGTTGAATCAAGGCTATTGCATTAACATATTTGATCTCATACTAAGTACACTTGCATATATATAATACGATATATTTCAATTTTTAGGTTCAATCTCTTCTACATGATAGAATTTCATTTATTTCCATTAAAGGTGAGTTCATAAATCAGTTCTTTACCAAGGTAAGCCCCTCCCCCCCAAAAATTTTACATTCTCTCTCAAGTGTGCAGGAGACGGTCTTGAGTGCAGATTTAGCGGCAGATCTGGAAACCCATTTTGAAGAACTTTCCAGATCCATGTTTCATTCTAGATTTATATAGTGTTAGGTATAGGTTTAACCTTCAACAAATACCTTAACATTCTGATTGGATATTCTAGTCACAAAGATGGAAAGAAGATTTCCCTACATCAACTTTCTATTTCTGATTTTGAGAAGATTGGGTATATGCCAAACTTTCAACCTAAACCTAGGTAGAGGTCAAACCACTTTTGACCACTTCTTGAGAGAAAAATAAAATTTGTAGGTTTCAAAGATGGAGGTTACAAAATATTGGATTCAAGTACCATGACATTTTGGGACTTTGTCAGGAAGAAAATCAGCATTTAAGGACCCTCTTCTTCTACCATTTTCAGGTAAACAAATTCTTATACCTATATCTTGCATTTTATTTAACACATTGGATTAGATCTATTATTGTACATTTTATTTTAATCATAAAAATAGGATCTTTAGTCATTTTCTTCCATACATCACAAAAGAATACCCCAAATTCTCTCCCTAGCTAGATCTTGCATTTGTGCCCTTGAATCCTCTGGGTTGTACAAATTGGATTTGTCTTAAGGACCATATTTGGGGTCAGTCAATGTATATCTACCTTTGTGGTCTACCATTGACCACCATTTTCCATTATACATTTTGGTTAACCTGACTTATTATATTTCATCTTTTGATCTTTGTGTTGGATTCCCTTTACACGCTATCTACCTTTTTGATTCTGTAGTTGGATTTTATTTGTGTCATTACATTGTGATAATCTCTTTTAGATTATCTTATCCCTATCATATTCTTATTTTTATATATATTTGTGTTTGTCAATATGGATAGCTCTAAATTGGAATGACATTCAAAAACTTACGTCATTACTCTTCTTCTAACCTCTCTTTATCAAACACGTGGAATCAATTTAATAGCTTATTTTATGTCATTATGTTTATCTTACTTCATGGTGTTCTTGCATATGGCATAATGAGGTTAATGTTATACACTAAAATTTGCACCCTATTAAGCGCTTGAGCCTAACAATCTTGTATAACATGGGAATCACTTCTAGGTTATGAGACCTTTGCTAATTGAAGTGAAGCCTCCAAATTCTAGGCCAGTTGCTCTTGGATAATCACCTTATCAACTTTTAAACATGAAAGTAAACTTGGAGTGAAAAGCGATAGAAGGAGAACTCAAGGGAAATACTAAAAAGAAAACTTAACCTACTATTTGATACACCGAAGGTAACATGAATCATAACACAGTGACCAAAACTAGCATGAAATCCTGAATCTAATAGAACACAAGTTCCTGAATAGGTTTGCATAAGTATTTCATAGAGAGGTCTGAAATAAAAAGAGAGTATTAAGGGAAAGAGAAGATTTCACAAACAATAACATATTCAATAGAATAGACACAAAATATGACCTACAAATAGACATCCACTCCAACAAATAGGTATATGAATGAGACAAAATGACAAAGGATTGAACAATATCCACAAAATCCTCTAAATCAAATCATTCTCAATAATGCACAAAGATGAAAAAAGAAAGAAGGCTCAAGAACTCCAAGATTTCTCTAATATTAGCCACTATATTATGCTTCAGTAAGAGAAATACAGAGAAGAAGGCCCAGGGATAGATAAAAGATCACAAAAAGCCTTTGCATAATCTAGAAATCAATGAGAAATTACAAACTAATGAAAAATTGAGGGCAGAGAGAATGCCATGGAAAGTCTTGCATAAGATGAAAACCTAGCTACAAAAGCTTCTAAAACTACTTATATAAAACCTACTCTAGCACACAGGCTCAGGAATCAATCCATCTGATCAGTTAGGGTTGACTTAGGGTTACAATGGATTTTCAATAAACAACACAAAAACCCTAAACCACTCAAGTATTCTCATCAATGCACTAGAGAAATATCTCAAAAGATTAGATACAGTCAGGAATGCATCTCCCATCATCATAAATTTTAGCAGAGAAGTCAGCTGATCCATTTACTATGTTTTCAACTTGAAAGACCATGCCACCGCCATGAAACCCTGAGATTAGATTTGAAATTTTGAATATAAACGATCAAAGGTGGCACATGTACTTATATTAATGATTAAGATTTTATCCTATTTTCCTTTTAAAACCAAGACATTGATCTTTCTCTATCTTTACCCAGGTATCATATCTTGGATCTAATTGAGCCACACAACATGCAGGCACAATGGCTTAAAGAATAAACATCTTCATCTTCATGATCAAGGCTTTAAGCCTTCCGTCTGATCTTCTGAACTTGATGTTCCTTTACTGCCCTTTTCCGCCAGGGACCCATGACATTATTTGTGCCAGATGTCACCATGGCTTGATGGCTTGAAGGATAGATTTTGATCAATTTGAATTTATTTCATTAAGCCAACCATTGGATTAAACATGAGTTTCATGACACCTAATCTCCTCCTTACTGTTGTGCTGGGCCTGCCATGTTCCATGTGTCATTCAAGCTTAGTGGATTGATTGCTAGATCTTGAGCACTTCAGCTTTAAGTCTTTAAGCCAACTGTCCAATCAAATTGAAATTTATCGATCTTTAATAATATGAAGATTCTGCATAAAGGTGACCCCACTATCCACATGGTGCGACAACTTAATGCCTTAATGAATAGATCTCGATCACATTGTCTTTAAGCCATAATGTCGACCACATGATTCAAAGAAACATGATCAATCTTTAACTTGTCTTTTTGACCTTAGCCTTAACCTACCTTTGACTAATATTTAACCCTGGGTAACTAAATTTATTCATGTTTCCAAGTGTCTAAGATCATTTTCTTGACTATGAGTTTATTGTGAGACTTCACGCCAGCCACAAGATCAAAACCAAAATCAACAATCTATGTGTAATCTCAACACCATAGAATAATATTCCTTTTCCTTGTGAGATTTCATGAGAACCACAAGATCCAAGACATGATCCATGGGCTACATTAAATATCTGAGTCTTAAAAGCATATTTCATTTCCTTTCAAGATCACGCGACTGAAGGTAGTCTCAAAGTCGCATAATGATGTAGAATATACTTTCATGATTACAAGATTAGGAGATAGCCATGAGATGAAAAATTGATCAATGACACATAATTTATCCTTACAAACACTGAGTTGATCCCATCTTAACTCTAGCATAACTCTGATTCATTTCGAGATCACGTGACTGAGGATATCTCGCAATGTCCAAGCATTTGGCCTAACCATTGTTTTGTTAAGAGACTTAGCACAAACCATAAGATCATCTCAACATCAACAACCATGATCTCATCTATAACTAACTCTTAACTTAACTTGACTTCAAATGGCCTGACCATGATCTATTCCAAGATCACGTGACTGAAGGAAACTCAAAGTCACGAGATCATTTTCTAACTCAATGGTTTATCACAAGACTTTGCGCAATCCACAAGATTTGATCTACATCGAGAATTCACATTTAATCTAATGATATTTGACTTAACCCCACTTTCATTCTAAGATCACGCAACTGAAGGAAACTCAAACCCAACTTGAAATTTGGGTTTATTCTGAGATCACGAGATAGACCGAGTCACTGAATCTCAAAACACTTTGACTAACCCTAGTTTCATTACATGACTTCACATATAGCACATAATCAAGATCTAAATCAACAGCCTACATGTAATCTCCAGATGGAAAGAGCATATTCCATTTCTCTTCGAGCTCACGCGATAAAGAGATGTGCTAAGTCATTGAATAAAATCAAATATTCCCTTTGGGTTGCGCGACTAAGAGATGACAAAGAAAAATAAAGAACATATCACTTATAAAACATTTAAGTCACTCAAAAAAGTAACTTGAAATTAGAACATGTCATGTAAGAGCTAGGGTTTATCTCAAATTCATAGAGTTTCTTGCATTTTAGTTTTTTATGACATTAATTAGATGTAAAATTAGTGACCTAGCAAGATGCAGAGAACAAGATAAAGACTAGGAATCATGCAGAAATGTACAAGCTAGGCTCTACCCTTGTGGTATCCTCATTTACTCCACTTGAAGCCAAAATTTGATAGACATCAGAAATTTGGGTAACATTTTTTTTTATTTGTGCTGTATGTCAGACAGCTAGACATATAAAACCAGTGTCCTTATAACATTCCATTGGGAATAGGAGTCTACATTTGAGAACACAAATACTTCTCGGAAGGAAGGAGGACTAAAAAAATGAGGAGGGAAACAAACTAAAATAGGGAAAAGGACTGTACAAGCATAAACAACAACTATACAAAGCACTTTGACGAAAGAAGGAAAAACTAAGCTAGAAAGAAGAAGAGAAAGTAGGAAACTTAATTGTAAATCTGGACAAACCTTAAAATAAGGCTTTAGGTTAAATCCATTGACACGAATTTGAAAGGATTCTCCTTCAAGAGTGGATAGCTAAAAATAATTATGCTCCTTACACTCAGTGATCACAAATGGACCTCCATGGGAGTCAAACTTGCTATTCCTGCTAGGCCTAGACCTGACTTCATCCCATTTGAGGACTACATCCCCAACATTGAAGTTCCTTGATTTGGCTCTCCTATCAAAGCTCCTCTTGATTTGCATCTATTGGAACTCCATAGTCTACTTGGACTTGTCTATGTTTTCTTCCAACTCAATTAGTTGAGAAAACCTTACCTGTAGAGGGTTTCCTTCTTCAAAGAGGACAAGCTGGGTAGCAAGGTCCAAAGCTAGTAATTCAGCTAAAATGGACAATCTAACTTCCCATCAATAGAATAGAATGTATGGAGAGTTCCCAATTATCTTCTTGGGAGTAATCCTATCTAACCATAAGGAAGACATCAATTTGGAGTGCCAATCTCTTTGATTTTCTTGTAGAGTCTTCTTAATTATCTTGATCAAGTTCTTTTTTGTAGACTCTGCTAAACCATTACCCTAAGGGTAATAATTGGAGATTATGTTTAGGTAAAAACCATGTCTAATTCCCCATTAAATGACTCATAAACCTATGAAATAAAGTCAATTATCTGATATAATAGAGTCTAGGGCCCAAACCCATGGATTATGTCATCATAAAATCTCAAGACATCACTCTAATTTGCTTCTTTTAATGCAATAACAGCAGTCAACCTGGTGAAGTAATTAGTTGCAGTGATTATCCACTTATAGTCTGCACTAGATGGGGGGTTAATAAATCCTATGAAGTCAATGCCCCATCTCATAAAATGTTGGTCTATCCTAATTGGCTAGAGGGGCAGAGATGCAAGCCTTTCCTTCCCTATAGACATGGCACACTTCATGCATTTTTGTACATGATCATGACTATCCTTAAAATAGATGGCCAATAGTATCCATCCCTCATGATCTTTAAAGTAGTAGTCGTAGGAGAGAAATGACCTCTGGAAGGTGCATCATAAAATTTGTGTAGGACACCTGTTACTTGTTCTGAATTAATGCACCTTGAAAGAACACCATTATTATCATTTCTAAAAAGGATCTCATTAATCAGCACAAAAGGGATAGCTTGCAATCTATAATATCTTCTTTTTTTTTAATCCAAGTTTATAGGGCACTCTCTTGTCTTTAAAAAATCATGTTAGGAAACAAACCTATTGCCTTGGCATGTTCTTCTGTTGAATGCACAACTAAGGATGCATTCACTTTCTCTTGGTCCTTTGGAGTTTTATCCTTGGTCAATTGTTCACAAAGACCTCTTCCTCTTACTATCATGGTAAAATGGATAACGATGTCATACTCCATGACTCTGGTTATCCAACCATCTCTTTTTTCATTCAAGTCTTTAGAGAGTAAGAAATATTTGACACTTGGATGAGTAACCCTCATTTGTACCTATTTTTGGGTCAATAGATGTCTAAAATTTTTAAGGCTCTTCACCACATCAAGTATATGTTTCTCTACTAAAGAGTACCCATTTTCATACTCTTCCAAACCTTTGCTAAATAAAGCAATAGGTTTTGTTAGGGTTTTTTCTTGCAGGGCCTCTAAAGATACTTGAATACTTAAATAACTCTATGACTTCCAATGCCTTTGATACTCTGACTCAAGCAAGAGAAAACACTAATTGATGAGGTATTTTGATAATAACTGGGGATACCTATTATCACCTCCTTCTTTTTTGAGATCCACTAACTCAGGCAGGTTTTACCTATGATTGATTACTGGTTTGACAGTATCTTTAGAGTGGATTCTACTTATGTGCTGAATTATCTATTCTTATACAAATATATAACTGACAATGCAGATAACTATGACTATTCTGAGAAAAAGCTTGACAATACAAATCATTATCTTAATGACAATAGACAACAACATAATAGGCAATTTCATCTTTCTTTCCTTTTACAATTCTTGTGAATCTAGGAGGAATAATCTATTTGATTTATTGTTTAAGAAATCAACAATATTCAACTGTAATCACTGTGAATACAATTGATTTTACATATATACTCTGAAGGTAATTGATTTTGAATAGTATTGAATATTTTGGATGATGATGGTGTAATGCCTCACTAGGGAACCCAGGAGAACTAACCTAAACTTGATACTGAGTTAACAGGATAATTATTATTTTTTAAATGTTTACAAAAAATAATGATAACAATGCGGAAGCAATGCAATGAGATACATGACATACACATAAGAACAACTCATACATAGATAACAATCCTCAAGGGTTCCTTGATGTAGAATCACTTAAGAAAGATAATCTACGAATAACAACTATAAAGAACTAACACGAAGGATACATCAAATGAATCCAATAATATACATCTCATAACTCACATCCTCTGCACATGTCATAGGGTATGTAGTAATCACTCTAATACAAGATAACAACTGATATGATAAGATCAAAACCTCCTAAGATAAACATGAAGAATACATCATGATACATCCTCCAAAGGATGTTAACCGATAAACACATATGGTTACAAATATACAACTCATGGAACTGTACAAGTCTCCAAAAGAATCAGAAGATATAACTGTAACAAGGATCATCCAAGCAAGAAGAAGAACCATTAGATCTCAGTGGTAATAAGAATTACTACCACCCGACCATGTGGAACCAAAGATCCACTCCCACCATGCTGAGGAGATAATAACATGCCAACGCACACGGGTATACAACATGAAGGCAGTCAAAGGTATACAAGCCATCATAAAGAAAATGCATAGGAAGATCCTAGAAGCTTTCTGATCACAACGAGAAAGACTAAAGCAAAAGCACATAGACGGAAAGATCAAGACAACTGAAAATCCAAGATCAAACAAGGTACATCATCCAAAGATAAAAGGAACATACATAAGATATCCAAAACACCAACATAAACCAAATACTGAATCCAAAAGCCAAATGTCAAAGACACAACCATAAAAGGTACCACAGGACCTATGAAGGAGACTTAGGCTACATGCTATGGGAGTGTCATCACATGGTCATATACTTGAGTTACACGAGACTTGTCTCTATGGACCCTAGACCCTCAAGCATCCTCTAGTTGACTTTACCCTAGACTGGTCACTCTGGACCCCAGACGCTCAACATGCTAACTAATCTTTTTTTTAATGTTAACCCCAAGTTTTATTATTAAGTTATCACTTATTATTCAACTTACAATAGGTCACCCTGGACTAGCCTCTTTGGGCCCCGAAATCCTATTGTAAGCCACTCCCCTAAGATGCACCTAGCTAACCATCCCCTAAGCTTAAGGTCAAATATAATATCATAGATATCATAAACTAGTTCCTACCCATATAGGAACTACTAGTTCTCACTAACCATATGAGACCTTCTCAAGGATCACATATCCTAAGTTCAAAAAACTAGGTCCAGAACAACAATTCGAGCCAACATAACATAATAAGACACATGTACTGAAAAACATGCAAGATACCATGCTAAAACAATCCCAACATAAACATATAGGCGGAGTACCCACATCAATCCTAATAACATGTAAAATGATTATGTCATGGCATGGTATTGTTCATTTCCAGAAGAGGCAAATACAGAACACAGTGATTTACCAAATTTATAACCACATGTTATGCAAATTCATTAATCCTGTGAAATTACTAACCCAAAAATAATTCAATCCTCAAAGTGAAATGCATAAATAGCCTCTATAAATTAATTTATAAAACTTATAAATTAATCTATTTATAATTACTAAATTAACACTATAATTACCGCAACTAAAAAAAACTCTTTATATAGAAAAATATTAATATACATCTAATGTTTTAATATATAAAGAAAATGATTAAATAATATTGCAAATAGACTGAATATTAATTATTAAAATAATTCACGTCTAATATAACAATCCTTTACATTATAGATCAATTAAGACTAAATCAACAAACTAAAATAAAACTAAACTAATTTAAAATTAAATTAATTAACATTTTATTTATATAATATTAATTAATTAAATTAAAATAATAAATAAATAAATAAAAACTAAACAAAATAAAACTTTTAAATTAATACATGTAATATCATTTTTTTAAAACTTAAAACAAAAATTTTAAAAAACAAAACTTAAAATGCGATTGGGAGGGGGGGAACCCGAGACCTGTGGTCCCCGCCCCATACCCACGCAACCCACTAGGTAGTGGAGCCCACAGAGTACTGCGGCCCACTGCTTGTGCAGTGGTGACCGCAGTCCCTCTACGGCTCACTGTCACAACAGTGGTGTCCGCGGCGGTTGGAATAAAGGGAGGGGGTGCGGTGGCCCCCGCCACCCACCTCCAAACTTTTTAATTTAATTTTTTTTTAAAAGAATTTTTTTTTATAATAATAAAACCATTTATTATTAATACAATTTCTTTTCTTTTATTTATTCATTTACTTTTTTCTTTTTTTTTACGGGGAATTAAATCACAGACCTGTATATTTTTTTTAAAACAACAAGCTCATCATTTTTTTTTAATAATTTCTACTAATAATAAATAGGCCTAATTTCCTTTTCTTTCAAAGATTAAACCTTATAAGCCATATTTTCAACAATATTGGCAATAAAAATATAAATAAAATAGGAGGGATATATTTAATTTTTTTCTCTTCCACATGCAAGATGATAAAAACAATAATAACCTAATTTTTTAAAATATAATGATTCATTTTCTCAAGAAGAGTTTTCCTTGTTTCCTAGCATGCAAATTCACTCCTTTCAATTGCTTTCTTGCAGATCTGATCAGGGTTTCAACATACATCTGATGAAGATAAATTTCCTACAATTCAAGGTGAGCTAAGCACAGATCTAAGGGTTTTCAAGCCAATTTCTCACATTAACAAAATTCTCAATCAAGAAGGAGTTTTCCCTAAAAATGAAACCCTAAGGAAATTCCAAACAGAAAACTTTCATACGAAAACCCTTATACCCAATTGGCATTCAACACCCAAAAATGAAACCCCTATGCTCACAATCACAGATCTAACATGCAAAGATGAAAGAAAATAGAAATAGATCCAAGAACACATTTTTCATCATTTTAATTGATGGAATCACCAAATACACAAATAGAGAAGATCAAGCAAAGGATCCTAGTTTTCAGATGCATAGAAGACAGGGATCTGAAAACTAGAATTGAAAAGCTCAAGATCCTACCTTAGTAACAGAAGAGATGATCAAACCCACAAATCCATCAAGATGAATTCCAAATCCAAGCAAACCTTCTCAAAATCCCAATCACCCGATTTCTCCTTCTCCTTGATTGAAACACCTTCAAAAAGGCCTCCAATACAAAGATATAGATAATCCAAGCAATGAGGTTTTCAAAAAGTGAAAACCATAAAGGGAAAATAAATTATCCAATTATTAATTATAATAATTCCTTTATTTTCAATTTAACTTAAAGCATGCAACAAAAACTCAACTTTATAATTCCAAAGCAAAGTGTTAAATTGAAAATGCATGAGATAATAATTCACTTAAACAAACCAATTAACCATGCAACTTAAGATGATATTCAATAATTCAACTATGCACAATTAATTACAATTAATTGAATTTAATATTTATTAAATCTCAATTATTTTAATCAAGACTTAATAATTAAATATAGGCATTTAATTAATATTTAATTATTAAATAGCCATATATTTCATATATCAGTGTTTTACCCTATTACAGGTGCAATAACTAACATTAATATTTACCATGAAAATTCATTAAATAAATCAAGCTAAAAGCATCACCAAATCACTTGAAACCCATCCAAATAGATAATCAAGTGAAATAGACAATCAACTGAAACAAAACCGCAAACACACAAATCTACGTCACTTGATGGATTCAAACACTAGGGTAGTCAATCAGATTCTTTGTCCATCAATAGGACAAAATAAGGGTTTAGGGTGTGGATTTGGACCTGAATACTATCTCCCCTCTCTTACCATTGAGATATTGCGATAGGGCATGCTCACTCCTGCCAATTTAGGGAAGACGTAGCCCAATACCTATAAACCTGTCATCACAAAGACGAGCATACATGCATATAATATAGCAAACAATGGTTGAGACTAGTTTATCGTGTGGATCTCGCCGAAGCAAGTAACTATGACTCTGTTCCATACCATATCAAGCATGTCAAACATTAATGCAAAACATATAAATGATCCATGTGCATATAAATCTAGGGTCAGTATTATCAGAAAACCATAATCGAAATGACATCCTAACATATACATCAACATCATGAAATAACCATAAATCATATGCAAATAAGAGATATAACACTCTAAGCAATGAATCAATAGCATACTGAAACATGATACATAAATATTTTCTAAACCATCTGAAATAAACCACACATACATGAAAATGCCTAAAAGAGTTCGGAAACCAAAACTAAAAAGCAAACCAAGAGGTGGGTATTACATCCTCCTCCCCTAAAACTAGGCTTACTCTTGGAAGCCTACAGCAAAGATAGAGGTATGAATCTCTAAACTCAAAACATCAAACCGAGTCACAAAAGACTCAACATGTGGGTCCCATATGACCCTTCCCCAGTCTCTGACTTGAACACTACGATGCAAGCTAAGGACAATTGGCTACAATGTGACCAAAATGCCAACAACAGTAGCAACCACCTCTACTACCACCTCCTCTAACTGAAGGTGCACTAGACTGAAGAAAACTGCCCTCACTAGCATCCTGATGCAAACTCTGAATTGACCGATCAGTCCTATTACGCATACTACGCAGCTAGTTGCGATAGTTCCTCGACTGAGAACCACCACTAGTGCCATGAAAGAATCTCTTACCCTGTTGGCTCTGGTTACCCTTTGAAACTGTAGGATGGTTTCTAGAATTTCCAACTCCTTGAGATTGATTACCTCTGTAACAAGGAGTAGGTACACCAGACTGCACTCCCAACTGACCACCATAACCCAATGCTAGGTTCGTCTTTGTAAGGGTAGCTTTAATAACCACTTTTCTGAGGTTCATAGGCTCAAAGAGTCTAACTTCCCCAATGATACATTCATTGATCCCCCTAACAAAGTGTTGAACACTAACAAAGGGTCGAATCCTGACCATAACCAACATACTACTTGAGCTCAAAGAATCGACACTCATACTCTACCACTGACATGGTCAACTGCCTCAAGTTATGGAACTCATCTGCCCTCTGTTGCCTCCACTGATTAGAAAGGAAGCACTCTCAAAAGTACTCAAGGAATAAATCCCAAGTCACTGTGTCCATATGGAGACCTAACTTCTCCTCCTCTATCTTCCACAATCTTGCTGCAAAATTGTAGAGTTGCATTACTGCATACCTAGCTTTAGTATTGCTACTAAAGCGATGCATAGTAAAAACCCTCTCTAATGTGATAAGCCAAGTCTCAGCTTCCAACCCTTCTCCTTTCCCATCAAAGGGAGTAGGTGGGACTCTCACGAGATCCCTCATGTGGTTCACTGCCACAACCTCTGGATCCACTGCAACAGTCCTCCTTGGAGGGCTCCTAGATCTCTCCCTCTCTCTCTACTCTATCTAAGAACAATGAGAAATATCCTTCTCCACTCTAACCTTCTCAGGAAAATGAATTAATATCACCTTTAACATCTACCTAGTTTCTGACTCAACAGACTTAGCCCGATGCTCATCCCTCTGCTCATCTCTATTGTGCTGATGAGCACTGTCCTGACTAACATTCGGGGAAGAATTGTGATTCCTACCCCTACTATGACCATCCACACAACCTCTACCACAACCTCTAGAAGCCCTAGATTTAGGCATGATTCTTGAATCAATCAGAGAACCAACACCACAACTAGTAACATCAAAAGAAATCAGATAATCACAAAGAATTGGTTTCAAATATATCAAATTTTTATGTCTATGTTTGTTTCAATATTTTAAACCAAAAGACAACTAATGGGCATACAAATTCCCAGAGCTCCCAGTGTAGAAACATGGGCTCTGATACCAAGTGTAATGCCCCGCCAGGGAACCCAGGAGAACTAACCTAAACTTGACACTG
>MU225293.1:8087989-8106340 GCA_018584345.1 Thuja plicata | reverse complement strand
CCAAGTGTAATGCCCCGCCAGGGAACCCAGGAGAACTAACCTAAACTTGACACTGAGTTAACAGGATAATTTTTTTTTTTTTAAATGTTTACAAACAATAATGATAACAATGTGGAAGCAATGCAATGAGATACATGACATACACATAAGAACAAATCATACATAGATAACAATCCTCAAGGGTTCCTTGACATAGAATCACTTAAGAAAGATAATCTATGAATAACAACTATAAAAAACTAACACGAAGGATACATCAAATGAATCCAATAATATACATCTCATAACTCACATCCTCTGCACAAGTCACAGGGTATGTAGTAATCACTCTAATACAAGATCACAACTGATATGATAAGATCAAAACCTCCTAAGATAAACATGAAGAATACATCATGATACATCCTCCAAAGGATGTCAACCGATAAACACATATGGTTACAAATATACAACTCATGGAATTGTACAAGTCTCCAAAAGAATTGGAAGATATAACTGGAACAAGGATCATCAAAGAAAGAAGAAGAACCGTCGGATCTCAATGGTAATAAGAATCACTACCACCCGACCACGTGGAACCAAAGGTCCACTGCCACCATGTTGAGGAGATAATAACAGGCCCACTTACATGGGTATACAACATGAAGGAAGTCAAAGGTATACAAGCCATCATAAAGAAAATGCATAGGAAGATCCTAGAAGCTTTCTGATCACAATGAGAAAGACTAAAGCAAAAGCACAAAGATGAAAAGATCAAGACAACTGGAAATCCAAGATCAAACAAGATACATCATCCAAAGATAAAAGGAACATACATAAGATATTCAAAACACCAACATAAACCAAATGCTGAATCCAAAAGCCAAATGTCAAAGACACAACCATAAAAGGTACCAAAAGACCTATGGAGGAGACTTAGGCTACATACTATGGGAGTGTCATCACATGGTCATATACTTGAGTTACCCGGGACTGGTCTCTATGGACCCCGGACCCTCAAGCATCATCTAGTTGAGTTTACCCTGGACTGGTCACTCTGGACCCCGGACGCTCAACATGCTAACTAATCTTTTTTTTAATGTTAACCCCAAGTTTTATTATTAAGTTATCACTTATTATTCAACTTACAATAGGTCACCCTAGACTAGCCTCTTTGGGCCCCGAAATCCTATTGTAAGCCACTCCCCTAAGATGCACCAAACTAACCATCCCCTAAGCTTAAGGTCAAATATAATATCATAGATCTCATAAACTACTTCCTACCCATATAGGAACTACTGGTTCTCACTAACCATATGAGACCTTCTCAAGGATCACATATCCTATGTTCAGAAAACTAGGTCCAGAACAACAGTTCAAACCAACATAACATAATAAGACACATGTACTGAAAAACATGCAAGATACCATGCTAAAATAATCCCAACATAAACATACAAGCGGAGTACGCACATCAATCCTAATAACATCTAATATTATTACGTCATAGCATGGTATTGTTCATTTCCAGAAGCGGCAAATACAAAACACAGTGATTTAACAAATTTATAACCACATGTTATGCAAATTCATTAATCCTGTGAAATTACTAACCTAAAAATAATTCAATCTTCAAAGTGAAATGCATAAATAGCCTCTATAAATTAATTTATAAAACTTATAAATTAATCTATTTATAATTACTGAATTAACCCTATAATTACCGCAACTTAAAAAAAAACTCTTTATATAGACAAATAATAATATACATCTAATATTTTAATATATAAAGAAAATGATTAAATAATATTGCAAATAGACTGAATATTAATTATTAAAATAATTCACGTCTAATATAACAATCCTTTACATTATAGATCAATTAAGACTAAATCAACAAACTAAAATAAAGCTAAATTAATTTAAAATTAAATTAATTAACATTTTATTTATATAATATTAATTAATTAAATTAAAATAATAAATAAAAAAACAAACTAAACAAAATAAAAGTTTTAAATTAATACATGTAATATCATTTTTTTAAAACTTAAAACAAAAATTTTAAAAAACAAAACTTAAAATGCGATTTGGGGGGGGGGGGGGACCCGAGACCTATGGTCCCTGCCCCATACTCATGCGCCCCACTAGACAGTGGAGCCTGCAGAGTACTGCGGCCCACTGCTTGTGCAGTGGTGACCGCAATCCCTCTGCGGCCCACTGTCACAATAATTATGTCCGCGGTGGTTGGATTAAAGGGAGGGGGTGTGGTGGCCCCCGTAACCCATCTCCAAACTTTTTAATTTAATGTTTTTTTAAAAGAATTTTTTTTATATAATAATAAAACCGTTTATTATTAATTCAATTTCTTTTCTTTTATTTATTCATTTACTTTATATATATATATATATATATATATTTTAACTGGGAATTAAATCACAGACATGTATATTTTTTTGAAAACAACAAGCTCGTCATTTTTTTTAATAATTTCTACTAATAATAAATAGGCCTAATTTCCTTTTCTTTCAAAGATTAAACCTTATAAGCCATATTTCAACAATATTGGCAATAAAAATATAAATAAAATAGGAGGGATATTTTCTTCTTTTTTTTTCCTCTTCCACATGCAAGATGATAAAAACAATAATAACCTAATTTTTTTAAATATTATCATTCATTTTCTCAATAAGAGTTTTCCTTGTTTCCTAGCATGCAAATTCACTCCTTTTAATTTTTTTCTTGTAGATCTGATCAGGGTTTCAACATGCATCTGATGAAGACAAATTTCCTACAATTCAAGGTGAGCTAAGCACAAATTTGAGGGTTTTCAAGCCAATTTCTCACATTAACAAAATTCTCAATCAAGGAGGAGTTGTTTTTTAAAAGTGAAACCCTAAGGCAATTCCAAAGAGAAAACTTTCATACGAAAACCCTTATACCCAATTGGCATTCAACACCCAAAAATGAAACCCCTATACTCACAATCACAGATCTGACATGCAAAGATGAAAGAAAACACAAATATATCCAAGAACACATTTTTCATCATTTTAATTGATGGAATCACCAAATACACAAACAGAGAAGATCAAGGAAAGGATCCTAGTTTTCAGATGCATAAAAGACAGGGATCTGAAAACTAGAATTGAAAAGCTCAAGATCCTACCTTAGTAATAAGAGAGATGATCAAACCCACAAATCCAAGCAATATGAATTCCAAATCCAAGCAAACCTTCTCAAAATCCCAATCACCTGATTTCTCCTTCTCCCTGATTGAACCACCTTCAAAAAGGCCTCCAATACAAAGATATAGATAATCTAAGCAATTAGGTTTTCAAAAAGTGAAAACCCTAAAGGGAAAATAAATTATCCAATTATTAATTATAATATTTCCTTTATTTTCAATTTCACTTAAAGCATGCAACAGAAACTCAACTTTATAATTCCAAAGCAAAGTGTTAAATTCAAAATGCATGAGATAATATTTCACTTAAACAAACCAATTAACCATGCAACTTAAGATGATATTCAATAATTCAACTATGCACAATTAATTACAATTAATTGAATTTAATATTTATTAATTAATATTTATTAAATCTCAATTATTTTAATCAAGACTTAATAATTAAATATAGGCATTTAATTAATATTTAATTATTAAATAGCCATATATTTCATATATCAATGTTTTACCCTATTACAGGTGCAATAACTAACATTAATATTTACCATAAAAATTCATTAAATAAATCAAGCTAAAAGCGTCACCAAATCACCTTAAACCTATGCAAATAGATAATCAACTGAAACAAACAATCAACTAAAACAGAACCACAAACACACAAACAGGCTCACAAATCCACGTCACTTGATGGATTCAAACACTAGGGTAGTCAATCAGATTCTTTGTCCATCAATAGGACAAAATAAGGGTTTAGGGTGTGGATTTGGACCTGAATACTATCTCCCCTCTCTTACCATTGAGATATTGCGATAGGGCACGCTCACTCCTGCCAATTCAGGGAAGACGTATCCCGGTACCTTCAAACCTATCATCACAAAGACGAGCATACATGCATATAATATAGCAAACAATGGTTGAGACTAGTTTATCATGTGGATCTCGCCGAAGCAAGTAACTACGACTCTATCCCATACCATATCAAGCATGTCAAACAGTAATGCAAAACATATAAATGATCCATGTGCATATAAATCTAGGGTCAGTATTGTCAGAAAACCATAATCAAAATGACATCCTAACATATACATCAACATTATGAAATAACCATAAATCATATGCAAATAGGAGATATAACACTCTAAGAAATGAATCAATAGCATACTTAAATGTGATACATAATTATCCTCTAAACCATCTGAAATAAACCACACATACATGAAAATGCCTAAAATACTTCGGCAACCAAAACTAAAAAGCAAACCAAGAGGTGGGTATTACAAATGGATTATCTAACAAGTTCCTAGACCAGTGCCTACCCTTGGGCTTATAGAATCAATAGATATAAATCCACAAAAATATATGAAATAGAATATTGTAAGATGCCTTGCAACCTACATGTAAGTCAGACAAAATTCCTTGCAAACTATCTTGTCACTTCTAAAATATTGTATCAAATCCTCAATCAATGTTGTACTCCCTGAAACTACTCACAAAGTTTAATTTTCCCCTTAGAAGAAGCTTGCAAATAATCAGATAACTACCTTATAGGTAATATGTTTAGCATGCCTTACAATTTAAACATAAAAGAGTACATACTATAAGTAAAGAGACAACAAAAATGTAGAGTAAAGTTGTACTGTATTTTTATTCATATATTTATGCTTCAAATACATATAAAGGCTAAAAGCTCAAAAAACACAGACTAAAATCCAGAAGTTTGTCTTACAATTATATTTCCTCTCCCAAAAAAAAGTTACAATTTGATCTATTTATAGATCTTAAACCATCTTTGAATCCTTAAAGTTAGGATGCAACAAGCTTCAGATGGTTTAAGGAACCTAACTCTAAAAGTAGAGAAAAGACAAGAAACAAGAATGTTCAAGCAGTGGGAAGACAAGAATATGGGATGAAATCTGATCTTCTTTTGTCTTCATTTGAATTCTGACGCCTTTGTCTAACAATGTTCAGGATAGTATCTAATATTTGTACTGAGACCAAGTAACCACCATTTCAGGCTAACCTACACTTGTCTTTGATAATTACAAACCTCCCTGTGCTCAATGGTTAGGCGCCAAGTGTTCCTCTCTACTCTTCATCTAGGACCTCTTCTTCTATCTCAACACGTTTATTCTTCTTTGGTTTTGTCATCAAATCCCATGGTGCCACATCCTCCTCTATAGGCCAATTGAAGCTCTAAATACTCTGCAGTTGTCCTTTCTGCCTTTCCCATCTGACGTCAGTTATGCTTTTGACATCAACTAAAAATTTATTTATGTCAGTTTCTGCTTTGAAATCCTCATTCAAAATTTTACAAAAACCATCTAAATCTAGATCAGAATCTATAATAAATGCTTCATTACTAGGCATTATGTTGTCAAATTCATTTCTCCAGGCCTCCAAGGCCTTAATCTGATCATCTTCTCCTTTTAGTGGAGGAATAAATCTATTAAAATTTGGTCCAAATAGGCTCATCTTTGCCTCTATTTGATTCAATTTACCCTTAAAGAAAGATAAAGACACATTTACCTTTTTGATCTCATCTTCCACCTCTGTCATAATCTCTGGCAAATCTGGTCTATGTTGCTGCAAAGAGGCTAATTTCTTAAATAATTGTACCCTGGGAGACCATGCTACAAAGTAAGGGTTTGAAATAGAGATATACCCTGTTACTTAAACATGCAAAATGGATAATTTATTATATGCATTCAGGATTATATTTGTTTTATGTTTCAAGATATCAATCCTATGTTGAAGTATACTCCTTAATGCATTGATGGCAACTTCATTATCCCTTTTAGCCATATCCTCTATTTTTGCCTCTTCCCCTACTTCAACTTTTTCTTCTATTTGTAGAGGTTGCTATGAGGCTACATATACAACTTCTAGCTTTTATTGTAATTTCTTAGTCATTTCAGCAATTACCTTATCTTGCTGATGGATCTTGATATGGCACAATTCTCTATCTTTGGCCAAGGCACTAGCCTCCTCAATTAAAACATGACATTTCTCAGACAACTAATTTTTCTTGTCTTCATTTAGATTTTCCCAATGTGTCATTATTTAAGAAATCTCAAGATCTCCTATGTTTTGCACTGTCCACACCATGTGGTTTCCCACCATGCTCTCTTGAATGTTCAATAATTAGGGCTTCTGGTCTTTAAGACACAAATTCCACATGGAAAATGCTTGGGATTTTGGACTATACCCAAATCCTTTGATCATGTCACCCATTTGAATTTCACTTGCCATTTTTAAATCTGGTTGCTTTCTGATTTGGTCTATTATGAATGCTGAGGCTAAATCCCAGCCTTCAACAAGAAAAACTCCAATATTCAAGACCATTTTTGTAGCCTCATCAGGAGAAACATCCTCACTTTTAGGATCATATGATTGCAAAGCTAGAAGAGCCTCATTTCTTACTGCTTCTTTACCATTTGATTTCAATTGTTCTCTAATCTTCTCCTTTTTATGCCATCTTAGGAAATACTTAAATTCATCAGTTTTTATGAAGTTATCATCACTTAAAAACTGTTCTTGGTGAAGCAATCGTTCATCAATACATGCTCTAAGAGTTAATTCTATGTTTTCTTCTACCTCTTACTGTTGTTTCTTTCCTTTTCTGATCTCTTTTCTCAAATTATGATCATACAATCTATTGCCAGGAATAAGAGCACTTACTCTATCCCCTTTTCTTTCTTTTCTTATGTAAGTTTGATCATAAGAGGTCTAACCAAGATCAACATTTTGCCTCTTAGTAGCAGGCTCATCTACATCATCAAGTTGAGAAACCTCAGTCAAATCTATAATGTGTCCTTGTTCCCCCTGTATCTGAATTTCTTCGACAACATTCTATTGTGGTTGATCTATTTGAGGTGGATTTGCATATTCTTCTTCACTCTCACTCTCATATTCAGATTCTAATTATTCAAGTTCTTTCCCCCCTTTCTTCACATCCAGAACCTTATCTAATTGCTCACAAAGTGTGTAAAAATTATTGATCATAGCTTTAATTTTGTCAAAATATGGCAGGTTAGGGTAAAAACTTCCAAATTCTAATCCATTTCTTTTTATCTATTTCTCTAAATTAAACAACTCTTGAATTCTCTCTCTTCTATTTCTGACTTCATCTTCATCAATTATGTTCCTAGTAGCATCCTCCTCCACACAAAGACCATGCACATATGTGTTCGGTATGGTAGGAGTTAGGAGTCTCTTAGCTCCTGCAATAAATCCCTTTGTATCAATATACGTATATAATGTTGCTCCCATCTTACAGCTTTCCAACCATATGCTTACTAAATCAATAGCACCTTTGCCAATTGTAATCTAAAAAATCTGTAATTGCCTAGGGGTTCATGTCCCATTCCTGTGTGGTGCAAATTGCTCATTATTTGTTAACAAAAGGTGCCAAATAAATTCCATAGCTGCAACTCTTGATGGCACATGATATGGTAGGACATGGGGAGGATGTGTGCATCCATACAATTTGATCATAGTGAAATTTTATTCTAAAAAGAAGTCTCCCCAATCGTGGTCACCTTCCCACTTATCAAAATACTCACATGGCCTCAGCAGTTGTAGCACCTTCACTGGGAGTCTAGTCTTGCTAATACCCAAACACTGCATGAGAGGGTAGACAATCCAGTTCTCAAATCCATAGAAATCACAATCCTTGGAGGTGAAATTCCATATCCTAATCCAAAATTGTTTAAATTCATGATACCATAATTAAAATGCAATAATAAATGCATCAGGATAGAATAATGTAAAAACTTAGGATCTTAATCCTTCTTCTGTACAGCTACAAACCCCTCTTGTATTCTATCAATGATGTACTATATGTAATCATAGCTAGTACTAGAATGCAAATCTTGTAAATCTAATACCATCATCAAAATCCTAGAATTTATCTTCTCAGCTCCTCCATCCTTACCCAACACTCTACACAAAGAATATGCAATGTATTTGATATAAAAAATGTAGATCTTTGAAATAATAGGGTGCAGTTCCTGGTAAAGGGGCAATGTGGTTTCTAACCTCCTTAAGGATATGTTTTTGCAATTGGTTCCTAGCAACCCCAGGTTGTAACCTATACCTTTCCTCCTATCTTGTAATGTTAATCTTACTGGACATGGTACTATATCAACCAAAAGCTTGCATAAACAAATTCCTATTCAGAATTAACAATATAGTACCATCATTCTTTTTAATTATCCTAGACAAGGAGTAATAATGGTTTTCTAGACCTAGAAAAAAGTCTACATCTACAAAGACATTATGAACAATTAACCTAGCCAAACCACTAGTCCAAGGGTTTGATATTGGGATGGCCTTATCAACATTATTATAAAAATAGTTATAGAGAGAAAAACCTATAGAACATGGTGTATAGGAATCTCTGATTTGATAGTATTTATCTGCCAATATGTTGGCATTTTCCCTCTTGTTCTGTGTAGACACAGGTAGCAGCTTCAAAAATTCATCAGAGAAATTCCTTTTCCCCTTGTCATCTTCATCTACTTCATCGCTCTTCCCACCGATAGAAGCCACACTAACAGCTTTACTCATTTTTTTCTATTTTCACTTCTCTTTCACTGATATTGAAACAAATATTCTCTCACGACTCCTTACTCTTCTCTATGCACTAAAAACAGTTCAAGAACTTTGAAAACTGGAGAATCACCCTGAAATTGATCAATTCTTTCTTCCCGAACACATAAAACCTAGTAAATTCTCCGCTCTAAAATTTTGGATGTATGATGAATGAAAATAAACTTGAGATCATCCCTTTATGGTAACTTTTCAAAGTAGTTAGCTCATCATTAAGGAATCAATCAATTTTGCCTTCAAGTTTACATGCTGTGGTATTAATTGAATTCCTAGCCGTAGCTCATGAACGTGATAGGAAATCAAATTCATATGACTGCATTTTCAGGAAAACCCTTATAAAATTTGAAATAAATGACATGCATTGATATGATTGGTTCTTCATCAGACATGTCAACTACCTTTTTCACAGAGTAATTAATCTCCTATATTTTTATTGGATGATTAATCTCTATATTGTAATGTCAGCAACTGCCGCTTATTATCACTTTTCATATTTGGTGACCAAGCAACTATGCATTATCTCTTTGTTGCTGATCACATCTCTTAACTCTCAATTATTTTGGAGAACTAGCGACTATATGATTTTCTTCACCTTAAGCTTAACCGTGATTAACTTCTAGCGATCCTGCGACCTAATGAATCCAAGTCGCTAGTAGTATTGACAAACTTAGAGTTTGTTTAGAGACCCCACAACCATAATTAATTTTCATATTTTAAGCTCTTATCGCTAAGTCTCTAAATGTTCTTTTCACTTTCCAAGATCCCACGACTACCCTTAGTCACCCAATCACTAAATAAAACTGCTCTTTAATATTTCCTTTGTAGATTTCACAACATAGCCTATGAAACTTTATCTCATCATTTTAATTTTAATTCAGAGATTATGTGACTAAAGCCAATCTCATTTTTGCGAGAACATTTTACTCTATGCAAAATTTGATAGAGACTCAGTGACTACCATTGATTTTATCTTATTATGCATCTGACGGCTCTACTAAGTCATTGAATATATTTTGGAAACCCTAAATCATTTGGAGACCATGTGACTGATACACTTTGTTCTATTCATTGTGGACAGGTGTCTCATATTTACCATTTTTCTTGAAATCACTGAAAAGATGTTTACTTGCCATGTTTGACCAGCGACTACCCAACCACCACATACTTCAATCAATTTGTGGTTTGTCGCCAAGTCTCTAAACCTTTTACTTAACTGAGTTTTTAACTGAAGACATGGCGACTAAAGCTTTTAAACTTATCACTAATTGTGTTCTGATCTGGAGACCCAACGACTGAAGCAATTGCTAAGTCTCATGATAATTTACTAACTGTAGGATACACTGCACGACACCGTGACTTAACCACTTGTCTCCATGTTGCCAGATCACATTTTCTTCATCGAGAGACTTCACGACATGAAAGACCTCACTAAGTCTCATGACTTACAAAGAATATTCTTTCCCCTTTTGAGACATCCCAACTATAGTCAATCGCCAAGTCTCATGATGAAATGGAATATGCTTTTAGGATTAAGTGACTAGGGGACCATTTTGAATAAGAACATGACTTTTTATAACTTAAGTCTTTTAGAAAGGTAATGCAAAAATAGAAAATCGATTGACATTTTGGCACTTTTTTGCATTTTCACCTACAAGACAGCTCAGGGTTTTGGGTTTTTTACTATTGATCTGGATTTTCACAAGGATAATTGAAATTAGGACATATTTTCTGATTTTGGATAAAAATTGGCAGGAGGACAACAAAATTTTAGGGCAAACCAACAAAACCAGGAATACAACCAACTATGGCTCTATCTGAGGATTGACTAAACATAGTTTATGGCAAAAGATCCACAGTTTATCTGGTTGTAGACCACTACAAAAAAGGGAGGAAAGCCAACTAACCTATTATAGAAGGGAAACTATTTATAGCATTTACATAACCGAAGGAAAGTATTCACAGTATGATACATACTTACTTGTGCATGAATTTTGATTCTTAGTTGAAAAAGGGCTTCAGGAATTACCCATGCACAGGTAACTCATAATCTTCTCCATCCATGTTCTTCAATAAGTAAGAGTCTTTTCCAAAGTTCTGTGAGACAATAAATGGTCCAAGCCATAAAGATTCAAATTTATTGTGTTTTCCTTTATCTTCTGCTCTTGCTTTCCACTGAAGAACCAGGTCACCAAATTGGAATTTTCTTTTAGTAGCCCTTTTGTCAAAAAGGTATTTCATCTTCTATTGCAACTTAAGGTTTTCCTTTTGGCTATCTCTTCTTGCTTCATCCAGTTCTACCAAGTGAGTCATTCTATTCTGCATATTATCAGAAACATCTAAATCTTCCTCTTATATAAACTAATATACTAGTAATAAATTATTGATAGGAATTCTTGCTTGTAGACCATACACCGGCTCAAATGGAGACTTACCAGTTGCTTTTTTAACTGTTATTCTGTCAGCCCAAAGTGCTAATTTTAACTTAGTATGCCATGCTCTTTTATTCTTTTCAAGAGTTCTTTTTAGTATTTTCAATATACTCTTATTACTAGACTCAACTTTTCCATTAGCATGTGGATGGTATGGGGATGAATATGATATTATAATCCCATATTTTTCATAGAAATCTATCATTTCTTCTGATCTAAAACTCATGGCATTATCCATTACTAATTTAGTAGGTACACCAAATCTGGTTATAATATTCTCCATTAGAAATTTAGTGACTACCCTGCTTGTTGCTTTTTTTATAGGGATGGCCTCAATCTACTTGGTAAAATAATCTATGGCTACAAGTATCCAACTGTGTCCCCCACTTGATTTCTCCTAAAATTCACCAATGAAATCAATCCCCCACATAGTAAAAGGAGCTTCAGTACTTAATGGGTTTAACAACAGAGCACCTAAAATTTCAGCTTATTTGAGAACCTTTGACAAGGTTCACACTTTCTAACATATTCATAGGTATCTTTGAATAAACTAGGCCAATAGTACCCAGCCCTTAAAATCTTGTGGGCAGTAGTCTTAGCAGAAAAATGACCTCCGCATTCTCCTGCATGCATTTCACATAAAAAAATTTCAGCTTGGTATTTATCTAGACAAAATAGCAATACACCACTCTTATCCTTCCAATATAAGTCTCCTTGAATAAGAGTGTATCTTTGGGTTTGCAATTTTAGATTTCTTTTCTAATTTTCTGACATATGATCAGGACATTTGTCATTTTTGAGGAAAAACACAATATTAGTATAAAATGGTTGCCTCTCTATGCTTGTAGTAGTTTGATCATGTATCGCTATCAGATTTATTTGAACTAGATCCAAGTTTTCTTCTGTCATGATTTTTTCCAAACCCTGACCTCTTATCAACTTTGTAATACAGATCTCAAGGTTAAATTCTTGAATTTTGGTTATCCATTTACATCTCTTACCAGTAACCTCTGCCTATGTAATAATATCTTTCACTGTTGAATGAGGAACATATGCTTGTATCTGAGCATAAACCAAATATGGCCTAAAAGACTTCACAGCTTTTACCAAAGCATAAGCCTACTTTTCCATTGTCTCATAATTAAGTTTTGCAACTTGTAGGGATTTACTATAAAAATCTATTGGATGTTCAAATCCTTGTTCATATTTCTGTACTAAAATAGCATCAATTGTATGAAAAGATGCAAATGAAAACAAAGAAAAAGGCTTAGTATAATCTAGAGATTTTAAAACTGGAGCCTCTTGTACTGCTTTCTTTATTTTCTCAAATGCTTGTTGGGCTTCTTTATTCCAAATAAATTTGGCATCTTTCTTTAACAACTTTACAATAGGTTTAACGATTTCTGCAAAGTTTTCTATGAACCTTCTGACAAAATTGATCTTTCCTAAGAAAGATTGTACTCCTTTTAGGTTCCTTGGAGCAATAACCTTTTGAATTGCATACACTCTCTCAGGGTATATTCTTACCCCTTCCTTAGACACTTTGTGTCCAAGCAACTTTCCCTCTTGCACTGCAAAATGACATTTCTTGGGATTCAGTGAAACACCATATTCTAATTCTTTATTGAAAACCTTACCTAAGTGATCATACTAATCCTCAGCTCTCTTAGAATATGCAGTTAAATCATCCTAATAAATGACCATAAATAAATCAATGAATTCTTTAAAAGAAACATCCATGGCCCTTTGAAATGTTTCCCCTGCATTTATTAGTCCAAAAGGCATTCTGATATAAACATAGGTTCCCCATGGACTGGTAAATGTAGTTTTGTACTATTCTGATTCTTTGACTAAGACTTGGTTATATACTGAGAAACTATCCATCATAGACAGTAACTCACAATAGTCACCTTATGTAACATAGCTTCCATATTAGGTAAGGAATAATTATCTTTTAATGAAGCAATATTTGAATTTCTGAAGTCCACACAGTCTGATATCACCATTCTTCTTTTTGATTGGTACCAAATTTGATACCCATGTTGAATGTCTGATTGGCTAGATTATCCCAGCATCCTTTAATTTCATCAATTCTTGTTTCATCTTAGGAGCCAACAAGGGGTTAATAGGCCTCTATTTTTTCCTAAATGGTTTCACATCTGACTTCAATGGGATTTCATGCTGAAAAAGATCCTCTCTGTAGGCTTTCAAATCCTCATATGACCAAGCAAAGACATGTTTATATTTTCTTAATAGTTTGATCAAATTTATCCTTATATGATAGTCTAAGCCCTTTCGAATATAAACAATTTGAGGACTATTTTCAGATCATAAATTCATTTCCTCCAAATCCTCAACCTTGGCATTGCTTAATTTTGTTGAATCATTTTGTTGACTACTAAACAATGCTTCAAGCTCAACCAAACCCCTAGGAATCTGATTAGAACTTAACTGGACAACCTCATTACCCAAAATGTAGTCTTTTTCATCATTGATTTCTAGAAAAGTATTAAAATCTATACTCTGGTTCTCATAATGGTCTAGACATTGGATAAACCTCAGAATATCTTGGTCATCCTAAAAAACTTGCCAGTTGTATTTGTTGTCCGAAACAACTGGTCTTGTCTTGACTTCCAGTATTGACACCCCATGTAAGGTCAAATCATCAGTTTTTAAAGCAACATTTTTAAAAAAATCAGCCATTGTATTCTTTGACCTTTCTATCCATCTTATGTCAAAAGCATCAAACATTTCAATTTGATCCCAAATAGCACACTTAAACATTTTTAATCTCTCATTCTTTACTGCATATTTGGATCTAACTTGAGCGGCCACCACAAACTCAGAATCACGATAAACCTTTAAACATTTTATCCCATGTTTGATAGAAATTTCTAATCCTAAAAACAAATCCTCATATTATCCAGTGTTATTTTTACATTGGAGGCTAATAGAAATGAATACTTAAAAGTTGTACCAGATAGAGATATCAACAATACACCTGCCCTTGATCCTTCTTTTGAGCAAGCCCCATCAAAGTACATTTTTCACAATCCATCACCTTATATAATCAACTCTCTGTTTAGAGGATCAACCTCTTCATGCTGATAATGAAGTTCACTCCTTTGTGTCCTAAAATTCTCCATATCCATATCAATGCAACAATTAATTTTAGTGTCTTCAAATCTTTCTATCATGTGTGGAGTTCTACTCTCCCTTAACACCTTAAAATTTTCTCCAGCAATGTTAAAGGCAGTGTATGATAAATCACTTTGTATGCTACCTCCCATTGAAGCACTCCATTTTCTTTACAATAGTATGCCATAATGTGGTGGGATTTCAACCACACAAACATTCATATTCATTACTACATCAGGACAAACTGTTAATTTATAAGGCATAGCCTCAATGGTACCAATCACAGGGACCACTCTAGAGTCCATAGCTTGATATCTCCCATGAGGAGTATCAACCTATAATCCCATCGACCTCATGATTTACATTGGCATAACATTATTTGATGCTCTTGAATCAATCATACAATTTTTTAGCATCTTTCCATTAATTATTAGTGAAAGAAAAAATGGGTCAACAACTTTTGGGGAAGAATTTGTATTCAAGAAAATTTGAGGAATCTTAGATGTTAAAAGCTCAACTTCCTTCCCTTTTCTGATTGGTTTCTTGCCAAAATTCTCTAGACTTTGGACCTTTATTATGGGCACACTGTTTAATAATGACAACACCATTTCCTTGTGTTCTTTAATTCTCATCATCTCTAGAAATGGCACCTTAACTGTCATTTGGGATAAACAATGACCCATGTCCACTGGAGTATATTTCACATCTGAGGATTTTGATTTTTCAATAGTGATATCACTTTCCTCAATACGTTCATTTAGAGCTAGTTCTTTTAACTTTTTGCTTTCCATGTTTTGAATAGGAGTACTTGTTTCTTTCCTTTTCAATTCTCCTTCTTGTACAACATTTGGTTCAAGGGATTTTGTAACAATTTTGACCTTATGTTTATTTACATTTTCTCTAGGTCCTTCCTTTTTTGTACATACTTAGAGTCTACTTTATTTTCTTTTATAAAGACACCTAATGGCTGACTACCAGTACCACCCACTGCTATGTTTCTTAAATGGTAGTTGCTTCTAGCCTTATTCACTAAATCTACAGTAATCCTAGCTTTCTCTTCATCTGAAGCTTTTCTAATAAGTGGAATGTCCTGGTTTTTTTGAGCATAACATCTTATATGGTCATCAGTTTCCTCTGCTTCACTATCTGACAAAATCTATTGATGATGACTTTCTACCCTTCTTTGTGAACTACAAGAATCATGATTTTCAGTTTCACTGTCTGAATCTATATCATGACATGAATAAGTATTTGTCATACTATGATCACACTGTTCACCCTCATCATTTACATGCTCTTCATTTACTCTCAAGTCTAAGGAAATGATACAAAAATTAGGGTTATGTGGGGCTTCACAAGCTTCACACCAAGGATCATCATTGCAAAAATGGACAACATTCTTATGTAGAGGGTTTGGAGTTCTATTATCTATCTTCTCCTTTCTAGGTAGAATAACAGGCTTCCCATCCTTAAACTAAGTTCCATAAGGATGGGTTTGCATTTTATTTTGAGGATTGTACGTAGTATTGTAGGAAGGCATATTGTTCTGGGGAGCCCTATATTCCTTATATTCTGGTTCTTTTAAATTGCTCCTACTAAACCTTGAGTCATCTCTCCTATTCAATTTACCAGACACTCTTATGTTCATTTCAATATTCACTGCTATCTTATAAGCATCAGTAAGAGTTCTAGGGTTTTTATCCCTAAGAGCATATCACATTTTAGAATCAAAGGTATTCAAATAAATTTCTAAACATACCTCTTCATATAGCCTTATCTTTTGAAATAGCTTGTGCATAGCTCTTCGAAATCTTGTATTAAACTCAGTGACCTCTTCATTGTAGTTTTTTTTAATATTGTTGAACTCGTTCAACAAAAAGCCTTTATTTGTTTTATCTCCATATTGATCTTTAAAAAATTCAATTAACTCATCCATAGAAACAACAGAACCATTAGAAAGGCTCCTAAACCATTCTCTAGCATGTTCTACTAGATACTGAACAAATAATTTCATTAATACATCTTCAGGAGTGATATTTAAATTATCAACAAAATTAATGAACTTTCTTAAATGTGTTTCACAAGAAATAACATTTTTACCGACAAACTTTGGGAGCTTTTCTCCTATATCACCCACATCTTTAGGGAAAACATTAGGATATCTAGGGATACCAATAAAGGTAAACTATTTATACCTTTCAGTATGCAATGGTTTCCTTTGAAAACAATCATTCTCTTTAAAATTAGTGGCTTTTTCTTTAGAAGCTATTGTATTCTCTGGCCAAGCATGAGAATACTTAGAAGACTACAAAAAATCTATTTTCTTCTTCATTTCAATTGTTGCAGCTTCCATTTGTGCCTTTTCTAACATATTCTTCATTGTCTCCTTTTCAATTTTCAATTTCTCCATATCAATATCCAATTTGGACATTTGCTCTGTTAAAGGCTTCTGAAACCTAGGTTCTTGATTTCTGTATTCAGTCATTTTTTTCTTTTCTTTATCCTTTTGTGAACTAGAAGCCTTATAAGTAAGTGGTATCTCTTGGTCCTTTGGAGACCTCTCTGTATCTTTCATATTTTGATATCTTGAAGATTTTCTTTTATTTTTATCAACATCCTTATGCTAATGTTTTTTCTTTCTCATTTCTCTCTCCCTTTTCATTTGTTGAATAAGGGCAAGTTGTTTCATGATGACTTTTTCCTCATTTGCTAGCTCATCAAAGGGAGCTTCTTCAGAATCTGAACTAGATGTACTTGTTTCTTCTCTTTCATTAGAAGTAGAAGTGACTGTAGGTGTTTCTAATACCCTCTCTGTAGCTTCTTCATATTCTAAATTATTTTCATCATGAGAAGGTTGATTACTGTTCACCTCTCTCCTAGTATTAGCTTCTTTACCTCTTGGAGGAGTTTCATCCATGCTAACTTGGTTTCTCTTCTTCCTCCAAGACATTTCCATCCTTGAGGATGATGAGATTCCACCGTATAAAACCTTCTCAGGATCATTTTTCATCCTTGACCTAGCATTCATTCTGAGAGATTTTTACTAAATTTGCACCAATATAACAGATTTTCTTTAGAGTCGCCACCCAACAATAGTTAGGAATGAATGAATACTATCAAAATAAAATTTTGACAACTACAACTGGTATTATTTGTAATTACTTGAAATCCCCAGTAGAGTCGCCAATTTGTTAGGGTTTTTTCTTGCAGGGCCTCTAAAGATGCTTGAATACTTAAATGACTCTATGACTCCCAATGCCTTTGATACTCTGACTCAAGCAAGAGAAAAAGCTAATTGATGAGGTATTTTGATAATCACTGGGGATACCTATTATCACCTCCTTCTTTTTTGAGATCCACTGACTCAGATAGGTTTTACCTATGATTGATTACTGGCTTGACAGTATCTTTACAGTGGATTTTACTTATCTGTTGAATGCTCTGTTCTTATATAGATATATAAATCACAATGTAGATAACAATGACTATTCTGATAAAAAGCTTGACAATCCAAATCATTATCTTAATGACAATAGACAACAACATAATAGGGAATTTCATCTTTCTTTCCTTTTACAATTCTTGTGAATCTAGGAGGAATAACCTATTTGATTTATTCTTTAAGAAACCAACAATCTTCAACTATAATCACTATGAATATAATTGATTGTACATATATACTCTGAAGGTAATTTATTTTGAATAGTATTGAATATTTTGGATGATGATGGATTATCTAACAAGTTCCTAGACCAGTGCCTATCCTTGGGCTTATAGAATGAATAGATATAAATCCACAAAAATATATGAAACAAAATACTGTAAGATGCCTTGCAACCTACATGCAACTCAGATAAAATTCCTTGCAAACTATCCTGTCACTTCTACAATATTGTATCAAATCCTCAATCACTACTGTACTCCCTGAAACTACTCACAAAGTTTAATTCTCCCCTTAGAAGAAGCTTGCAAATAATCAGATAACTACCTTATAGCCAATATGTT
>MU225293.1:8059728-8087939 GCA_018584345.1 Thuja plicata | reverse complement strand
CTTAGAAGAAGCTTGCAAATAATCAGATAACTACCTTATAGCCAATATGTTTAACATGCCTTACAAATTAAACATAAAAGAGTACATACAATAAGTAAAGAGACAACAACAATGTAGAGTAAAGTTGTACTGTATTTTTATTCATATATTTCTGCTTCAAATACATATAAAGGCTAAAAGCTCAAAAAACACAGACCAAAATCCAGAAGTTGTCTTACAATTATATTTCCTCTCCCCGAAAAATATTAAAATTTGATCTATTTATAGGTCTTAAACCATCTTGGAATCCTTAAAGTTAGGATGCAACAAGCTTCAGATGGTTTAAGGAACCTAAACCTAAAAGTACAGAAAAGACAAGAAACAAGAATGGTCAAGCGGTGGTAAGACATGAATAGGGGATGAAATTTGATCTTCTTTTGTCTTCATCTAAATTCTAGCACCTTTGTCTGACAATGTTTAGTATAGTATCTAATATTTGTACTGAGACCAAGTGACCGCCATTTTAGGCTAACCTATACTTGTCTTTGATAATTACTAACCTCCCTGTGCTCAATGGTCAGGCACCAAGTGTTCCTCTCTACTCTTCATCCAGGACCTCTTCTTCTATCTCAACAATTTTATTCTTCTTTGGTTTTTTCATCAAATCCCACATTGTCACATCCTCCTCTATAGGCCAATTGAAGCTCTGAATACTCTATATTTTTCCTTTCTGCCTTTCCCATCTGACATCGGTTATTCTTTTGACATCAACTAAAAATTTATTTATGTCAGTTTCTACTTTGAAAGCCTCATCCAAAATTTTATTAAAACCATCTAAATCTAGATCAGAATCTATAATAAATTCCTCATTACTAGGCATTATGTTGTCAAATTTATTTCTCCAGGCCTCCAAGGCCTTAATATGTTCATCTTCTCCTTTTAGTGGAGGAATAAATCTATTAAAATTTGGTCCAAATAGGCTCATCTTTGCCTCTATCTGATTCAATTTACCCTTAAAGAAAGATAAAGACACATTTACCTTTTTGATCTCATCTTCCACCTCTATCACAATCTCTAGCCTATGTTGCTGCAAAGAGGCTAATTTCTCAAACAACTGTACCTTGGGAGACCATGCTACAAAGTAAGGGTTTAAAATAGAGATATACCCTGTTACTTCAACATGCAAAATGGGTAATTTTTTATATGCATTCAGGATTATATCTATTTTATCTTTGAAGATATCAATGCTATGTTGAAGTATACTCCTTAATGCATTGATGGCAACTTCATTATCCCTTTTAGCCATATCCTCTATTTTTGCCTCTTCCCCTACTTCAACTTTTTCTTCTATTTGTAGAGGTTTTTGTGAGGGTACATATACAACTTCCAACTTTACTTGTAATTTCTTACTAATGTAAGCAATTACCTTATCCTGCTGATGGATGTTTATATGGCACAATTCTCTATCTTTGGCCAAGGTACTAGCCTCCTCAATTAAGACACCACATTTCTAAGACAACTACTTTGTCTTGTCTTCATTTAGATGTGCCCAATGTGTGATTATTTGACAAATCTCAAGATCTCCTATGTTTTTCACTGTCCACACCATCTGGTTTCTCAACATGCTCTCTTGAATGTTTAATAATTGAGGCTTCTGGTCTTTAGGATACAAATTCCACATGGAAAATCGTTGGGATTTTGGAATATACCCAAATCCTTTTATCATGTCACCCATTTGAATTTCACTTGCCATTTTCACATCTGGTTGTTTTTTGATTTGGTCTATTATGAATGCTGAGGCTAAATCCCAGCCTTTAGCAAGCAAAATTCTAATATTCAAGACCATTTTCCTAGCCTCATCAAGATAAAAATCCTAACTTTTAGGATCATATGATTGCAAAGCTAGAAGAGCCTCATTTTCTACTGCTTCTTCACCATCTGATTTCAACTATTCTCTGATCTGCTCCTTTTTATGCCATCTTAGGAAGTCCTTAAATTCATCAGTTTTTATGAAGTTATCATCACTTAGAAACTGTTGTTGGTGAATCAATCATTCATCAATACATTCTCTAAGAGGAAATTCTATGTTTTCCTCTACTTCTTGATGTTGTTTCTTTCCTTTTCTGATCTCTTTTCTCAAATTATGATCATACAATCTATTGCCAGGAACAAGAGCACTTACCCTATCCTCTTTTCTTTCTTTTCTTATGTAAGTTTGATCATAAGAGGTCTGACCAAGATCAACCTTTTGCCTCTTAGTAGTAGGCTCATCTACATCATCATGTTGAGAAACCTCAGTCAAATCTATAATGTTTCCTTGTTCCCCCTGTATCTGAATTGCTTCTGCAACATTCTGTTGTGGTTGATCTATTTGAGATGGATTTGCATATTTTTCTTTACTCTCACTCTCATATTGAGATTCTAAATATTTAGGTTCTTTTCCCCCTTTCTTCACATCCATAACCTTATCTAATTTCTCACAGAGTGTGTAAAAATTATCCATCATAGCTTTAATTTTGTCAAAATATTACAGGTCAGGGTAAAAACCTCCAAAAGCTAATCCATTTCTTGTTATATGTTTCTCTAAATTCAACAAGTCTTGAATTCTCTCTCTTCTATTTCTCACTTCATCTTCATCAATTATGGTCCTAGTAATATCCTCCTCCACACAAAGACCATGCACATATGTGTTTGGTATGGTAGGATTTAGGAGTCTCTTAGCTCCTGCAACAAATCCCTCTGGATCAATATACCTATTTAATGTTGCATCCATCTTACAGCTTTCCAACCATCTACTTACTAAATCAATAGCTCTTTTGCCAATTGTAAACTGAAAAATCTTGAATTGCCTAGGGGTTAATGTCCCCTTCCTGTGTGGTGCAAAGTGCTCTTTATCTGTTAAAAAAAGCTGCCAAATAAATTCCATAGCTGCAACTCTTGAGGGAACATGATATGGTAGGACATGGGGAGGATGTGTGCATCCATACACTCTGATCATAGTGAAATTTTCTTCTAAAAAGAATTCTCCCCAATTGTGGTAACCTTCCAACATATGAAAATACTCACATGGCCTTAGCAATTGTAGCACCTTCACTGGGAGTCTAGTCTTGCTAATACCCAAACTTTGCATCAAATGGTAGACAATCTAGTTCTCAAATCCACAGAAATCACAATCCTTGGAGGTGAAATTCCATATCCTAATCCAAAAATGTTTACATTCATGATACCATAATTAAAATTCAATTATAAATGCATCAGGATAGAATAATGTAAAAACTTAGAATCTTAATCCTTCTTCTAGATAGCTACAAACCCCTCATGCATTCTATCAATGATGTACTATATGTAATCATATCTAGTACTAGAATGCACATCTTGTAAATCTAATACCATCATCAAAATCCCAAATTTTATCCTCTCAGCTCCTCCATCCTTACCCAACACTCTACAAAAAGCATATGTAATGTATTTGATATAAAAATGTAGATCTTTGAAACAATATGGTGCAGTTCCTAGTAAAGGGGCAATGTGGTTTCTAACCTCCTTAAGGATATGTTTTTGCAATTGGTTCCTAGCAACCCCAGGCTGTAACCTATACCTTTCCTCCTATCTTTTAATATTAATCTTAGTGGAAATTGTACTATATAAACCAAAATCTTGCATAAATGAATTCCTATTCAGAATTAATAGTGCAGTACCATCATTCTTTTTAATTTTCCTAGACAAGGAGTCATAATGGTTTGCTAGACCTAGAAACAAGTCTACATCTACAAAGACATCAGGAAAAATTAACCTAGCCAAAACACTAGTCCAAGGGTTTGATATTGGGATGGCCTTATCAAAATTATTATAAAAATAGTTATAGAGAGAAAAACCTGTAGAACCTGGTGTATGGGCATCTCTGATTTCATAGTATTCATTTTCAAATATGTTGGCATTTTCCCTCTTGTTCTGTGTAGACCCAGGTAAAAACTTCAAAAATTCATTTGATAAATTATTTTTCCCCTTGGCATCTTCATCTACTTCATCGCTCTTCCCTCTGGTAGAAGCCACACTAACTGCTTTACTCATTTTGTTCTGTTTTCACTTCTCTTTCACTGGTATTGAAACAAATCTTCTCTTAGGACTCTATACTCTTCTCTGTGCACTGAAAACAATTCAAGAACTTTGAAAACTAGAGAATCACTCTTTAATTGATCAATTCTTGCTTCCCAGACACTGAAAAACTAGCAAATTCTCTGCTCTAAAATTATGGATGTATGATGAATGAAAATAAACCTGAGATCATCCCTTTATGGTAACTTTTTAAAGTACTTAGCTCATCAATTAAGAAACAATCAATTTTGCCTTCGAGTTTACATGCTGTGGTATTAATTGAATTCCTAGCCATAGCTCATGAATGTGACAGGAAATCAAATTCATATGAGTGCATTTTTAGAAAAACCCTTATAAAATTTGAACAAAATGACATGTCTTGATATGATTGGTTCTTCACCAGACATCTCAGCTACCTTTTTCAAATAGTAATTAATCTCCTGTATTTTTATTGTATGATGAATCTCTATATTATCATGTTAGAAACTGCCGCTTATTATCACTTTTCATATTTGGCGACCAAGTGACTATGCATTATCTCTTTGTTGCTGATCACATCTCTTAACTCTCAATTCTTCTAGAGACCTAGGTACTATTTGATTTTCTTCACCTTAGCTTAACCATGATTAACTTCTGGTGATCACACGACCAAATTAATCCAAGTCACTAGTAGTATTGCCAAACTTAGAGTTTATTTGGAGAGCCCATGACCACGGTTACTTTTCATCTTTTAAGCTCTTATCACTAAGTCTCTAAATGTTCTTTTCACATTATGAGATCCTGCGACTAACCTTAGTCACCCAATCACTAAATAAAACTGCTATTTAATATTTCCTTTGGATAATTCACAACATAGCCAATGAAACTTTATCTCATCATTTTAATTTTAATTCAGAGACTATGCAACTAAATCCAATCTCATTGTCATGAGAACATTTTACTCTATGCAAAATTTGATAGAGACTCAGCGACTACCATTGATTTTATCTTATTATGCATATTACGGCTCTGCTAAGTCACTAAATATATTTTGGAAACCCTAAATAATTTTGAGACCATGTGACTGATACAGTTTGTTCTATTCATTGTGGACACGTGTCTCATCTTTATTGTTTGTCTCCAAATACTTCAATCAATTTGTAGTTTGTCACCAAGTCTCTAAAGCTTTTACTGAACTAACTTTTTAACTGGAGACATGGCGACTAAAGCTTTTAAAATTATCACTAACTGTATTCTGATCCAGAGACACCATGACTGAAGCAATCACTAAGTCTCATGATAATTTACTAACTGTAGGATACACTGTGTGACACCGCAACTTAACCGCTTGTCTCCATGTTGCCAGATCATGTTTTCTTCATTGGGAGACTTTGCAACATGAAAGACCTCGCTAAGTCTCATGACTTACCAAGAATATTCTTTTCCCTTTTGAGACATCCTGACTATAGTTAATCGCCAAGTCTCATGATGAAACAAAATATGCTTTTAGGATTAAGCGACTAGGCGACCATTTTATAAAAGCACATGACTTTTTATAACTTAAGTCTTTGAGAAAGGTAATGCAAAAATAGAGACTCGATTGACATTTTAGTGCTTTTTTGCATTTTCACCTAGAAGATAGCTTAGGGTTTTGGTTTTTTAACTATTCATCTAGATTTTCATAGGGATAATTCAAATTAAGACAAACTTTCTGATTTTTGATAAAAAAAGGCAAGAGGACAACAAAATTTTAGGGCAAACCAACAAAACCATAATTACAACCAATATGTTGATCCAATCGTTCAGATTTCTATTGAGTTAACATTGCAGATATGGCATCAGATCCTCCTTAAGCATATAAAATAAAATCCTTACTAAAATTAGGATTTAGCAAGGCGGGAGCCTTTGTTAGAGCCTCCTTGATGGCTTGGAAACTTCTCTTCCCTTCTTTTCTCTAACAAAAAACCACATTCTTCTTCAACATTATTGTTAAAGGCTTCAAAATATCTACAACATTAAGCAAGAAATGTCTATAAAGGATTGAAGACTCTTCTTTTGATGTTGGAGGGAGAGTTCTAGAATGGCTTCAATCCTCTCAGGGTTCACTATAATACCTTGCTTGGACACAATATATCCCAAAAAATTCCCTTCATGGACTTCAAATACACATTTCTTGGGATTAAGGGAGATCCCAAACTCCCTACATCTTTCAAATATTTTTCATTGATGTTTTATGTGGTTTGCTACTTGTTTAGAATAGACAGTGATATCATATAGGTAGACCAACACAAACTTGTACATGAGGCTTTTAAAGGCCATATCCATAGCCTTTTGGAAAGTTGCACCCGCATTTGACAAACCAAAAGGCATCTTTTGATAGGCCATGGTTCCCCACTTTGTTGTAAATGCAGTTTTATATTGATCCTCCTTATTAACTAGGATCTAATTATATCCTGAGTAGCCATCTAGTAATGAGAAGCATTCTGATCCAGAGACACACTGTAGAATTTTCTCCATAGATGGAAATGGATGGCGATCTTTTAGGGATGCCCTATTAAGGTCCCTAAAATCAATACATAGCCTCAGTTATCCATTCTTTTTCCTAACAGGAAAAAGGTTGGATACACAACTAGTATGTTTTATGGGGTAAATGATACCACTCTCTATTAATTTGAGAACATGCTTCTGCATGAGTTGCTCAAGTTTAGGGTTGACAGGCCTTTGCTTCTATCTGACTGGCTTGGAATTTGGCTCTAATTCAATGGTATGCTGAGAAAGTGTTGGATTAATACCTTTGAGATCTTCATATTGCCAAGCAAAGACATCACTAAATTCCTAAAATAATTAAGTGCAAACTTTTTATCAGTCCTTTAAATGTTTTTATTATGCCGGACTGAATTGATGAAATCACAAGTCTAAATTATGAAGGGGAAAATGTGGAAATAAAGAGTGTTGGGGATTAAAAGATTTATAAGAAAAATTTCTTCAAGAAGGGTAAGAAGCTGGTGATTTTAGCTAAGGGTAATGGGTATGAGTGTTCTTCCCTTCCCCTCCTTATGGTCTGGTTTGTTTCTATGTAATGAAGTACTTTACCTTAAAGGATCATTTTAATATCTTTCTTGGATACCATTTTCCACTTTTAAACCATGTTAGGCATGGTGAATAAATCAATGTTCCTTTTTCATTTTCTCTTCCCTGAGTAATAGCATTTATGAAGGTGAATCTCCTTCCTTTCCCTAGGGGTTACTGTATGTCTTGTATCAAGATATTTTTTAAAATATTCCTCTTTGTATCCATTGTATTACCTATCCTCAACTGGAAGGTGAAAAAATTGTTGAACCCCTTCAAAGTATGACCAAGATTGAGTTGTTGGGTAGTATCTCTCTTCTTGAAATCTCAAATCCTAACCCTAAAAAAAAAGAAAAAGACTAAAACACCTCTGCCCTCTATGCAAAAAATATCTTTTAAAGAAGCCCTCCTTGACACTACCCCGACTAAAAGGAAAGCCCCAAGTAGTAAATCTATCCCTCTCAAGTCGAGGAAAATCAAATCTAGAGCCAACAAGAGAATTATTGATGTTGATAAGGAGGAAAATGTCAAGGTTCACATCATAAAAAAGGCTCTATCTACGGAGAAAATGATTATGAGATAAATTATCATGAACATAGGTCTACTCATCTAAGGAAGAAATAATAAATACACTTGAAAAAATGCTTGCTATGGAAGTTGTCCCAGAGACAAAATTTGAATATGATCCTAAGGAAAGTGAAACCTCTAACAATTTGGAGGATGAGGAATATCAAAAAGAGGACGGGGATATGGATGAGATTTAAGACTAAAAATCATCAAAGATAAATGTGAACCTTAATGATCTTGAGGAAATGGTAACAAATACGTGTAATTCCCCTATTTCTACAAATGAAGCTAGTTTGAATAAGAATTCCCCTACTCGTAATTTTGAACCTAGGAATGATAATTGCACTTAGGATTAAATAAAGGTTCTCGAGGATAAAGTGATGAGTCTAGAGAATTATATCACCTCGACTATTACCAAAGAGAATTTTAATACAGTTGTTTCTTCTCTTTGTAGGTTAATGCATACTATTGTGAAGAAAATTTTCATTGGTGTGGTCACAGGAAAGAGTCTACCGAGGAAGAATCCCTAGAAGAAAGAACAATATGACAAGGAAACGGAGGAATCCTAGGGTGAAGACAAAGAATAATTTCATTAAGAACTTCATTATCTCTCAAAGGGTTGGGATCCTATTTCTAAAATTGAATGATATTTTATTTACTTTTCATTAGACTCACATGTTATGTTGTTACTGATATGGTTTTTCTGGTTAAACATTTTGTAAGCTTCTTTGTAGTTATTTTATTGGTTTAATTGGGGACTATGTGCCTCCTATAAGAAAGGAGGCATTTTTTTTCTATTTTTTCTGAGATGAAAAATTAGTATAGTTTATAATGATAGTAGTGTTATCTTAGAGGAAGATGATAATTATAAATTGTTAGTTTCAATTAATTTTTCTTAGTGTAGGGTTCTAGTGGCTTTCGCCTATGATAGTTGAAAGCTTGTCTTCTATGATATAATGTAAATTTTTATTACCTAGGTTCGATACCCTTTCCCTACAACTTTAATAAAAAAGAAATAAATGTTAGCATGATCAATCTTGAAGTATAAGTTACTATTAGTAGTACCTTTATTAAAACCAAGCCTCAATAGGAGAATTTTTTTCATCAAATTCAATACCTTCCATCTGTGTGTATCCCTTACAAATAATTATAGCTTTATTCCTAACCACTTCACCATCTTCATTTAAAAATTTTCTAAATATCCATTTAGTTCTGATCGCATTCTTTTCCAAAGGTCTCGGAACAATAATCCATGTTCTGTTCTTTTCAATATTTTCAATTATTCTTCCATATCTTTAACCCAAATTTCATCTCTACATGCTTCATTAACATCATTTGGTTTAATCTTAGAAATTAGGTAAATCTCATCTCTATCTTTTGCTAACCTTCTCCTAGTTTTAACACCTTTATTCCTATCACCAATAATTTGATTTTTAGAATGATTTATCATTACATACCTTGGAGTCTTAGTATTTGAATTTTTATTTGACTCTTGTGTCTCCACTTCTTCCTCATTTGCAATTTCTCCATATTGATCTACCAAACTATTATGATTTCAATTTTGACTTAATGCTTACATTCCATGATTGTCTTCCTCATCTAAATCATATCTTCAAGAGCTTTCTTGTCTCTGATAGATTTCATCCACTTTTACATTAGCACTTTCAACCACCTTTATCAACCTAATATTGTAACATTTGTATTCTTTTCTCTTTGTAGAATATCCGAGAAAAATACCTTCATCACATTTAGGATCAAATTTCCCTAAACCTTCATCTCTTTTGATATAACATTTTCTTCAAAAAATTCTGAAATATTTCATAGTAGGATCATGACCATACCATAGCTCACAAGGAGTCTTACTAGTTCCTTTCTTGATTTGATCTTAGTTTGACATATAAACCAAACTGTTAACCACTTCTCTCCAATACACTTGTGGTACATTTTCCTCAATCATCATTATCCTCGCAGTGTTGAGGATATTTCTATTTATTCAATCTATAATACCATTATGATGTGAGGTCCATGGTGAAAAAATTTGTCTCTTTATCCCATTCTCTTCACCAAATTCATTTAATTTACTATATGTACATTCACCTCCTCTATCGAATCTCAGATATTTCATCTTTATACTTGTCTATGTGTCAATCATAGCCTCAAAAATATTAAATTTTATCAAAATATTCAAGTATCTCCTTTAAAAATGTAAACCACATCATCCTTGAACAATAATTTTTAGAATAATATGGAATACATATCTTCATAGTAGCTTTTATTTCTCTCAAGGTCACACAGATCAGTATGCACAAGATCTAACAATCCACTTGACGAATAAGATTTTATTTTGAAAGTATAAATAGTTAGTTTACCCGACTGACATTCCTTACACATCACATTAGAAAACTTCAACAATTTAGCTAAATATCTCATTGTTTTAGTAGTACTTATCCTCACAGTGTTATCAATGTTCACATGAAAAAATATTTTGTGCCATTATCAATTTTCAGCAACTTTGAGCAATCAGACATCTATTCTCCACATTATTAAAATGAAATACATTACCTTTGATCTTAGTACCCCATGAAATATCAACACCTTCACTTCCCAAGATTCTACATTTGTCATTCTTGAATTCTTTATCTTAACCTTTGTCAACAATTTGTCTAGCACTCAAAAGATTATTCTTTAGACCTTCAACATATAAAACATCATAAATATTATTCATACCATCAATTATAATGGAACCTCTACCTTTTATCATACAAGGAGTTTCATCATCTAGCCTAACAACATCACCATCTTACCTTTCCATCTTCACAAATTTCTCTTATCTCTAGTCATATAATGTGAACATATGATTTCTATCACCCAATCATATTTCTTTCCAACATGTATAGCTAGGACTCTTTCCTCATTTATGAAACTAGTCTCCTCTTCTTCGAGAGAAATTAACACAATCTCATCTTCACTCTTTTTAGATTCATCATCACTCACAACTTCATTAGAAGCATAATAACATTTCTTCTACCATCTAAGTGTGAATTTTCAAGGTGTATGCTTTGGTACTCTTTCAGGGCATTTTGAATAAATATGACCTATATTGTCAGAGGAAAAACATTTCAATGGTAAATTTACTTCATACCTACTAGCACCTTTAGGCAATATCTTTCCAATAAGGGCATCGAGTTATTTCTTCTTCTTCTATCTCTTTTAACGCCCTTTCATATCTACATATACTCTTAGAATAAGTTTCTTCATAATCATATCTTTGTTTATTCCTAAGAAATAATAGCTTTGAATGCAATTTAAACTTTAGGAAGGTAATCACCAAATTCACTCATCTGAAAGGAAGATAGCTTACCAACTAGCATGTCTCTTGTTATAATTGTCACCATCTAGGTCACTTAAATAGATGCAAGCATGTGTTTGTAAGAATGAGGCAAGGATCCAAGCACCTTAGAAACAATTTCATCCTCTACAAATGTTCCACAAGTACATTTGATTCCACAAACAAGCTCATTCACCTTTTTTATGTAAGAAGGGATGTTCCCATCTTTTCTCATCTTCAATAATTAAATTTTCTCTTTCAAGATCTACAACTTTGATTTCTTCACACAAGCCTCTCCTTTATATAAAGTGTCCAGATTTATCGATACCTCATGTCCATTTTCCAATTCCATAAAATTTGTGTAATTTTTATTAGAATGGGCCCCCAACAAAACTTCCTTAGCACTGATATTATATTTAGATTGCTTCTTCTCATCAATAGTAGCAGTAGATAGATCTACATGAGGATTATAATATTTCTTAGTAATATTCTAGTAGTCTTCTCCAATGCATCTCAAGTGATTATTCAATCTCCTCAAGCCATAAATATTCCCAAAGAGGACTTAGCTTTGATATCAATTGATAGAAACAAGGTAGTGCACACAACTGAGAAGGGGTGGGGGGTAAATCAATATTTTCCCAAAACCATAAATCTCATATTTTAATGATGAACAATAAAACAAAATATCACAACACATCAATCACATATCACCTAGATTTTTGACATGGAAACCCACTTAAGGGAAAAAACCATACTAGGGATAAATCTCACAAGATGATGTACTCTATTAAAAGAACTATACCTGGTTAAAGGTATTACAAGGGGAATGCACTTACATTGAAGAAAAATTTTAGGATGTCACCACTCAAATACAAATGAGAGCTACAACCATGCGTAAAAAACAATCCACAGTTGACAATAATCAACAAATCATGAGCTAATTGTTAGCATCTTCATTATGCCTCTACAGTTGTAATGAAATACATAATATATCAAATCTCTGCCTTAATTAAAATTTTCACTCATACCTCTTCTCATAGTTTCTCATACACCAATTCAAATGATCTGATCTATAAAAGGATATTACATTTATAAAATTCGTTAACCTTATTTCCTCAAGGTATGAAAAACACCTAATTATGTAAATATTTAATGAAATACAATGCAATCTTCAATGTGATCCAGGTATTGTTGACTAAGATACAAAAATGATCCAATATATATCCTTGAACACACTATAGCTCCAAAAATCACACCTTGACATCTGCAACATGCTAGACCATCATGGAGAACAAGAACAATGAAGAACACTAGTACACCTTAAGAAAATCACTGCATATGATCATGTAAATCAATGTGATCCAGTAACATGAATAGAACATGATCTAGAAGTATTATAAAACACCATGAAATAGTATAGTAACAGCCAAAAAAAACTTTCAGAATACAAAATCAACTCTACAATATTCATCAGGAACAGCAATAGGATCCTCTATCACGTAAGAAAATATGTTTTGATCCTTCAAATCATGAACTAGACAAGATGAGGAAACACATCCATATCCTAAACAAATAATCAGGTCAGGAACCAAAAAATTTGAATAAATGATCCACACCGAACCAAAAACTATTACACTATCTCTCCTTGAACAACCAAAATACAAGTCTCTGATCAAACACCCATAACCCATTCAAATCATAACGCTAACCTCTATAAATCCACATAAGTAAAATACAGACATCTATGAATTATTTGTAGATTTACAACATCTGATCTTCAACACAATAGTCTTAGCAAACTGATCATCTTACTAAATATCATAGGAACAAAATGGGAACACTGTCTCAAATAATATAAATATATTGACATTAATGAAAAAACATCAATTATAGTGTATATATGCATGAAATTATAATAGAAACATAAAGCACTTAGCCAGTTCTAAACGAGGACTATGTTGTGAAGATGGGTTTCTTTTCTCATTAGTAGGATTAAGATATAATTGTTGTGGAAACATAGTTTGTAAATCAGTAGTAATGTCATTAAGATCAAGCATGTGAGGCCTCACCCCAAGCCTGTCATAGAATTTCATTTTATTCTTATGATAGACTTGTCATTTGACACTGTATTTGATGCATTATAGATTATTATTCTTCATTACAAGGATTCTATCACATTTTATTGTGATACATTTTCTTATGATATTTTCTATACTTATGTTGAGGATACATTAGACCTATCTGACATATATTTCTTATATGTGGATTTGATAGATTTTATTTTAGGGTTGATTCGGTACTTTTGATTTCTATGATGGGGATTTATGCTATATTATGATGGTGCCTTATGATGTATTGATTTAGATGATTAATATGATGTAATTAAATTATGGATTCCATGATTAAACTATATCAACATATAATATTATATGATGATTTATGCATATGCTTTATGAGTACATGTGTTTCATGTAGTGATTATATTTGCAAACATTATTTTGATCACTAGTGAATTATGTGAATATAATTGTGAAGGATATATGCTCAAATATTGTGAAGGATAAATTTCTTTATGTATAATTTTATTGGACTATTGATATTTGGATTTAGTTTTCAAGAAATTTGAGCATCGAAATAAATCGGGGAGCCAATTGTGAAATTAGTGAAAGCCAAGGTTGCATATAATGAAGAGACACAAACTTGTTGTTATGTATTTTACTTTGTAAATGTTGATGATTGTATGGTTGTTCAATTGTAATTTTATAATATTGTGATTTTGTAAATATCAAATGGATATGGTAAGTGTATTAGGTAATGTGTATTTTTTGTTGTCACTTGACACTTGTGTTGTGCATATGTGGAAATGACACGTCCATTTGGGGGATGATTGGTTTTAACCAAACCTAGGATAGTCCCTTCTAGGATCCCCATGAAAATTCACTTGGTTAGTGAGCCTTGAGTGTGGTCAAAGAAAAATTAACCTGTAGGTAAACTTTAGATGACTTTTTAGAGGGTTAAATGAGCACCTAGGGTTGATTTTATGTCATTATTGGAGGCCTAATTGGTATACATATGAGTAAGGGTCATTTTTAACCATAGGACCACCTAGTTATGTATCCTGATCCCTTCCAAAACTTGGTTTTTGAAGATGGACAAAAATAAAATTTTGAGAAGATGGCCTTGGGTAGAAAACCTCTCCTATCATGTGTGAGTTGCTTGTTTAGTTTTCTAAAGTCCTCATTCCTATTTTCTAATTTTGGGAAGACCAACCAATAGAGCTCATGTCTTCTTCCCAAAGGGTTCTGGGAAGTGTGTAGAGCCTTTTTAGTGGGATCTTCCAAGACTTAGAGATTGTTTACCCATTCTCCATCTTTGGAGACAACTAAGGAGTTAGAGGAGGTTTGGGAAAAGGAGGACTTAGGACTTGGACCTATTCATCAAACTTCATTGTGTCATTACATGAGTAGAATTTAGTTGCACCATCTCCATGCTTTTTATGTTTCATGTGAAAAATAGATCTTGTAGATGAATGTATTGTTAAATTTTTGTTGTGTTGTTGATCATGATTGTTTCTATGTTCATATGTGTATAAATTTTTTGCAAAGGATTATGTTGTGAAGATTTTTTTGTTATGCCTTCATTGTATTTTATTTTTTTTCATGCTTGTATGTTATTTTGGGTGAGCAAGGCCAAACTCACCTTTGGAAGGGAAGAATAACCTTGGGATGAAGGAATTTGGGACAACTTAGAGAGTGTAGAGTCTTTCCTCATGGAGTAGAGGGATATGGAAAATATTATAAGGGTCTTTGTTGCCATTGTATTCGGGGTCATAGGAGGCATTTTAAATGTTTCCATTTGATAGTCATAAGGGATAAGTGGGTTTTTTACTGAAAAGGAAGGTTTTGGTTTTTTATTCCTTGTAAAGGAAATGTATTTCTTTAATATGAAATTCTCCTCTTAAGTACTTGGTCCACCTTCACACTATTAATGGGTCATTTCTTGGTCTCCCAAGCTCAAGGGTGGTCTCTTAGAGGCCTAGGTTGGGAGGTGAGCTCCCATGGTCATTTTAGAAAAGCTTATTGCAGGTATGCACATGGAAAAAGATGAAGGAAGAAGATGGTGAAGAAAGTTGTTTCCTCCTTGGGCTATTTGTAAAATTATTTTAAAGAACATTTGGGGCTTTTGTTTTTAATGGTGGTTTTGAGAAAAAAAAAGTTGTATAAGCATATATATAATAGGAATACTTGTGAAAGATTGTCTTTCCTTAAATTTTCCAACTGTTGTAAATGTAGATGAGTATAAATAGAAGTATTGTAGTAATACAAGTCTTGTATTTATGCATTGTGTTCATGGGATTGCAGAAGATTAAGTTTCCTCATTTTATTTTGTTGTTGTTTAAAGTTGTATGCTTAAACATAAAGAAATGAAAATAATTTTTTTCCCTTCAAATACATGTTTATGTTTGTAAAGAAGAAAAATATGGATAGGGTTTAGAACAATGGAGATTTGCTCATAAAAGTGACCCTATGCAACATTTAACCACTTAAATTTAATTGTAATTGATAAGGGGTGTAAATATGGAAATTTTTGTAAAGGAAAATAGAATAAAATACATACCTCCAAAAAAGAAACTACTGAAAACCCTGTCAAATAGTCTCAGAAACTATTGATTTCCACATGCCTAAATTGAAACTATGAGATCTACAAAACCTAGAAATCTTTTTCTTTTCTGAGAAAGGTCGATTCTGACCTAGGTAAGGGTTGAGGTCATCGTTGACCTAGGATAGAGTAAACCTTGACCCAAAAATTTCACCCTTGATCCCAAAATGTTGACCTTGACCTGCATAGCTCCGATAGAAAATCTATTTGTGGATCCCAAAAGTTTTCCAAAAAGGGTATCTAGATCCTCACTTTGATTTATCATCCTGAACCTATACCTACAATAAAAATGGTTTGTTTGTTGGGGGGAGGGGTTTGCCTTGGTCAAACCTCAGTTTTGGAATGAACCTTATAATTAAATTGAAATTTCATAAGTAAACAAAGTAAATAAATGAATTCACCTTGCTTGTATCAATGCCCTTGTGGTGGCTTTGAATCCTTGGATCCACAAGTATGTATGCACCAAATGGATGTAGTATGTAGAGTGTAGAATGTACGATGTCTCAAATCAATTGCATGTATATCTTCAACACAAATCTTGAATGGATCTTTGAATAGGAAGAGGCTTTGAGGAATGTGGATGGAGAAATATTCAAAAAGAGGGCTCCATAGAGCTTGAATCCTTCAATGGCTACCAACGGATCTCCTTGTTGAATTAGATGCTTGAGAAGTGATTGAATGCTTGAGAACAGATGAATGCTTCAATGGCTAATTGGATTGATTCAAATATTTCTCCTTTTTTTTCACTTAGGTGATGGTTAGTGCTTATGGTTATCAAGTCTTAGATTGTTAGAGAAAATGTGAGGAGAAAGCTTCCTTTTATATGAAACTAGGGCACAATCTTCTAGAGAGGCCTACATAAGAAAATTAAATTCCACTTAGACCCATAACCTAGAAGAGGACCTATATTAAATATAATTTAATATTTGTTGTTCCACAGACTGAAACAACCGACCTAGAAGCAAGAATTAACTTTTTCCAAAATCTGACATCCGAAAACCCTGAAATTTAGGAATTTGAACCTTGTGCCTGAAAAAGGTTGATTGTGACCTAAGTCAAGGTCAAGGTCAAGGTCAACCTTGACACAAAAAGGTTGGCCTTGACCCTAAGGTCAAAGTCTCAATTTTTCAGTCTGGGGTGTCAGAAATAGGCTAGAAAAAGTGGAAATGCGGCAGAACAGGGGGATAAAGCTAGATCCAGGTCAAGGACCCATTCAAGGCTCTTGACATGACCCTAAACCACTTACTCGGAAGGCTAAACCAGTTTACAATGGAGGTGCTTCCATTTTATGACTATATATTTAGTCCCCACTTTAGCAAGAGTATTGACTTGATGCAAACTCTTGGTAAAGGAGATCATGAAGAAAATATAATCTTATTTAACTAAAAAGGAACAAAGGAATCCTCAAGACCTCAGGGAATTAAGTATTTATCAACCATAAGATCATGATAAGAGAGACATCATTGGTCTAAGATAAAAAGAGATGATGTGATTAGCTCGCCCAGTAAGATGTGTGTATCTCATTGTTAACCACAAAATGGATAGGATGTCCCACCAAGAAAGCACTTGATAGTCACCCAATAAAGTGCATCTTCTAATGAATTTTATGATGTACCCATGGATCCATATCCTTATATCACTAGGGAATACATTTGTAAAGTGTGTATGTCTTCAGGATTTAGTAACTTATGTGTGTTACCTTAAGAGGATTTAGCATATTGAATTATAATTAAATGCATAACTCTTCAGGATTTAGCAACTTATGTGCGTCACCTTCAGAGGATTTAGCATGCTGCAAAACAAAAGGTTAGAACAAAATTGCAATAATATAGAATGAGGGAGGCCGTATATATGCCCCCCTCCTTAAGATGGAAAAATACATACTATTTTGACATGTTAAGGAAATAAAAGAACAAGGATAAAGCCTTCTTCAACATCAAGACAATATCCATAGACAACACCTAGTCCAAGCCAAGAAGGTCACATCTTCTATGAGGCCGTGGAAGGGATGAATGCAAAGAGATATCATGCAAGAAGTGAAAAAGTAACCCTTGTGAGGGATAGCACAGTATTCAATTTCTAAGGTGAGAGATTTATCAATCATGGAAACCCAATGTTAAACAATGAAATAGGTTATGATCAAGGACATAGATCCTAATTGTGAACCAAAATTTTCATTTATCATTGGATATCACATAATAGATTGATACTTCTTAACCAAGGGAAAAGTGGATCCCAGAAAGACAGAAAAGAAGGAGATAGCATCCTTGCCCCCCAAGCATACGAACAAGGATGAAAAGGGACCTATTATATCACTCACAACACTATGCAATACAACAAGCCCCCAAGGATTGGGCTAACATTGTTTACATAATGTAGAGTTCCATATAGGAACATAAATGTTATTTAGAGAAAACAAGATTGAAATACAATTCATTGCCACATGATATAAAAATAACGTTATTATCAATGAGACACCTAATATTATAATGTAAAGCTTGACATTCATTAGTAGAGTGATCATGAAATATATGATATAAACAAAAAGGAAGTTCCTTCAAGTGTGGACTATGTTACTTTTTGCATTTATGTCTAGTAATCATCTTAGCATGAAGGAGTTTAGGCAAAAGAACTTCTTGGTCAAATTCCTGCATAGGTTCATCATGTTTTGAAGTGTTATTTGAGATGTTTTTATTGATGTGTTGTTGAGGATTAAATCCTAATCCATAAGAATACTCATGCCCCCCATTTTGTAAGGGCATTTGAATTCCTGGTTTGTGCTTACCACATCTTTGACCATGGAATCCTTGTTTAACTAGTAAATGATAACCATGATCATAACAAGAAGCCATATCAGAAGGATTCAATGGAACTTCATTATTTTCTATGTCATTACTAGTAGGTTTGAGAGATTCATAATTGGTAGAAGCAGGGACAAAGTTATTACAAAGGGAATGAGAAGTAGAAGCAAAGACTCATTGTGCAAACTCTCTTTATTTCTTTGTAAATTCAAGATCAAAAACCATATACTCTCCAATAAAGGTATGATTAAAATACAATGTTCCCCAATCATCTGCAGGAAGAGCAACTGAGTAAGAAGGATTACTATTAGGAATAGAAGTATTGTCAGTTTGAATATTCAAACAAGGATTTGGTGCATCATCCACATGAAGTGTATACACCATGTTGTTGTGAATAAACATGAGTTTACAGTGAAGGGTGGAAGGAATAGCTTTCATCTCATGTAACCAAGGTCTACCCAAAAGGAGGTTATAATTAAGAGGTCCAGGCATAACATGAAAAGGAGTATTCAGGATGACCAAATCTACTTTGATAGGTAAGGTAATGATGCCCAAAGTTTTCTTATCAAAGTTATCAAAGCCACATATAGGAGCATTGTCAGGGTGAATAGCAGAAAGATCGACTTTAATTACGTTGAGCATGTCCATGGTACCAATATTAAGCCAAGATTCATTATCAAACAAGGTCCTATGAATGATACCATTTTTGATTATGTACTTCTTTAGAAGGTAAATCCTTTCTTTTAAATACAATGTCACGAGGACCCGAGGTAGCATGTAAGCACTGTAAGAAGGAATTGATGTTGTCTTGATTAGGAGTTGGAGTGGGTAGAGTTTCTAGAGATTTTTGCAAGGATTCATGGTAGGTAGGTGAATTTTGAAGAAGCTCCCATAAAGAAATCTTTGTAGGGGTATTGCACAATTGGTGTATCAAATCATACTCTATGCTAGGAAGACAGGGTGGAGGAGGAAGAATGGGTTCATAAGGTGGTAAAGAAGTAGGAACCACTAGATTAGGTTGAGGGTTATTCCTTGCATGATAGGTGTGAGATATCGAGTCTTGATCATTGAAAGACTCTAAAGAATCCATAGGTTTACCTTTGATAGTAATCTGAGGACAACCTTTGATAGTCAACAAGGGTTTGGATAAACCATGTTATTTGTATCAACACTACTAATAGATTCACAAGAAGGAAGCAAATAAGACATCCTAGGAGGAGATGCATTAGGATCTTGATTCTCCATAAGATAATCACTAAGGGGGAGAGCATTAAGGAAATTCATATTATTCTCTGCTAATGCATCATCACTAGAAGGAATCCCAAATGGAGGTAAAGCATCTATAATTTTTTCTTCTTTCTCTAAAATGTATGCATAAGAGGAGGGTGTTTTAGAAAAAGAGTCACCGTCATGTATGAAAATGTCATCTATTAATAAATCACCCTCTTGTATCAAAGACTCTTCACAAGGAGGGGATAAATCAATGTCTTTATCTTAGGGTTCATCCCAAAAGGGATGATTATTCACAATGGCTTCATGAGGAAGAGAGTAACCAACATCCAAATCCAAATATTCATCCCAAATAGGATGATTAGCATCTAGGTATCAATAAATCACATTGTAGGAGTGCCATAAATCACTAAAGCTTGATCTCTAAATGAGAAAGAAGGTAATTTATTTTCTAAAGTAGGTTCATAAAAAGGATATATATTAGGAGAAGAAATAACATCAATCATCAACTCATCTCCATCAAGAGAAGTATGATGGAGAGAAAGATTAAAGTCATCTTCTTGCTCTAATATATCCTTACAAGGTAATACAAGAGAGGACAAAGCAACATCACATGCACTAAATAAAGTATTTCTAGGTGTAACATCATTCAGTGGTAAGGTAACAGGAGGATGTTGTTTAATCCCAAAAGTTATAGAAGGGTGTTTGGAAAACACTTGAAACAACTTGCGCAACATGATAACGAATAAATAAATGCGTAGAAAATGGATTTAAATATATCCAAATGCATTCAAATGAAATCTATAAACATGAAAAATGTAAATGTTTTTGTATTTTTAAAGAAATTTGGAATTTTTTTTTATATATAAATGTAAGATCATAAAATAAATCTACTTTTAAATGCTTGTAAGATCAAACAAAAAATGCAAATCTAACACCAAAAAGAAAGAGTTGTCGATCATGGGTTCACCAAAATTTAAAGAAGAATATATGGATAGGGTTTAGAAAAATGGAGACTTTCTCATAAAAGTGACCCTATGCCACATTTAACCACTTACATTTAATTTTAATTGATAAGGGGTGTAAATTTGGAAATGTTTGTAAAGGAAAATGGAATAAAATGCATACCTCCAAAAAAGAACCTGCCGAAGACCCTATCAAATGGTCTCAAAAATTGTTGATATCTGTGCTCCTGAAATTGAAACTACAAGATCTACAAAACCCATAAATCTTTTTTTTTTCTAAGAAAGTTTGATTCTAACCCTCAAGTCAATGTCGACCTTGACCCAAAATTTCTCATTCTAACCTAGGTCAGGGTTGAAGTCATCCTTGACCTAGGTCAAGGTCGACCTTGACCCTAAAATGTCACCATTGACCCTAAAATGTTGACCTTATCCTACACATCTCTGACGGAAAATCTATTTGTGAAACCTGAAAATTTGTTGAAAAGGGTATCCATATATGCACTTTAATTCACTATCCCAAACCTGTACATACAAGAAAAATGGTTTGTTTGTTAGGGGGGAGGGGTTGCCTTGGTCAAACCCTAGTTTTTGAATTAACCTTATAATCAAATTGATATTGCATAAGTAAACAAAGTAAATAAACAAATTCACCTTGCTTTTATAGAAGCCTTTGTGGTGGATTCGAATCCTTGGATCCACAAGTATGTATGCACCAAATGGATGTAGAATGTAGGATGTCTCAAATACATTTCATGTAGATATCCAACACCAATATTGAATGGATATTGGAATAGGAAGAGGCTTGGAGGAATGTGGATGGAGAAATCTTCAACAAGAGGGCTCCATAGAGCTTGAATCCTTTAATGTCTACCAATGGATCTCCTTGATGAATTGGATGCTTAAGAAGTGCTTGAATGCTTGAGAATAGATGAATGCTTCAATGGCTACTTGGCTTGCTTCAAATATTTCTCGTTAGCTTTCACTTAGTTGATGGTTAGTGCTTATGGTTATCAAGCCTTAAATTGTTAGAGAAAATTAGAGGAGAAAGCTTCCTTTTAAATGAAACTAGGGCATAATCTTCTAGGGAGGCCTACATAGGAGAATTAAATTCCAATTAGACCCATACCTCTAGAAGAGGACCTCTATTAAATATAATTTAAGACTTTTTGTTCTGAAGACCGAAATAGCCGACCCGGAAGCGGGAATTAACTTTTTCCAGAGCCCGACATCCAAAAACCTTGAAATTCTAAAATTTGAACCTTGGGCCTAAAAACAGTCAACTGCAACCTAGGTCAAGGACGAGGTTTACCTTGACCTACGTCAAGGTTGAGATCAACCTTAACCCAAAAAGGTCGACCTTGACCATGAGTTCAAAGTCCCAGTTTTTCAGTCTGGGGTGTCAAAAATAAGCTGGAAAAGTAGAAATGGGGGAGAACATGGGGATAAAGCTAGATCCAATTCAAGAACCCATTCAAGGCACTTGCCATGACCCTAAACAACTTACTTGAAAGTCTAAACTAGTCTACAATGGAATTGCTTCCATTTTCCAACCATACAATGTTAAGATGGGAAATGGCATTTTGGTGTTAGTATGTTAGAAGATGAGCTATGCATTTAAAAAAATAGAATAATGAACTTTTACTTTAAATGCAAGAAAATATTTGTTTAAGTTTGAAATCTGAAAGTTATTAAATATAAAAATGTATTATAACAGGTTCTCCTTGTTTTATATGAATTGTTCTTTTTTACTTGTTTAAATTTTTTTTAAGAATGCTTTTAGATTTCTATCATTTTTTAAAATAAATATATACATACACAAACATAAAAATTAAGCAAGTGAGATTGATTTATCTTTCTTTTTTTACAGCTACACTCATGTGCTTATAGGGCCATGGGGGAAGCACTTCGGCCCTCCCTCACCCCAATACATAATATTTTTTAATAAATTTTTAATATTTATATATAAGCCTTATTTAATATATATAACCCTTATTTAAACAGTTTCATTTAAAAATTAAAGCTTATTAAAAACATTATGTATTGGGGCGAGGGAGGGCCAAAGCGCTTCCCTCGTGGCCCTCCCTTTTGAAGGGAGCCATGGGGAGGGCTGACGTCCCCCGTCTGTGGTAGCTGCACCCTACAAGACCACCACAACAATAGTTGTAGGCCGATGTCTGTGGCGGGGTCGTAGGATATTGCGTCCCAAAAGTTATAGAAGGAATGTTTGGAAAACACTTGAAACAACTTGTGAAAAATGATAACGAGTAAAGAAATGCATAGAAAATAGATTTAAATATATCCAAATGCATTCAAATGAAATCTATAAGCATGAAAAATATAAATTTTTTTGTACTTTTAAATAAATTTGTAATTTTTATTTTTGATATATAAATGTAACAGCATAAAATAAATCTACTTTTAAATGCATGTAAGATCCAACACAAGATGCAAATCTAACACCAAAAAGAAAGATATTTCTATTGCGGGTTGACCAAAATGTAAAGAAGAAAATATGGATAGGGTTTAGAAGAATGGACATTTTCTCATAAAAGTGACCATATGCCACATTTAACCACTTACATTTAATTGTGATTGATAAGGGGTGTAAATCTGAAAATGTTTGTAAAGGAAAATGGAATAAAATACATACCTTAAAAAATGAACTTGTTGAAAACCCTGTAAAATAGTCTAAGAAACTGTTGATTTTCGTGCTCCTGAACCAAAACTGCGAAATCTACAAAACCCAAAAATCTTTTTCTTTTCTAAAGAAGGCCAATTTTGACCCTCAAGTCAATGTCAACCTTGACCTAGAATTTCTGATTCTGACCTAGGTTAGGGTTGAGGTCATCCTTGATCTAGGTTAGGGTTGACCTTTACCCCAAAATGTCACCCTTGACCCCAAAATGTCAACCTTTACCTACAAAGCTCTAACCAAAAATCTATTTGCGGATCCTAAAAGTTTGTCGAAAAGAGTATCCAAATCTGCACTTTAATTCATTGTCCTGAACCTGTACCTACAAGAAAAATGGTTTGTTTGTTGGGGGGAGGGGTTTGCCTTGGTCAAACCCCAGTTTTGGAATTAACCTTATAATCAAATTGAAATTTCATAAGTAAACATTGTAAATAAACGAATTCACCTTGCTTGTGCAGAAGCCCTTGTGGTGGATTCGAATCCTTGGATCCACAAGTATGTATGCACCAAATGTATGTAGAATGTAGAATGTAGGATGTCTCAAATAAATTGCATGTAGGTCTTCAACACCAATCTTGAATGGATCTTGGAATAGGAAGAGTCTTGGAGGAATGTGGATGGAGAAATATTCAACAAGAGGGCTCCATAGAGCTTGAACCCTTCAATGGCTACAAATGGATCTCCTTGATGAATTGGATGCTTGAGAAGCGATTTAATGCTTGAGAATAGATGAATTCTTCAATGGATAGTTGGCTTGATTCAAATCTTCCTCCTTCACTTTCACTTAGGTGATGGTTACTGCTTATGGTTATTAAGTCTTAGATTGTTAGAGAAAATGAGAGGAGAAAGCTTCCTTTTATATGAAACTAGGTCATAATCTTCTGCAGAGGCCTACATAGGATAATTAAATTCCAATTAGACCCATAACCCTATAAGAGGACCTATATTAAATATAATTTAATATTTGTTGTTCTGAAGACCAAAATAGCTGACCCAGAAATGGGAATTAACTTTTTCCAAAGCCCGACATCTAGAAACCCTAAAATTTTGGAATTTGAACCCTAGGCCTAAAAATGGTTAATTGTGACCTTGGTCAAGGTCAAGGTCGAGCTTTACCTAAAAAGGTTGACCTTGAACCTGAGGTCAAAGTCCCAGTTTTTCAGTCTAGGATGTCAGAAACACGCTCGAAAAAGTGGAAATGGGCCATAACAGGGGGATAAAGCCAGATCTAAGTTATGGACCCATTCAAGGCACTTGACATGACCCCAAACCACTTACTCAAAAAGCTAAACTAGTCTACAATGGAAGTGCTTCCATTTTTGGCTATACATTTAGTCCCCACTTTAGCAAGAGTATGAACTCGATGCAAACTTTTGGAAAAGGAGATCAAGAAGAAAATATAATCTTATTGAAATCAAAAGGGACAAAGGAATCCTCAAGCCCCCAGGAACTTAAGTCTTGATCAAACCTAAGATCATGATAAGAGAGACATCACTGGTCAAAGAGAGAAAGAGAGAGGGTGTGATTAGCTTGGCTAGTAAGATGTGTGTATCTCACTGTGAACCACAAAAAGGATAGGATGGCCCACCAAGCAAGCACTTGATAGTCACCCCATAAATTTGTGTGCCTTTTGGTGGCTTTGTGCATGTATGTAGTGTGTCTTCTGATGGCTTTAATGAAGTACTCGTGGATCTATATCCTTATATCACCATGGAATACATTTGTAAAATGCATATCTCTTTAGGATTTAGCAACTTATGTGTGTTACCTTCAGAGGATTTTTAGCATACTGAATTGTAATTGAATGTGTATCTCTTAAGTATTTAGCAACTTATGTGCATTACCTTCAGAGGATTTAGCATGCAATAAAATAAAAGGTTAGAACAAAAATGCAATAATATAGAATGAGGGAGGCCGTATATATGCGCCCCTCCTTAAGATGTAAAAATACATACTATTTTGACATGTTAAGGAAAGAAAAGAACAAGGATAAACCCTTCTTTAACATCAAGAAAATATTCATAGACAACACCCAGTCCAAACCAAGAAGGTCACAGCTCCTATGAGGCCATGGAAGGGACAAATGCAAAGAGATATCATGCAAGAAGTGAAATAGTAACCCTTGTGAGGGATAACACAGTATTCAGTTTCCATGGTGACGGATTTATCAAACATGGAAACCCAATGTTAAACAATGAAATAGGTTATGATCAAAGACATAGATCCTCAATGTAAACCAAAATTTTCATGTATGATTGGATATCACATAATAGATAGATATTACTTAACCAAGAAAAAAGTGGATCTCGAAAAGAAAGAAAAGAAGGAGATGGCATCTTTGCCCCACAAGCGTAGGAACAAGGATGAAAGGAGACCTATTATATCACTCACAACACTATGCAAGACAACAAGCCCCTAAGGATTGGGCTAACATTGTTTACATAATGTAGAGTTTCATAATAGGAACATAATTGTTATTTAGAGAAAACATGATTGAAATACAATTGATTGCCATGTGATATAAAAATAACTTTATTATCAATGAGTATCCTAATCTTATAATGTAAAGCTTGACATTCATTAGTTGAGTGACCATGAAATATATGATATAAACAAAAAGGAAGACTCTTCAAGTATGGATTATGTTTCTTTTTGCGTTTAGGTCTAGTAATCATCTTAGCATGAAGGATTTTAGGCAAAAGAATTTCTTGGTCAAATTATTGCATAGGTTCATAATGTTTTGAAGTGTTATTTGAGATTTTTTATTGATGTGTTGTTGAGGATTAAATACCAATCCATAATAATGCTCATGCTCCCCCCATTCTATAAGGGCATTTGAATTCCTGGTTTATGCTTACCACATCTTTGACCATGGAATCCTTGTTTAACTAGTAAATGATAACCAGGACCATAGAAAGAAGCCATATCAGAAGGAGTCAATGGAACTTCATTAGTTTCTATGTCATTACTAGTAGGTTTGACAGATTCATAATGGGTAGAAGCAGGGACAAAGTTATTACGAAAGGAATGAGGAATAGAAGCAACGACTCATTGTTCAAACTCTCCTTGTTGCTTCATAAAATCAAGATCAGAAACCTTATACTCTCCAATAAAGGTAGGATTAAAATCCAGAGTTCCCTACAATCATCTCTAGGAAGAGCATTAGAGGAAGAAGGATTACTATTAGGAATAGAAGTATTGTGGGTCTTAATATTCAAACAAGGATTTGGCGCATCATCCGCGTGAAGTGTATACACCATGTTTTTGTGAATAAACTTGAATTTATAGTGAAGGGTGGAAGGAATAGCTTGCATCTCATGAAACCAAGGTCTACCCAAAAGGAGTTTATAATTAAGAGGTCTAGGCATAACATGAAAATGAGTATTTAGGATGACTGGACCTACTTTGATAGGTAAGGTAATGATGCCCAAAGTTTTCTTATCAATGTTATCAAAGCCACATATAGGAGCATTGTCAGGGTGAATAGTTGAAATATCGGCTTTAATTGCATTGATAATGTCCATGCTACAAATATTAACACCAGATCCATTATCAATCAAGGTCCTATGAATGATACTCTTATTGATAGTAATAGCCACCATAAGAGCATCATATTGATTATGTACTTCTGTAGAAGGTAAATCCTTTTGAGTAAATACAATGTCAGGAGGGTCAGGGGTAGCATACATGCACTGTAGGAAGTCATTGATGTTCTCTTGATTAGGAGTTGGAGTGGGAAAATTTTCTAGAGATTTTTGCAAGGCTTCATGGTAGGTAGGTGAAGTTTGAAGAAGCTCGTATAAAGAAATATTGCCAAGGGTATTGTGCAATTGGTTTATCAAATCATACTCCATGCTAGAAAGATGGGATGGAGGAGGAATAATGGTTTGAGAAGGTGGTAAAGAAGTAGGAACCACCAAATTAGGTTGAGGTTTATTCCTTGTATGATAGGTATGAGCTATCGAATATTTATCATTGAAAGACTCTAAAGACTCCATAGGTTTACCTTTGATAGTAATGCGAGGACAACCTTTGATAGTCAAGAAGGGTTTTGGATAAACCATGTTAGTTGTATCAACACTGGGTAGTCCCACAATAGTGTGTCCCACTTTTTTGAACATACTGATTTTAGCTGAAATTACACATTTTTAAGAAAATATGATGATTTAAGCCTTGAGACCTCCCATTTGAATGAGTAAATTGAAAATGATTAGATAAAATCCTCTTGGATCAAAATCCCTTTGGTATAATCTCTCTACTCCTCACTCACAACTATAATTGAGTCTCCTTTTCACCCATCAAAATGTTGACCAAAAATCACATTGACATTAAATTTTTGTTGGATCAAATAAATTCATTTGACAAACCCAAATACAAGATGACGTTTTTATGTTTTACTAAACATACGTTGTCTAACCATTTAGCAACTTCTCTGTTCGACGCTTTTAGAAAAATAGTAAATTAGGGACAAAAAATTATGCAAAAATATATAGGAAATAGGTATTTATGTTACCTTTCTATCAAAAAAATAATAAATTAATTTCAATGTATAGAGATAGAGTTAGAGCGATCCAAGTGAACCTATGTCCAAATTATATTTAATGTCACTTTATAACTCAATAAACTATAAAATATTCAACCAAATTGAATGAAACCAAATATATTCTCTAGATATTGGTGTTACAAACCTAAATTAAAAATAATTATGTTCTTATCAGTTTTATAAATAAAGTTATCTTGATCAAAGTGAGTGTCACTCCTGAAAAATGCTGATTTTACACACAAACAATTTTAGAAGGAGAAGGAAAAATGGATACAAATAATTTCATTATATATATATATATATA
>MU225293.1:8045677-8059480 GCA_018584345.1 Thuja plicata | reverse complement strand
TATATATATATATAAACTAGAAACAAAATGTTAAAAGTCACTAGTTTACATCATCTTCAAATTCTTAATGGTTTTATGACAATAGGTGTCCGAAAGTGAAGTTTTTTATCAGAATGTTCATTTCAGTGTCAAAGTTGGCCAAAAAGTGGGACACAGTTTTGTGGAATCACCCCACTACAAATAGATTCACAAGAAGGACGCAAAGAAGGAATCCTAGGAGGAGATGAGGTAGGAACTTGATTCTCCATAAGATCATCACTAAGGGGGAGATAATTAAGGAAATTCATATCATTCTCCGCTAATGCCTTATCACTAGAAGGAATCCCAAATGGAGGTAAAGCATCTATAATGTTTTCTTCTTTCTCTAAAATGTGTGCGTAAGAGGACTGTGTTTTAGAAAAAAGTGTCACCATCATGTATGAATATGTCATTTATTAATAAATCACCCTCTTGTATCAAAGCCTCTTCACAAGGAGGGGATAAATCAATGTCTTTATCCAAGGGTTCATCCCAAAAAGGATGATCATCCACAATGGCTTCACAAGGAAGAGAGTAATCAACATCCAAATCCAAAGGTTCATCCCAAATAGGAGGATTAGCATCCCTATCAATAAACCACATTGTAGGAGCACCATAAATCACTAAAGCTTGATCCCTAAAGGGGAAAGAAGGTAAATTACTTTCTAAAGTAGGCTCATAGAAATGATATATATATTAGGAGAAGAATTAACATCAATCCTAAACTCATCTCCATAAAGAGAAATATGATGGAGAGAAAGATTAAAGTCATATTCTTTCTCTAATATATCCTTACAAGGTAATACAAAAGAGGACAAGTCTTTCTAGTTGTAACATCATTCAGTGGTAAGGTAAGAGGAGGATGTTGTTTAATCCCAAAAGTTATAGAAGGGTGTTTGGAAAACACTTGAAACAACTTGTGCAACATGATAACGAATAAAGAAATGAATAGAAAATAGATTTAAATTTATCTAGATGCATTCAAATGAAATCTATAAGCATGAAAAATGTAAATGTTTTTGTATTTTTGAAGAAATTTGTAATTTTTATTTTTGATATATAAATGTAAGAGCATAAAAGAAATCTAATTTTAAATTCTTGTAAGATCCAACACAAGATGTAAATCTAACACCAAAAAGAAAGACTTGTCTATCATGGGTTCACCAAAATGTAAATAAGAAAAATATGCATAGGGTTTAGAACAATGGAGATTTGCTCATAAAAGTGACCCTATGCCATATTTAACCACTTACATTTAATTGTAATTGATAAGGGGTGTAAATCTGGAAATGTTTGTAAAGGAAAATGGAACAAACTACATACCTCCAAAAAATAACCTACTGAAAACACTGTTAAATGGTCTCAAAAAATTTTGATTTCTATGCTCCTAAAATCAAAATTATGAGATCTACATAACCCAGAAATATTTTTCTTTTTTGAGAAAGTTTGATTCTAACCCTCAAGTCAATGTCAACCTTGACCCAAAATTTCTCATTCTGACCTAGGTCAGGGTTCAGGTTGTCCTTGACCTAGGCCAAGGTCGACCTTGACCCCAACATGTTACCCTTGACCCAAAAATTTTCACCTTATCATACATAGCTCCGATGGAAAATCTATTTGCAGATCCTGAAAGTTTGTCGAAAAGGGTATCTAGATCTGCACTTTAATTGGATGTCCCAAACATGTACCTACAAGAAAAATGGTTTGTTTGTTAGGGTGCAGGGGTTTGCCTTGGTCGAACCTCATTTTTTGAATGAACCTTATAATAAAATTGAAATTTCATAAGTAAACAAAGTAAATAAATGAATTCACCTTGCTTGTATAGAAGCCTTTGTGGTGGATTTGAATCCTTGCATCCACAAGTATGTATGCACCAAATGGATGTAGAATGTAGAATGTAAGATGTCTCAAATCAATTGCATTTAGATCTTCAACACCAATTTTGAATGGATCTTGGAATAGGAAGAAGCTTGGAGGAATGTGGATGGAGAAATCTTCAACAAGAGGGCTCCATAGAGCTTGAATCCTTTAATGGCTACCAATGGATCTCCTTGATGAATTGGATGATTGAGAAGTGCTTGAATTCTTGAGAATAGATGAATGCTTCAATGGCTACTTGGCTTTCTTCAAATATTTCTCCTTAGCTTCTACTTAGTTGATGGTTAGTGCTTATTGTTATCAAGTCTTAGATTGTTAGAGAAAATTAGAGGAGAAAGCATCCTTTTATATGAAACTAGGGCACAATCTTCTAGAGAGGCCTACATAGGAGAATTAAATTCCAATTAGACCCATACCACTAGAAGAGGATCTATATTAAATATAATTTAATATTTGTTGTTTTGAAGACTTAAATAGCTCACCGAGAAGCGGGAATTAACTTTTTCCAAAGCCTGACATTTGGAAACCATGAAATTCTAGAATTTGAACCCTGGGCCTAAAAATGGTCGATTATGACGTAGGTAAAGGTCAAGGTTTACCTTGACCATGAGGTCAAAGTCCTAGTTTTTCAGTCTAGGGTGTCTAAAATAGGCTGGAAAAAGTGGCAATGGGGCAGAACAGGGGGCTAAAGCCAGATCCAATTCAGGAACCCATTCAAGGTGCCTCACATTACCCCAAACCACTTACTCGGAAGTCTATTTACCTATCTACAATGAAAGTGCTTCCATTTTGTGACTATACAATGTTAAAATGGGAAATGACATTTTGTTGTTAGTATGTTAGAAGATGAGCTATGCTTTTAAAAAAATAGAAAAAATGAACTTTTAATTTAAATGCAAGAAAACATTTGTTCAAGTTTGAAATCTGAAAGTTATTAAATATAAAAAAATTATTATAATAAGTTCTCCTTGTTTTATATGAATTGTTATTTTGTTCTTTCTTGTTTCAATTTTTTTTAAGAATTCTTTTAGATTTCTATCATTTTTTAAAATAAATATATACATACACAAACATAAAAATTAAGCAAGTGATATTGATTTATTTTTCTTTTTTACAGCTACACTCATGTGCTTGCAGGGCCACGGGGGAAGCGCTTCGGCCCTCCCTCGTCCCAATACATACATTTTTTTAATAATTTTTTAATTTTTATATATAACCCTTATTTAAACAGTTTCATTTAAAAATTAAAACTTATTAAAAAAACTATGTATTGGGGCGAGGGAGGGCCTAAGAACTTCCCCTGTGGCCCTCCCTTTTGAAGGGAGCCATGGGGAGGGCTGGCATCCCCCGACCGTGGTAGCCACACCCTACATCACCACCACAACAATAGTTGTAGGACGATGTCTATGACAGGGTCGTAGGATATTGCGTCCCACCATGGGGGGGGGACCCCACTCCATTTAATTATTTAACCCGAGAATCAAATTAAGCATAGTCTTGACCCCATTAAATAACAAAAATTTTCTCTTACGCTTATTTTTTCTTTGAACACCAAATTTATTTATTTATTTTTTTTTTTATTTTTTTTTTATTTTTATTTTTTATTTTTTTGTGTGTGTGTAACAACCAAAAAGGAAAATAAGAAGAAAATAGAAGAAGGGAGAGGAAGAAAATGAGGGTAGAAAATCTCACCCAATCCCTAATCCAAATGAGGGTTAGTGTTGGTGAGTAGTGAGGGAGAGAGGAAATGAGAAATGAATTAAAAAAATTATTTCTCTTTCTTTTGTTGTGGAAAACCCTAGTAGGGTATGAAAAATATTATTATATTAGTGTAGTGGAAATTCAAAATTTAAGTGGGAGAGCTTTTTAGTGGGAATTTATTTTCCCCACTTTCCTTATTTAAATGTGACATTTTTGGGACAATGGTTAATTATTTTAAGGTGCACTTTTAGTGTAATATACATTAGTATATTAATTGATTTTTAAAAAAATAAGGTTATTTAAAAGATAAATTACATAGTGATTTATTTCAACAAAAATTCTAGGTTAATATAATCAAATAATTTAATATGATTATATTAGGAGGAATTCCTCAATTAAATTAATGGATATTTAGTAATTTTATCTGAATCAACCATAATATCTAATTACTACATTGTAATGTCTATTACAAATAAAGTTAATGAAGTGTAATGAGATGGTAATAAAATAATTTGCAACATTATTTTAATAGGACAATTAAATTATAATGATAATAATGTGATTGCTTTATGAAAATAGATAGCCTATATGTACGTTAGGTTTAAATGTTGATTTAACATAAGGGTTTAACTTAACTAAACTTAATTAGATAAGGTAAGATTAATAATTCTCATTAAACTATTAAATGAAAATTTAAAAGTATTTTTTTATTGGAGATATTTAAGTACGCCCAGATTGATCATTCCTATTGAGTGTCATTAAACCTTAGAAAATGGGGTCATTTGATTAATATTATTTGAGATCGCATTAACATTTAATTCTCGCTAATAAATTTATCTAGGGAAATGAATTTGATTTAGATAATTAAACCTATTTAAGTGTTGTCACTTAGTTCAACTACATCAAGTAACCATGTCGAGGGATGTTGACATTTTTCATGATTCCCCTCGACATCCACCATTTTTTTCTCCAATACCATAGTAATTTATTAATTTCATCAATGGTGTAAACCCTGTAGAGAACCTAGTAAACACTTGGACCCTTTAACTGCAAATTTAGATAATTAATATGTTTGAAAACAATAGTGTGTATTTGGTTGTAAATTTTTGGGCATGACAAAATATATCATAAGAATCACTAGCATGAATATCATTGTTAGTTTCATTATGATCATCAAAAGAATCACCATCAAGAGTACCTTCTTCATCCAAATTAATTACAATAGAAACCAAGATATGAATAGAATTATCCTATTTGTTGAGCTCATAATTTTTCAAGCTAACTTCCTCCTTTGGCTCAAGCATAGGGTCATCAAAAGGAATAAGGTGATCAATAGGTTTTCTGGGTGAAGCAATGTTTTGGGAAGTATGTTGATGGGCTCTAGTATGACATTTATGGTGGTGATCATGAGCATGATAGTTATGTTTAGTTTTTCTAGAAATTAGATTTGGTTCAGGATCAATCAACATGGGGTCCTTTTCTTCTTTAGGGGGAAGAAGAAAAGGAGCCATACTCCACTAAAAGAAGTCCATGTCTAGAGAGTGGAGATAGAATATCCTTGGGTTTACTCACCTCACAAATCTTTTGGATCTTTAAGGTTTGATATGATTGGAAGATATTATCTCTTTGGGGTTGAGTTGGTTGAGTGATGGAAGGCCAAAACAAGTCAAGGTAAAAAACCACTCAAGACACTTAAGGATGATAAAGGCTATGGTTAACAATCATGACTTGTCCATTTTGAGGAAATTTCAAACACTTATGAATAGGTCATTCTACAACTTTCATGGAGGTAAGATGAGGACAACCAAGTTTGACTTGAAATTGATCAGAAGTTGGAATAACACTAAAAGTAACATCTAAAATATTTCACCCAACTTTAACAGGTAATAAAATGGAATGTTGGGAAGGATAGATGAAACCATTGAAATTTTGGATCATAACATAAGATTTATCATAAAAATCACACTGAAATTGTCTAGTAAAAATATTTTCATAAGTTATCACATTCACTTTGTAAGTAAGGTCAATAAGGATACCATGAGAATGAACGTAATTAACCTTTGCCACAATATAAAGAGGACCATCAGGGGATTTAATTGTCACAGAAGGGTCAAAGTTAATACAAAGTTTAGGCTCGGGTTTGGATTTAGGTTCAGTTTGATCAATGAGATTGAAAATGTTATTGGCTTCATTACACTTATCATCATAGTAAAAAACATGGGTGGATGAAGAAGTTAAATCTTGTGTAGACTCAATAGAATTGGTTGAATGAGATGACCAATGATATGGTATAGATATTGCGATCCTTTTGAGTACCATATCTATTGATTGATGAAGGAGATTTAACAAGAAGACCAAGTGGAATGGTTAAGTTATGAGAAATGACAAGGGTACTAGATCAGTTGGCACATTGGAAAAGTAATGAGTTGTTTATCTCTTGATGACAGTTTAATGAGAATAGTTTGTGCTAAGTGCAAGTGTGTGCTGAGAAAAGTTAGTGATGAGCAAACGCCAATAAATTGTTGAGGAACACAGTGTTGGCCGAGCAATAATATTTTGGTAATTGTTCAGATTTGAGCTCTCTAGCTGACATAATTGATTTTATTGGGATATGTAAAATTAATTAAGGATAAGAACGTTTGATCCACGCTATGTAAATTCATGAGTAACCGTAATTAATCCATGGATCAAAGATTTAATTTGTTATTGCATTAGATAAGTAAAGTAAATGTAAAGATGGAAAGATCTGTTGGATCTGACCTAACCTAAGATATACAATCTTGATTAAGTTGAAAAAGATGTATCTGACCTAGATGAAGAGGTATAAGATAACCTCAGGAGGTTATTCATGAAGTATGAAGAGTATCAAGAGGATTGCATAGTTAATTGACTTATTGGCATGATCTAGCAGAGAAGGCTGAACAGAGGAGCAGAGAACCGCAAGAGTGATTGCTTGAAGGATTTCTAAGCAAATCTGAAGATTGAATTGAGAATGGAGGCCACTCAGTGAATTAGCATTAGAGCTGTATTAGATCTGGATTTGCAAAGTAAGTTGTATGTATCAGATCACACCTGCTGATTACTTTCTAACCATTGTATCAGCTAAAATCCTTTAACCAGGTTGACCTAATAGTCATTTTATAAATCCTTTAGCAAGGTGACATTGAGGTAGAATGTTTTAAGTCCTCTAACAAGGCCACTCCTGACAGCGTGATTAAATCCTTTAACCAAGTCACATTTAGCAGTGTGTTTTATAACCTTTAACAGGGTTGGCTCCTAACAGAGCTCACTTTAGAAGAGTGAAAAGTTGATAGCATGTTATTGGTCATTTTTTCCATATTGGGTTTCCACGTTAAATTCTGGTGTCAACTTGTGTGAATGTTTAAGTTGAGTTTCACTGTTAAGTCTTTACAAGTTGATTACATCTGAACAGTAAACTGTGTATGTATGTTATTGTTTTATGTTATTGCTACCGAGTAGATCTAAGTTGTTCAAATTGGTATAAAATTTTAATGGGCACATCTAGACCTGATGTTAACTGATTCACCCTCCCTCTCAGTTATTCTAAATTCATTCTAACAATTGGTATCAGAGCTTTGGTCTCTTGAAAATAGTTTGAAGGTACTTGGAGAAAAAGATCCAGATGTATAAGAAGGAGGTACCAAAGCTGAACAAAGATAACTTCCCTGCATGGCAGAGTTTGATGAATTTGCATCTGGCTGGTATTGGTGATTCAACTAAACAGTATATTGAAAATGCTTATGTAGCCCCCACTGCACCTACCACAGCTGCATAGTAAAGCGAAAAGTAGGAACATGTGAGGCCTCACCCCAACCCATCATAGCTTAGCTGATACACTTATTTTGATACATTATGATTCGATATTTTGGGACATTATATATGATGGACTAGACATTATTAGTATTATTTATGTCATGAGATGATTACTTTTGTATACTTTATCAATGATGTTTATGATTCTTTAGGTATACACATGCATTATGATGATTATTTCAGTATTTTAAACTCAAGTGGAAAAATATGTTATGATATTTTGATTATGTAATCAGTTATAATTATCAGGTATAGAAATGGAAAAAGGTTATTAAGTGAAAATGTAGAATGTTTAGTCAATTAATTATGCAATTTGATGTGTGTGTGTGTGTGTGTGTGTGTGTGATTTTTATTGAGCTACTAATGTTTAATTTAATGTGCAAGAAAAGTACCATGGAAATTATCAGAGAATCAGTAACCAACCCTATGTACAAATTATAAAGCCAAGGTTGAATCTAATAAAGAGATTCAAACCTCGTTGTTAAGTGATTTTATTTGTGACCGTAAATTGTATGAATGTATTAGGTGTTTTCACTGTGAAATCAGTGACATGTCAATGTTGTATTATTTTACAGTGTTACTTGACACTTGTTATGTGGTTATGTGATGACATGTCTACTAAGGTTGGCAAAGGAACCCAATTAAATTGTTTAAACTTAAATTTTGTTCTAGTCACTTCTAGAGGCCAAAAGGAGGTCCTAAGGGTCAATTTTAGGAAAATCCAAGTACTTTAGGGATAGGGGTATGGGTTAGAAACATTTCTAACACTTCTAGAACCCACTAGTGGCCTTGGTGACCCTCTTAATAACCCATTAATCACATGTTGCAAAAATGAAGTGAGTCTTGACCTTTTACCCAAACCCACACTCCTTTCCAATCTTGCATTTATGATAGGGGACATATGACAGGCAAAGGACTTAGGAGTCAATTCTAAAATTAATGTTGTTGGGTGGGTAAGATTTGGAGACATTTTTAGAGGCCCTTTGGGGAGTTAGAGGGTGTTCACCCACTCTACTTTTTGAGACATTATGGTTTTGGATTGAAGAAAGCAAAAAAAGGGATTGGGCTCTTCTCAAACATCATTTTTCCATAAAATTTGTGAAGGTTGGTCTCCACCATTGCCATGGAAGCTTTCTTGTTTTGTTGCAATTAGAGTAGTATGTTTTTCATTCTCTTGTATATGTAATTTATGTGTTTTGTGTTGGTGTGATGTAATGGAATGGGGTTTTGGTTTGATTTCATGCTTATGGTTTTATTCTTGTTTGAATGAGGGAGTTTTGTGAAGGGTGTAATGGCATTACTCACCCTTGGATAGGGAAGAAGTGGCAATGTATGAGGGAAGGGGTTAGTTGGATTCCATGGAAGTGTAGTCTCTTCTCATGGAGAGAAGAGGGAAAAGATGCAAGGTGTATAGGCCCTTACATACCAATGAAGGTTATTGATCTTAATTGGGGGGAGATAAGGAGGAGAATGTATAGAATAGTGTATGTGGATTATAGCCTTGGAAAGGCATGGTTTTGTATGTATTTCATTGGCAGCCTCCTACATGGAAATCTACCTTCACCCCTTTGTTATGGGTTCAAGGTGAATCCTATTGTGCAAGCCTTGGATGGGTGTTTTCTTGTTGTGTTTTGTATTATGAAAATGGTGTGATTGTCACCCGTTGGTTACCGATTCTCCTAGCTCAGGGGTAGTCTCCTTGAGACCTTGGATGGGAGGTGAGCTCTCCATGGTTAGGTTCATGTTGTGGGTAAAAGTACAAATCTGTGTCACACTTTTACAAAGGAAGAGGACAACGACATGCAAAACTGTTAAACTTTAATGACATAAAAGTGGCATTTGTGTTTAGAATTTGAAAATGATTTAAACTAATGAAATGTTTAAAGTTAGATGTAGTTTATGAATATAATTTTTTAATTTTTTTTTTAATAAGCATTGACCTATTTTTTAAATTTTTTAAGTCCATTTTTTAATTGCTCAAAAAATGCTGAAAATTTAGGGTCTAGTTCCCTCCAACTAAATATATGCAAATAATATTTTTTTCCTTTGATTTAAGAATGTGTTTTAGATGATATGTACAGCTAGTGCATAAAAAAATAAAGATTGGTTTTTGGTATATATTTTTTCTGTTATAACTATTCAAAGTCAGAGTTACCCAAAATTTACAATTTTTTTCTCCCTCCACATTTGCCCTAGCAAATCTAAACCAAATACAAAAAAAAATTACATATTCATGAAGAGGACTCTCTCCTCTAGTTTTAAATAAAAGTTGTAAATTTTTTCGACATGATTTGGTATTTTTTTTATTTTTTTGAGCGAGCGTGTTCTTCAATGTTAAAATACCTACTTGGATTTTTTTCAAATTATAATATATTCTATGTAATCAAAACACAATAAAAATTATATGACCATAATCTAGACTCTGAGCTCTATAAAAGGGTATATTTAGATTTTTAAAATGGTTGATTTTTTATGAAGAAATCAGTTGTCTAAGTGAGAAGTTTTGTAATTTTGAAATTTTTGCCTATTTGGCTGCCACATAGGATGCCACGTAAACAGTTTTGGCCGGAACAGGTTCAGCCAGAAATGGTTCAGCCGAACCAGTTCTGACTGAACCACTCTATATAAATATATGCCAATTCTTCATCGATAGAACGTAGTTAGCTTATATTTACTCATAAATTTTCAGCCAAAACTGGTCCGGCCAAACCAGTTTCAACCAAAACTCATTTGCCACATCGACACCACATGGCGCCACGCTTGTGCCACATATGTACGGCCAAAAATATTTCGGCCGAAACTGTTTCGGCTGGAACTACAAAAATGGTCCTCAAGTGTGACACAACTTTGTACTTTTACCCTTGTCTTTTTGCAGATTTTGGAAGAACCGTATGTTAGAGCCATTTGAAATTGGAGCTTCGATGGTGTTCTTGTTGCCTTGATATTAGAGACTCCTCCTTTGTAGTATCTTTTCTTGTATTGTTCCTTCATGTTGAAGGTGGAGTTGTAATAGAATGGACTAAATTTTGTAGTCTTTAATGATTGTAAATGAAGATATAACCATTCGTGAAAATGAAAGAAAATCATGTGCTCAAGTTTAGATGAATTGCAAGTTATTTCTTATTTGTTTGTTTTTTTTAAAATTTTAGTCTTGCAAATTTCAAATTTAATATGTTCTTGCTTCTCCCTTGAAATATAGATCTATATCACATTATGATCAAACATTTTACCTTGAATTCCATATTTCAATTTCAAAAAAAAAAATTGGAGGATAACATGTTAACAATGGTTCAATTATCAAATTTGTACACTAATTAACAACTTCCCATTATCAATACCCAATAAATGAATTCTCTTTGTGTAATGCATCCATAGCCATTTGAAATTGGACCTTGGATGGTGTTCTTGTTGCCTTGATATTAGAGACTCCTCCTTTGTAGTGTCTTTTCTTGTATTGTGCCTTCATGTTGAAGGTGGAGTTGTAATAGAATGGACTAAATTTTGTAGTCTTCAATGATTGTAAATGAAGATATAACCATTTGTGAAAATGAAAGAAAATCATGTGCTCAAGTTTAGATGAATTGCAAGTTATTTCTTGTTTGTTTGTTTTTTAAAAATTTTAGTCTTGCAAATTTCAAATTTAATATGTTCTTGCTTCTCCCTTGAAATATAGATCTATATCACATTATTATCAAACATTTAACCTTGAATTCCATATTTCAATTTCAAAAAAACAAATTGGAGGATAACATGTTAACAATGGTTCAATTATCAAATTTGTACACTAATTAACAACTTCCCATTATCAATACCCAATAAATGAATTCTCTTTGTGTAATGCATCCATAGCATATACATTGCATACATTTAACTTCAAGAAAACAAAAAAAACAAATAAATGAATGGAATACAATGCAATGTTGAGGAGAAAAACAAAATCACTTTCCAGAATTTTTAGAGCCAAAATGCTCTCTGAAAAATGTATGAGAGAGGATTTAATTGCCAAATTACCACAGAGAATATTCCTCTAGAATATCCCAACTAAATATTGGGTTAGAATAATAAAACCCCATCATAAATTATGTTTAATATAAACTCTCTTATTAAATTGGTAACTCTGTCATAATTATGTTAAACTAAATAAATAATAAGGAAAAGGGGAAAGTAAATAATTTTATATTAAACACTTACCTTTATGAAAGTGGGACCCCACATCCTTTTCCCCTACCTCACTAGGGACAGGAGGAGATCAGCCTTGGTAAATATAAAATAAAGGGGAATGAACATGGGTGAGTGTGCCACCTCCTTGTTTCCTGCGCCACCCACCCACTTGGCATTCTTTTCCCATTCCATGCGTAGGATATTTTCCTTTCTTTATAAGCTAAGGCTTGGGTTGCACTTTGGGAAAACATTTTGGTGGGCCCAACTTAATGTATACCTTACAATGGAGTTTCTTAGGAGTTCGACCCTTTACAGCCCCCATTGACTTTGGTCATGTCTCCCCACCCACTTGGCACATGAGCCAAGGGAAAGAGAAGGTGATGGGATAGGGGTAGGATAGTTAGTAGGATAGTTAGTAGGATAGATTAATAGGATAGTTAGTAGGTAGTTTAGTAGGTAGATTATTAGGTGGTTAGTAGATATTAAGTTAGTTTAAGTTGGTTAAATAGGTTTACCTTTTTATTACTTTTATTTAAATGGTGTAGTTTTATCAATAGATTAATAGATTTACTTTATTATTTAATTTGTGTAGTCATGTTAATAGGTTAATAGATTTATTTGTTTAAATTGTCTAGTTAGTTTAATAGTTTTATAACTCACGTTATGTATTGAAATTGATTAGCCTATTAGAGTAATAAATTTATTCAATTAATTTAAATTGTATAGTTTAGATTTATTAATTTTATTTACTTCAATAATGATTATTACTACTATGTGTTTTCATGCAATTGTTAAAACAGGTAAAATCTGAATAAAGAGGTATTAATGGGCTAGGTTAATATGTTAAATTAAGTGTTCCTTTCAAATCATGGAATATTTATCTTTGTAATTAATTAATTGTTTATTCTTAAAAATGTGTGAACAAATGAATTTTAGGATTTATTTATTATTAATATCAGTTAATTGAAAAATTTGGATAGTTCCTCAAGCAAGTTAAATGTATCCCTTTCACAATGTAATTGGAAAAGATTATAGTAATTGTGAGGACCTTATTATATCGGGGATGTTTGAGGTTTGAAATGAAATTGAATAGGATTAATAAATTGGATTGCAAGGTCAACCATTAATGGAGTTAGTATACCCCTTTGTCCCTATAGTACTAAACCGTAGAATCTGTTACCATCTATCGAGTTTGAATATCGACTCTGCATCAGCCTTTGTTGATAACCCCGACTCAATCTATGACTAGGGCTTTGAGCTCAAAAAGTAACTTCACCATGTTGTCACCTTTCCTCAATGCTTTTGAGGATTATCATGTCATCATAGTTTTTGTATTTATGTTTTAAAAAAAAAATGTGTCTGTGTGTTTTGCCATAGTTTTCGGCATGACATTTTGGTATCATAGCCAAGTTTTGAAACTAGGAACCTAAACCCATTACATTTCAACTCATTTCAAACATAAATTATTGTGTAGGATGCGTGCCATCACATGAGCTAGCTGACAGGGAAGAGGTTGTAGAGCTCCCCCTGTTGAGGCAGAATGGGGGGATGTACCATGATGAAGGGGACTCCCCTTAATACCACTCAGCACATGACAGAAACAAAGAGAAACAACAAAAATTTGCAAGAACAGAAAATTGGCTTCTTATTGGCTCCACCAATGTGGAATTACAAACTTTAGAATTACAATATCAAAAGCCACACGGGCATCCCTTACAATAATCTATAGGACAAAGCCTCAAATAACCACCCAGAACTGCCCTAGAAAACACCATGGGCCTTCCTTAAATAGGAAAATTTCCACCGCCCGAGAAGGTTCCATAAATCTAGCCATTAAGGCCGACTACCCTTAGCATTTAATTATTTTTCACTTTTATTACAAAAGGGTCGGCTTTAAATATTTACAAAACATGAGATTAGGTAGCCCAACTTCTGGAAGCCATAACTTTTGAATCGTAGCTCTGATTGGCTATTATAACCACTTTCCAGAAAGGGGAGATCGCAATCTACAGTGCTTGACTCATAAAGTGCTAGCTAGCTAGGGGTTCGACCTTGATCCAGATCCTCTAAGGTCCTGAAAATCAAGCTCAAAGGTTTTGCACCCTAAAATCTCAACAGTAAATCCTTAATAACTTCGCCAATACAGATGATCTGGCAATGAAATTCAACTAGCATTCTTATATGACTAAGATGAACCTTCACCTGGAAAAT
>MU225293.1:8000862-8040757 GCA_018584345.1 Thuja plicata | reverse complement strand
AAGGGTCGGCTTTAAATATTTACAAAACATGAGATTAGGTAGCCCAACTTTCGGAAGCCATAACTTTTGAACCATAGCTCTGATTGGCTATTATAACCACTTTCTGGAAAGGGGAGATTGCGATCTATAGTGTCTAACTCACAAAGCGCCAATTAGTAAGGGGTTCAACCTCAATCCGGAGCCTCTAAGGTCCTGAAAATTGAGCTCAAAGGTTTTGCACCCTAAAATCTCAACAGTAAATCCTTAATAAATTCGCCAATACAGATGATCTGGCAATGAAATTCAACTGGCATTCTTATATGACTAAGATGAACCTTCACCTGGAAAATTAGAACATTCTGAGTTCAAACAACCAACTTACTAAAAATAGTAAGTTTCCAAAAATAGCAGCTTTGTACAAAATAGCCCTTATTGAATAAAAAAACACATTTTTTTTGGGTGATGCAAGATTGCCCTTACACCCAGGATGCTCCTACATCATAGCACCTCCACCACCACCACCTCCACCACCTCAAAACCCTAACCGGGATATTTTGGACGTCCTCCAGAATATGATTGGGGTAATTCAGCAGAGGCTACCACCCATAGCTCAGTCGTAGATTCCTGAAGCGGAAGCACAGATTCAAGAAGATGATAGAGTAGTTAGTAGAGAAAGGAGTAGGAGCACCCCACCCAGGTCTGTTGAGAGTCATGGTGATCATGAGAGTGAGTCAGTTCATCAGATTGCATTACCATGTGAGCATGAGATACGTGCCAGAGAGGGACCCCCTAGAGATGGTTGAAATGAGATCTGAGAGTTATTGTGACTCCAGCAACCCTTTTTTTTGGGATCCACTGATGGGTTAGTAGCAGAGGCCTGGTTACAAAGCTTACAACGATGCTTTGGATTGCGCCCTTATCGGAGTAATCTAAAGGCACAACTTGCAGTCCATCTCCTTCAGGAGAAAACCTCCACTTGGTGGGAGCAAGAGGAGTCCATAGGTGGGGTGAGTATTGACACACTCACTTGGGAGACTTTTGTGGTCTTCTTCCGAGAGAGATACCTCTTTGAGCATTTCAGACATAGATAGATAGAGGAGTTCCATGATCTCTAGTAGAGAGGTGTCACAGTGACCTAGTATGAGAGTCAGTTTCTCGAGCTCCTTCCATATGTTCAATACATGAAGGATGAGAAACTGTGTATCCATCATTTCATTAAGGGACTCAATATGTCTCTTCAGGGTACAGTATGCCTAGCCTTTCCTACCACATTTAGAGAGATAGTTGAGATGACACTTGTAGCCGAGGATATCCATACTAGATAGGAGTCGCAGGATCGGTCTCAGCACCGAAACCCCTCTTCCTAGAAGTCAGGACAATAGAGACACCCTTGGAAAGGGAACCTGAATCACTCCGCATGATCCTTTCAGGGTCAATAGTCTCAGTAGCAGAGAGCTCAATAGGATTCTAGACCGAGGCCTTCACAGGGTTATCAAGGCTCTAAGCCAAAATAGTGGCAGTCTCAGGGTCCTAAACATGATCATAGGACAGACCCCTCAGGCATAGCCGGCTAGGACTTAGCAGTCCTCTAGGGGAGGTTATAGTAATTCCAACAGGACTGGAGGACTATAGCAGTCTAGATCACAAGGAGTACAGATTCAGACCAGAGGACCATGTTACACTTGCAGTGGCATCGCTCATATAGCGAGAGAGTGCCCATAGGAACAGTTAGTTGGTGGTCAGAGAGGGGCTACCTCAAAGCCTGTAGTTGGAGACATGGGTGGAGCCCATAGAGTTTTTGTAGTGGTTGATAACCGCTAGGCTGAGCATTAGGCTACAGTTATTGAGGCAGCAGATATGATACGAGGTAGAATGGTTACTATTTTATTTGATTCTTGAGCTACTAGCTCCTTTATATCTCCATATGTAGTTGAGCATTGCAGGATAGTGGCAGTTAGACAAGATGTCAGTTGGGAGGTAGAGTTAGCCTCAGGAGCTAGGGTGTCAGTTAGTTCAATGGTCTGAAGTTGCCAGATTTAGATTGGGGACATATCCATGATGTTCGATCTACACATTACCCCTTTAGGTTCATATTGTATTTGTCCTTGGCATGGATTTGCTTTATGCCCATAGCGCCAAGATTGATTGTCAATAGAAGAGGGTAGAATATGTGGATGAGAAAGGTATTCCTAGGGTGATCTTTGGACTGCAGAGATACATATCTCTTGGCATTATTTCCGCTATGCAGCTTAGGCGGTGCGTGCGAAAGGGATGTCAGCTATTTGCTATCACCATTTTTGACAGAGAAGAGGATTCATAGAGGGAGCCATCCCTCGATGATTTTCCTATCCTACAAGAGTTTGCAGATGTATTTATTTAGATCTCCCTTGTATGCCTCCACCTAGAGCAGTGGATTTTCATATAGACCTTGTGCCAGGAGCCAAACTATTATCGAGACCACCATATAGGATGATTACCCATGAGCTTAATGAGCTCAAGATTCAGCTGGAGGAGCTCTTGGAGAAAGGGCATATTCGACCTAGTGTGTCACCTTGGGGTGCACCAGTGATCTTCGTAAAGAAGAAGGATGGATCACTTAGGTTGTGCATTGATTATCGATAGTTGAACAAAGTAACTATTAAGAACTGATACCTACTTTCTAGGATTGATGATCTCTTTGATCAGTTATAGGGTGCTCGAGTGTTCTCGAAGATTGATCTAAAGTCAGGTTATCATCAGTTGAGGATTGTGGAGAGTGATATCCACAAGACTACATTTTGTACGAGTTATGGTCACTACGAGTTCACCATGGTACCATTTGGCCTCACGAATGTTCCAACAGTTTTTATGAGCCTTATGAATGGAGTATTTCACACCTTCTTGGATAATTTTTTGGTTGTGTTCCTAGATGATATTTTTATATATTCTCGTAATGAGAAGGAGCATGAGGAGCACCTAAGACAGGTTTTGGAGAGGTTGAGAGAGAACCATTTGTTTGGCATCTTGTTGAAGTGAGCGTTCTTCTGATGTGAGGTACATTACTTGGGTCATGTTATATCTGGCGATGGGATCTCCATTGATCCATCAAAGATCCAATCCATCATGGATTGGCCAACACCTACCACTGTCACTGAGGTGAGGATTTTTATGGGGTTAGCAGGATATTATAGACGCTTTATTGTAGGATTTTCCAGATTGGCACACCCCATCACCTCCCTTCAGAGAAAGGGAAAGCAGTATGAGTGGACAAAAAAGTGTGAGAGAGCCTTTTAGGAGCTCAAGAGAGCCCTCATGAGTGCACCGATACTTGCAGTGCCAGACCCAGTAGTGGATTTTTTAGTATGCACAGAAGCATCATTGGATGGCATAGGGGCAGTTCTTATGCAGGAGGGATGACCTATCTCCTACGAGTCTAGGAAATTGAAGGGTCATGAGCTTAATTACCCTACTCATGACCTAGAGATTGCTGTAGTAGTTCATGCTTTGGTGAGGTGGCGAAACTTCCTTCTAGGTCATAGATTTGAGCTTCATTCTGACCATCAGAGCTTGCAGTATATTTTCACTCAGCCGAACCTTAATGCTAGGTAGAGAAGGTGGATGGAGTTCCTTTGTGAGTATGATTTTTATGTTCATTACATCAAAGGGAAGGAGAATGTGGTTGCAGATGCCTTGAGTAGGTGATGCCATGAGCTTTCATCTATGACTACTTGTACCGATTTGAGAGAGCGTATCTTACATCATTTTCCCAAGGATTCCTTTTATGTAGAGATTTTCAAGTTAGTGCATTCACAGATACCCTTAGAGGGGAAGTACTCAGAGTATTCTTTGGAGTTTGATGGACTACTACGTCATAGAGAGCATATCTGTGTACCTTCTAGTGGGGATTTTCTTGAGTTCATTATACTTGAGGCCCACATAGAACCTTATTAAGCGCACCCCGGTGTTAAGAAGTTACATGTAGATTTGAGACAGTTGTACCATTTTCCAGGCATGAGACATCAAATTTCTAGTATTGTTGTGAGATGCCTAAAGTGCCAGAGGGTGAAGGCAAAGCACCGCCACCCTGGTAGGATTCTATAGCCACATGAGATTGCTGAGTGGAAGTGGTATACTATATCTATGGACTTCATTATTGGACTCCCCATGTCTTCTCACCACCATGATGCCATCTTGGCGACAGTTGACACATTGACCAAGGTCACCCACTTCTCACTTGTGTGTACTACATTCACAGGACAAGACGTAGCTCAGGTGTTCTTGCGGGTTATTGTCAGACTTCATGGCATTCACCGTAAGATCATCTCTGATAGAGACTCATTGTTCACATCAGCCTTTTGGAGAGAGTTACAGACAGCGTTGGCCACTAGGCTTAATTTTAGTACAATGTATCACCCTTAGATAGATGGTCAGACTAAGAGGGTTAATCAGGTATTGGAGGATATGTTGCACATGTACGTGATGGACTATCAGGTAAAGTGGGAGCAATACCTATATCTGGTAGAGTTTGCCTATAATAATAGGCACCATTCATCTATAGGCATGCCACCTTATCAAGCCTTGTATGGTAGACCTTGCAGGACACCCTTAAGTTGGGACATGATTGAGGATAGAGTATCTATTGGTCCCTAGTTAGTTAGAGAGATGGAGCAGTAGGTGGATCTAATTCAATAGCTTCTTAGAGAGGCACAAGATAGACAGAAGAAATATGCAAATGCGAAGAGGATTGATAGAGAGTATAAGGTTGAAGATAGAGTCTTCTTGAGAGTGCAACCACACAAGAGTGATCCAATTCAGAAAGGGCTCTAAGTTGGCACCTCGGTTCGTTGGACCATTTGAGATCTTGGAGAGGATAGGACCAATTGCATACCATTTAGCTTTGCCACCTATCCTGTCACGCATCCACGATGTGTTCCATGTTTCTGAACTTCGAGGATATATTTATGATGAGTTTCACTTGATAGATTGGGATGCCTTGCAAGTGGAGTTGGACAGGTAGCTAGCGCTAGAGCCCATTCATATTTTAGCTCAATGGACCCTTTCACTTCAAGGTCAAGAGCTGGACCAGGTTAGGGTCCCGTGGGATTGTTATGATGAGGTCACAGCTTCATGGCAGGACGCAACACATATGAGATATTACTACCCATATATTTTTGATGAAATCCAGGAGGAAGTTCATGCCTAGTGGGGGAGGATGTGAGGCCTCACCCCAACCCATCATAGCTCAGCTGATACACTTATTTTGATACATTATGATTCGATATTTTGGGACATTATATATGATGGACTAGACATTATTAGTATTATTTATGTCATGAGATGATTACTTTTGTATTCTTTATTGGTGATGTTTATGATGCTTTAGGTATACACATGCATTATGATGATTATTTCAATATTTTAAACTATGTTATGATATTTTGATTATGTAATTGGTTATAGTTATCAGGTACAGAAATGGAAAAAGGTTATTAAGTGAAAATGTAGAATGTTTAGTCAATTAATTATGCAATTTGATTTAAATATGTGTGTGTGTGTGTGTGTTTGTGTGTGTGTGTGTGTGTGTGTGTGTGTGTGTGTGTGTGTGTGTGTGTTGTGTGTGTGTGTGTGATTTTTATTGAGCTACTGATGTTTAATTTAGTGTGCAAGAAAAGTACCATAGAAATTATCGGAGAATCAGTAACTAACCCTATGTACAAATTGTAAATCCAAGGTTGAATCTAATAAAGAGATTTGAACCTTGTTGTTAAGTGATTTTATTTGTGACCATAAATTGTATGAATGTATTAGGTGTTTTCACTGTGAAATTAGTTTTTTCATTGTTTTCACTATAGCTCTAGATAAGGTTCGAGGTCTTGATGGCTTCACTCCCTTATTCTACCAAAAGCATTGGGACTTCATTGAGAAGGACGATTTAAATGTATTGCAGGAATGAAAAAGAAATTTGTCAATGCTAAGAAAGTTCAACACTACATTCATTGCTCTCATTCTATAGTGCTCTCAGTCATAATATTTTTTTCGAGTTTAGGCTTATTTTATTATGCAACACAATTTATAAAATATTTACCAAGGCAATCTCCATCAGATTAGTAGCTATAATTCTATTTATTATATATGTATAACAAAGAGGTTTTGTCCCAAGAAGACAAACAGTTGAAGGGGCTATTGTAGCACATGACGTGTTACACTATATTAAATCAAATCAAGTACCTTCTATGATCCCTAAATAAGACATGTTGAAGGAATACGATAAGATATATTGGAGTTTAAGGCAGGTCTTATCCAAAATGAGATTTAATAATAAATAGTGTAAATGGGATCTTTCGTGGATATCCGGAGAAAAATTTTCAGTTTTAGTCGATGGGACTCCATGTTGCTTCTTCTCATCATCTCAAGGAGTTTTCCAAAAAGACTCACTATCTCCCTTTTTGTTTATCATTTTAGTTGAATCCTTGAGTATACTTATAACTCATAAACATTGTCTGGTTATGTGGGAAGGGGTGCCAGTTAAAACTTCTAACATTCATATAATGCATATTGTATTTTCTGATGATATTCTTATGTTTGGTGAAACAACAATACAAGAGGATGGAGCGATAAAGTCCTCTCCCAATGAATACTTCAGTACATCAAATTAGAAAGTGAATCTAGAAAAATCTAAGGTATTTTTCTTTAATATAAACCAAAGAAAAAAATACCTTTTTGCAGAATTTCATGGGTTTTTGTGAAGCGCGTCTCTCTTGTAGAAATTTGGGTATTCCTTTTTTTCAAAGAGCTAATAAGGCTTCTTCATGGTTAAATGTGGCATCTACATTTAGTGATAGAATATCGTCATGGAAGTCAAGATGTTTATCCTAGGTAGAATTTTGTTGATCAAATCATTCCTATGCATAATTCTTAATTATATTATGTGCGTCCAAATATATCAGATATTTTATATGGAAAGGAAGTATAGATGAAAAAAAAAATTCATCTTATTTTATGGGATAGTATTTGTGAATAAAGTGAAGTGGGGTGGTTGGAGGGGGGGCTAGGATTCATAACATAGATGCTAGGAATCTCAGTCTAGGAGCTAAATTTGCTTAAAATTTATACACCAAACCCTCATCATTATGGGCTCAAATTATAAAGGTAAAGTACATGAATACTAATCATCTTGAAAGGATTTTATCAATGGCTAATCCTCCCAAAAAATCTAGAATGTAGAACTTTGTTATGAAAAGTAGAGAGGTAATCCTTCCATACTTATTTGGGTTATAAGATTAGGCAAAAAAGGCAAGTTTTGTAATTATGAGTGCTAACTTTTTAGGATAGTACATTTATCCCCGCTTTAGGAGGAGTATGAGACAAAGTCGTACTCATAGTATATATATGTCCTTGATATAGATCAAATGGAAAAAACATTTTATTCATGTTTTCGGTATGAACCGAATCGACAAGATTCTTGTTTGGTCCCCTTATTTTGATGTTAAGACTTGGAACTAGGTGCATTGAGTAGGTATGGAGAGTAGCTCATTAGATAGATCCCAACTTGTAAGTGTCCATATAGGACATGCTAAGGAGTTCTTAAAAAGTGATAACTTAATAAAGTGAATTGGGTATAACATTAAACAACATTAATTAGAAATCCCAGATATCAGGATTTACCTATCGAGTACGGTAGAAATTATTGGATTCCCATATGTTAGTATTGACCCGGATGTGAGGTAGATGATACTTGAGCCCCAAATATCATGTTTGAGCTATGCGGTACTCTTGTGTCTAGGTCCAGTAGCAGTGAGTCTAGTACCGTGCTGTATTGTGATTGTGATTGTGATTGTGATTGTACTACATTACATCTTCATAATTGTGATTTCGTGATATAAATACCGCCACATCTTTCAATACTAGTACTCCCTTTAACGTTATCTCTCCGAACTGTCATACATTCAGATGAATACAGTTTTCATTCGTAGCCATCGATACCTTTCAGTATTGTTTTCGTAGCCATCCATACCTTTCAGTATTATTTTCGTAGCTAAATCCGTCCCCTGATAAGCCCTCCAATGTGTCTGCCATATTGTTTATATTTTCCATGGACTCAGTTGAGAAAGAACGTACATTTTCAGCAAATATGTGATCTTCAAGATTCGAATTCCAAATGCTATTATTGTGGGTATTTGATTTTAGGCCATGAGAATTTTGAGACGTGGAATGATATTCACTACTGGAAAGAACGTACTCCACCGAATTGAAAAGCTACCTTAAGCAATTGCCACACATTTCATATCTTCTTTGGAATTTCTTCGAGACGGCCACGTTAAATATGATTGAGGTGTTTCTCGATTGTCAATTTTTTTAAAATGGTTTTGTTACATTATTTTCATAACGTTTTTGCGCGCAGGGTCTCACTTAGATTTTCATGTTTTATAATTTCTTTATTTTAGTTTATTGTATGAAAACTAATATAGTGTTAATTCATTTTGGAAATGTTTACTATCTGTTAATAATGAATAATCGTGACTTTTTGAGTAGTGATTTGTTTTCAATTGATAGTTCACATTGCTCAACTTGATTTTAATAAATATAATGCCAACATTCAAGTGCCTTAACCACCTGTCTCAGATGTCTCAACTGCTGATATCCACTTTTCGTAATATTCGCAACATTTAATATTTAATATAATGATTAAGGAATTTTAAAAAACTCCATGATTTTTTTCAAAGAACATAAATGATTGAGTGAAAATTTTGCAAATGTTTCGTTTCTACTTTTATTTGAATGAATGTCAAACAACTATAGAACTATTGAAGGACACGAAACTAATAAAATAAATCAAAGCAATAAACGGCTCAGCAAGTTAGCCCTAGCTGGGATAGCTGGATGCAATGCCTCGATGAATTCCAAATTTGTTTATTTTAAAGTAAAATTCAGTCACACAATTCGAAAGGTCGAATTTCAACTAAGAAACATTCAACCTATAGGGAATTATCTACATTAATGTGTTAAAGATGATAGTCTAATACGTGCATAGAAGAAACACTGATGTAATTTGTAATATCTTCTGTCTGAAATAGGTTTTTTTTTTTTAAATTTGAAACACAAGTTTGAGTTTAGGTTTATAATATCTATCCAAGATATAATAGTTATTTCAATTTTAATTTATATCCTAACATTTGAAATAATTGAGAGTAGCATTAGAATAATACATAAGAAAAAAATTATGCGATATCTTAGAATGGTATTTGTGACATATTAATCTAAGATATTGATGATGTTAATCCTTAAATAAAAATGGGCTACAAAACATTGAAGGAGATTATTTCATAATTTGTATATACCTAAAGAGTATGTCCCAATATTTTGAACTTCTACTCAATATCAAAATCTTGACTTTTTATTTTATAATTTCATAACTAATCAGATTGAAGAAATCCAATTCGATAAGAAGGCACAAAATAGGCCACACAAAGGATACATGGAAAAGAAGCAACCAAGAGCTTCATGTTGACTCAAAATTGGGCATAACACAAATATTAAGTAGGAGCTTTTTCCTAAGCTAGAGAGATGGAATCTAATGCATGCAAGTCTAAAAGATGAAAATCAAATCAAAATAAAATAATGGAAAAATCAAACTAAAGTTAGATATTATATTAGATCTTGCTATGACCTAGCTGGCACAATGGAATGCAGGTACTAATTCAACCGTCAATACCTTCTCTCTCCCCTTTCAATCGTCATTGTATTCCTGAGTGGTCAAGTCCACATCTGTCATTCTACACAAATGAAGGGGGGTGCAACAAATAGATTGTATTGATTTCAAAATGGATATGGAAGATTATAAAAATTAACTTAGGTCTCGTTCTCAAACATAAAGTGGATTGTATGAGAAGTGTAAGGTTCAGTCATAGGCGACCCACAACACGTATGATAAGGGCATTGGGAAGGACGTTAATCAAGTTCAAGTGTACTACTTTTGGAATTAACAAAATTAGTGAAATCAAGTAATATTTAAATCATTATTAAGTAATGAAATAGAAGGGCACTCTAACTCGAACTTGATAATTAAATATATATTTTTTCATTTGGCGAGCATCATATATGGGATGCCCCATATATGGCACATGCTATATGGAGCATGCCATATATGACGTGCCAAATATGGTGTTTTCCATATTAACTTCCTTTGGAAGTACCAAGCGTTAGGATTGGATTTTACTTAGACATCCAACCCGAAGGATTAGACGATTATAATGGGCTTGAGAAGTATTTTTAAGAAAACATACAAAAATCCCTCACATTTTGTTGTGTTCCCTGTCATATTTGCATGTGGCTCAACATAGACAAAATCATACACCATGATGTTGTCAAGCTCTCTGTTAGTTATCTAACCATATCATTTATTTTCAATTTTGATAATGTTAATCTTTCCATCTCTAATTTATTCAATAAGTAGGTCCATTTTTTTGTCCAAAGCTAATGTGTAGTATTTCAGGCATAGATTTTGACACATGCATTGAATTTTTTTTAAAAAAAATTAGAAACTAGGCTCCATTTTACATGACTAACTTCTCATTGGAGCGAATAAACAAAATATTAAAAAGTTTACATTTTAGGGAGAGCATGCCAGTTGCCGTGATATGTTTTTTCATAAAAATAGGACCACTTTGTGTGCTCACCCTTTTTTCAAGGCCTTAATGTCAACTAATTAAGAAAAATTAATAGAAACTAAATTTAACGTACCATAACTCGTGTTCATGTCGCATCTTCAATATTTGAGTATAACTATCATAGTGTTCTCGTTGATCTTTAGAATTTTTAGATTTAAAAAAAATGTGGCAACTTATACCCCATTTTTGTCTCTCATCTTTATGCACTTACCAAATGATTTGATACGTCAAAAAAATTATCATTATATTTTAGAAAAGATTCTAACACTTACTTATAGATTCCCTCCAATTACATCGAAGCATTTGTGTTTTCTGTAAATATTGGAATATAATTTCATGCCTTCTACTTGTTGGAATTGTTTTTTGGTGTAGTTATTGGCATTCATGTTTTGTCACTGATGTCAACATAGGTCTCAGAAAAGACAGTCATTCTGGTTATCATTGGTGCAAGGATTACTCATAGAAATGTACGAGCACTATATGAATGTTTGATTGTATATGAAGATGGAGATGTACATAGGGATGAGGTTTGATCTTATATCTAAGGTCACTTGATTTTATGTTTGTATTCGTTTGAGTTACAATGATTCTGGTGAAGATTGTTTGTTGAACAAAGACAGAGAGTTGTGACAGAGTTAGTCTCTGATTTTTGAGGATAACTTGACTACAAGATCGATTCATGTTATGTGTGCTTGAGGAATGGTAGAAGTCATGTTGAGGTATGTTTGTTATGATTCTTGGGTCACAAGATTCTTGGTGACATCAGTTGTGGTGTGTGTTCTAGAGAAGACCTATTTGGGGCCGACTTCAAAGATGTAGCGTGTATTATGGATGCTGAGTGAGAATTATGGATCTTGGCTCATATTTGATGGATTTTAATTTATGTTTACTTGATATAGGTATCATGTGTATCTTAGTAAGGGTTTATGTAATTATTTCTGCATTGGGAAAGTATTAATTGTCTGACCTAATTAGTTATTATAAGCTTGTATAAAAGAAAGTTATTTTCTATTGTGGAGAAGTGTGATGAGCCAACAGAGTGTTGAAGCTGTGAGCTTGTATTTGCAGAGTCTGCTAGATGTAGAGCAGTGGTTGTGATTGAAGAATTTCATTGGAAATATTTTAGAAAAGATGTTTCTATCAGTCGTTTCATTGAATTGTATATCTTATATACATATTTATTTTGGATAGTATGTCCTCACGGTGGATTTAACTTTCTTTAGGCAATGAGCTTGTTGTTTCTATTGACTCCTTACAGGTTTATCCTTTAACAGGGACTATATACTATATGTAATAATCAACTCCTAACAGTGCTAAATCTCCTAACAGGGATACTATACTTTCAGTGTATTATTTTTGGGTGCTAATTCCCACTGGGGTTTTTTCCCTTAAAAAGGTTTCCTCAATAATAAATAATTGTGTTTTGATCTTGTTGATAATTGTGTTATCTTTTGATTGTTAAAGGATAAAGTTATAATTATTGGCACACAATTGATTCACCCCCCACCCCACCTTCTGCCCTCTCAGTTTTTCTAGTGGACTATTATTGTTGAGAATTGGTATCCAAGCCAATCTTAACAGCTTGAGGTGATCATGAAGATAGCGTACAATAGAAAGGATAGTCTGAATATAGGTCCTAAAAACTTTTATAGTTGGAAGAATAAGATGATAACTTATTTGCTATGTTTGGGAATTGACTGCTGGATGATTACAAAGAAAGATGAGCATATCAAGTCCGAAGAAGAAATGGATAAATTAATTTAAGATGAACTGGATAAAGCTATTGAAGATGAAAAGAAATTGTTTTGTTGTAACATGGTTGCAAGAGAAGCACTGATTAGTGTGCTCTATGAAGCTGAATTCATAGAGCTTAAAGATTTGGATTTTGCACATAAAATTTGGTCAATATTGGAAGTACTATATGGAGATAAGTTTACTAAGAAGGCAAAGTTATAGAACTTGAGAAAAGGGATGGAAATTCTGAAAATGAAAGATGATGAGAATGTTAGAGCATATGTACAGAGAATTAATCAGGTTTTTATTGGCATTAGAAACTTTGGAGGCACATACAATGAAGAATAAGTGATCGTAAAGATTCTTAGATTGTTGTCACTTGTTTACAAAACTAAAGTGCAAGCTATAGAGGAGATCATACCTTTGATAGAGAAATTCAACATACAGAAGTTGATTGGAAAATTAACTTCCTTTTAGACTGGAGAGCTGGGACATTCATTGCCTAAGGTTGAAACAAAATTCAAGGCAACTATGCATAATAATAAAAAGACTTTATCAGGTATTGTGAGCACCAGCAGAAGTGACTTGTGAGAAGATCTTGGTGAATATTTCGATGATTGGGAAAAGATACAGAAAGAAGAAAGGAAGTTATATAAAATTGTGGCCCTAATCGTAATAAGAAAAAAGATAGGAAAGGGTAAGTTTGAGGTAAAGTTACCTCTGAAATGTTTTTCATGCAATAAGATAGGTCATTTTTCATCTAGATGTCCTACAAGGGTTCGTAAACATAAATCTAATTTTTATCAACCTAAATACTTCAAGGATAAGTAATGTTACTATTCTAGTGAAGGTGTATTTGATGATGATGTTGCGGATTATAATGAAATTGGATTTATTCTTATTAAAGATGATGAACCTATTCATGAAGAGAAAGCCCTAGTTTGACATGTTGAAAAGAAATCTGAATGGATCATAGATATTGTTTTTTCACATCATATAGCTGGTGATAGAAACAAATTTATTCTAGATAACTAAATATGATGGTGGTGTAGTTAGATTTGGTGAAAATACTCCTAAGTTTATCATTTCAGTGGGATTGATTTATCTTGATGGTAAAACTAATACTGGTGATGTATTTTTTTGATGGACTTAAGCATAATTTGTTGAGAGTTGGACAACTTGTTGACAAAGGCTATCATTCAATGTTTTATGATAGGAAATGTTCTATCAGAAGTAATATGGGAGATCTGATAGCATTTGGTACTAAGCCAAGAGGAAATGTTTTTGAATTGAACACTATAGAAGTTTGTTGTTTTTTTGCAAAGGTTAATGATAGTTGGTTATGGAATAGAATATTTTGTCATGTAGGTTTTTATAACATTGTTAAAGAAATTATAAATAATGTTGTTAGAGATCTACCAAAGATTGTGAAACCTGCTAACACCGTGTGTAGATAATGTGTCATGGGGAAAAAAACTAGAAGTAGTTTTACACGAAAATCTTACTCAGTGAAAGGGAAGTTGGATTTGGTGCATATAGATCTTTGTGGTCATACAAGAACAAGATCTTACTATGGTGAAAGGTATTTCATATTTTTTTTGATGAATTTTCTAGGATGATGTGGGTTACATATCTTAGAGAGAAATCTAAGACTTTTGATAAATCAAACATATTCAAATAAAAAGTTAAGAATGAATCAGGTTTGAAGATAAAAATTTTAAAATTGGATAGAGGTGGAGAATTTACTTCAAATTTGTTCAATACCTAATGCAAAGAGCATGGAATATACAGAAAAAAATCTTCTCCTAGGACACCACAATAGAATGGGATTGCAGAGAGAAGAAACGGAACTATATTAGATGCTGCCAGAACTATGTTGCTTGAAGGAAATATGTCACATGTTCATTAGAGAGAAGTTATTGTTACTTTGTTTACACTTTAAAAAAAATTCAAATTAGAGAAGGAACTAATAAGTCTCCTTCTGAACTATGGTTTAATCATGCTCCTATTGTGAAATATTTCAAAATATTTGGTAGTAAATGCTATATAAAAGAGATGATGTGAAAGGAAAGTTTGATGGTACAAGCGATAAAGGAATCTTCCTTGGTTATTCCACTAAGATAAAGTCTTATAAATGTGAGATTGAGGAAGATGATTTAAAGTGATAATGCGAGGATGGATGAGAAGTTTCAGATTCAGGAAAGAATGCATGACTGTATCCAGACTACGAAGAACATGGAGGTTAGTGAAAATCAAGAAGAACCTTTTGAGGCTAATCATGAGATTGAGGGATGTCTGAATGATTCAAATGATCCTACTAAAATTCCAAAAACATCAAGGTGTTTTCAGAAGAACCATCCTGAAAATCAAATTATTGGGAGTGCAAATAAAGGCATGATGACAAGATCTAGATTAAGAGAGGAAATTTGTTTGATCTCTCAAGTTGAGCCACAAACCACTGATGAGGCATGTAAAGATTAATCTTGGACTAAATCTATGTAGGAAGAATTAGAATAGATAAATAAAAACCGCACTTGGGAATTTTTTTCTAGACCTAAAGATAAGAATGTTATAGGGACTAAATGAGTTTTTAGAGACAAAATAAATGAAGAAGGAATGGCTGTAAGGAATAAGAAAAGACTAGTTTGTAAAGGAAACTCGCAACAAGAAGGCATAGACTTTGAAGAAACATTTGCTCCTGTTGCTAGGCTTGAGGCAGTAAGATTATTTCTTTCTTATGTTGCACACAAAGGAGTAGTTATCACTGGTGCATGGACGATAGACAGAAGTGTACAGGAAATGTACAAATTTTTCATTATACACAAAGATGGGGATGTGTATACGGATGAGATTTGATCTTATATCTAAGGTCTCTTACATTTATGTTTATGTTTGTTTGTGTTACAACTATTTTGGTGAAGATTGTTTTTTGAACAGTGGCAAAGAGTTGTGACAGATTTAGTCTTTGAGTTTTGAGGACAACTTAAGTGTAAGATAGATTCATGGTATGTGATATTGATGAATGACAGAAGACATTTTGAGGTATGCTTTTTATCATTCTTGGGTTGCAAGACTCTTGGTGAAGTCACTTGCGGTGTGTGTTCTTGAGAAGACCTATTTGGGGGTGACTTCAGAGATGTAGCATGTATTATGGATGGCGAGCAAGGATTATAGATCTTGGATTATATTTGATGGATTGTAATTGATGTTTACTTTATATCGGTACCATGTGTATCTTAGCAATGGATTATGTAATTATTTGTGCATTGGGAAAGTCTTAATTGTCCATCCTAATCGCTTATTGTAAATCTGTATAAAAGAAAGTTGGTTTCCTTTGTAGAGAAGTTTGATGAGATAGTGAAGTGTGGAAGCTACAAGCTTGTATTTGTGAAGTCTGCTAGATGTAGAGTAGTGGTTGTGATTGAAGAACTTCATTGGAACTGTTATAGCAAAGTTGTTGCTATCAATTGCTTCATTGAATTGTATATCTTATAAACATATATATTTTAGACTATATGTCCTGAGGGTGGATTTAACCTTCTTCAGGTAGTGAGCCGGCTGTTTCTCTTGACTCCTAAAAGGGTGTGTCCTTTAACAAGGACTATGTAGTGTATGTAATAATCAGCTCATAACAGGGTTACATCTCTTAAGAGGTATACTATACGCTCAATGCATTATTTATGGGTGCTAATTCCCACTAGGGCTTTTCCCTTAACATGGATTCCTCGATAGAAAATGGTTGTTTAATGGTGTTGTTGATAATATGCTTAGAATTGTATTTATCTTTTGATTGTTAAATGTTAAAGTTATAATTATTTGCACACAAATGATTCACCCCCCCCCCTCACCGTTCTTATGGTGGAATATTATTGCTAACACTAGTTGGGTACTCTATATGTCCATGAGCAACTTCTAAAAATTGAGTTATGATATTGTTTGGTTGTTAACACAGAATATGAACTTTAATAAATATAGAATAACAAAAGGAGAAGTTGTATGCTTTCCTCAACTAGACTCTGACTCTTTGAATCCAACATGATTATGTTTCTTTTATATTATTTTGTAGGACAAACAAATTGCTGGTTTTTCTCTTTAAATTTGTGAAATGCATCTATTAGGTATACCTTTTAACAAAAAAAAGTAGGAAGATTTGAATAAAAATTAATTTATAGTTGAAAACGTAAGATATCCATTCAGATGAAGGTTTTGACATCCAAATGCATTAATTTTGAAGTCAACAATTCCATTTATATCCACTAATAAATTTATTTTGACTCCACTATCAAAATGTTCTGACAAGGATAAAAGACTTTTAATTAGAAAACATAATCTATTATGCACTTTTCTAGATGTACTTGTATGTACAATTAAAAAATGCTTTTTTTTTTTTTTTCTTAAAATGGCTATCGATTCCAAGAGCATTCAAGGAAAGGTTGCAGATCCAAGAGACTATCTTGATCACACTTGCCCATTTCATTTTCTTGAAGGCTTATAAATACTTTTAAGATTGTGATCTCATAGAGGGATTCAATAACTATTTTATGGAACAAGAGGTTTTGTGAGGTCAAAAAAATGAGATAAGTGTTATCCCATAGTTGAAAATAAAATCAACTGTTAGGAAATTGGAAAATTTATTATTTATTCAGTGTAAACTATTCTCAACATATAGAACAAAGAGGCATCAATAAATTTAAATCATTATAAATTTTTATTCAAAATTTTTCAAATAGGAGAATAAATAGAAATGAGAAAAATATCATAGATAATCCAACCTCTACAACAGTGATGGTAGAGCAGCGACAGAAAGTGCAGCTGGGATGAGTGGAACCAATTCAACCAGGAACCCCACGGTTATGGACAGACTGGGGTTTCAGGGAAGGATGTGACAAACATCTTTAGACATCGACTCATAGTTTAGAATTTTTCAGACATCAATGGAAAATGTTTTACAAGGGGGTTTGTAGTTGCACAAGTTTGCAAAAAAATTCTCGTCTCCTTCTGGGTACAAGTATCCCTTACAGATATTCTAGGGTAAGGCAGTGATCCAACCTATGAAACCCATTTTCATTAATCCCCACTTTCATATTAAATAGCCAACCTCTAATCCTTTTAAGGCCAAATCAGATCCCCCAATGCTAGCCATGGATCCTTTGCAAAAGGGGAAAGGGACTCTCTCGGAAAACAACTTTTCACAACGTGTTTTGTCAGATCCTAAAGGGTTCAAAGGTCAAGTGCAGAACAAAATATCTTCAGAGGAGTTCTAGGGAATCCATACTATTGATATTGGAGAACCATCAAACAAAATTCATATGGGCTTGGAGTGTCCTCCTTGTGTTTTGTAGGTAAAGGGCAACCTTGGTCAAAAATTTCAAAAAATTTCTAGGTGGGAAAATGGAAACCAAAATTTGAACATCACAAGGTCTCATCTCATTGTCAATCAGTCATTTTCTTTGGGCCCTAATGCCAAATCAGACCTTCCCACTAGTTGGCACTTGGTGAAAGATACTTCCCAACGGGTCTCTCCTGAGGTGTTAGGGTCGAATAGGCCTGTTCCGAAATCATATCTTAATCAGTGGACTCAGGGTAGAAAGATCTTGGCCACTGAAAAATCTTCAAGAAGAAACCCTTAGGCCCTGGTGTACCCTCCCTGGGACATGAAGGATAAGGGTCTCTAGCAGCAGGAATCCCATAAATTTCCTGGACCATTTTTTCAAAAACCTAACTTGGCATCCAGAAGACCAGGCTTTCAGAAGCCAAAGCTCTTGAAGGGAAAACAACCCATCTTTGATATTTGTGAGGGCTCGTCCCTGGTTTCACCTAAGGTTGTTCCTCCACATAATAGGCCTTCACTTCCTATGCAAGGTCAAGGGCCTTCAGCTCCTCACTATTCTCTCAGAGCCCTCCTTAATCCAAATTAGGCTGAGCACTCACAGATTTGGGTAAAAAAACAAGGCCATTCTTATGTTGATCGACGATGGGTATGAAAACTGCTTGTGAATGTGGTGCCTCCTGAACACATGCTCCAGCACCAAAATGGGGTCCTCTACCAGTCAGCCTTAATTGGTAAGTGTGCTAATTCTCACATTTCCTTTTTAGATATTAATGCTTGGGCCTCTGTATCTTGGGTAGGATTACAAGATCTCTTCATGATGGACTTGGAATGAAATTTATTTATTGCTATATTTAAATCTAAAGAAGAGAGAGATGTAGTTAATAAGGAGAAAGGGTGGTTCTATTAGGGTGTTGGCATTATCATCTTTATTTGGTCCCCAAATTTTGGCCTTCATCCCCGAACATGTCATTTCTTCCCTTTATTGATATCCTTCCCTGCATTCCCTCTAGAATATAGAGATCATGATGTTATTGAAGAGCTCGCTAATACTTTGGGGATCTTTATGAGGCACCATCTTCTTCCCTTTAAATTTACTCATATGGAGGTTAGAGTCTGTATTCTGGTTGACCAAACTAAGGATTTCCCCCCAGTAATAAACATTAAATCCAAATGGGGTTCTTGGTCTCAGAGGTTAGTGATTCAAGAGGAGCATATTGTTTTAGAGCGCCAAAACAAATTGGGTCATCTAAATTATTTTTGTCACACTTCAAGGGTAAAGGAAGTGGTTGTCTCTAACGATCTCACTTTAAACCCTGCATTTTTCTCCATTCCTGATAGTGTCAGGAATAAATCTCAGGACTCGGATCAAGGTTCTCAAGACAAGTACAGGTCTGAAAGACCATCTTCCAAGTCCTTGAGAGGGTTTATTGTTATTTTCTTCTCTTTTATCCAACATTTTATTTGGTTGTATTATGCCTCTCAGCTAAAAGTCTCAAATGTCCAGATTATGGGTCCTGTCCCAAGTTGTCACCAACCTCTTCTTTTCGTGAAACCTCTCTTTTTAGGCCAACAGTATGAGGGCTCTTGTAAGAACAAAGGAAATCCACATGATAAGATTGCGAGCGATAACTACACCCTTGGTTTCATGGTTTCAAATGAAAAAATAGATAAGGGTTGCCTTATTATGGTTGTTATAGGGGTCTTTCCAAAAGCCCATGACTCAACGATCCATAGGGAATACATAGACTCAGTGCAACCAGATATTCCATCCTTGTCATCCAAAAATAGGGATCGAACACTTTCCATTCCTCAACCTGCTTAGTTTTTCCTCAGAAATAAGATATTCTTTCCCACCCTTGCTCATCAATCACCTCATAGGATCCAAAATGGATCAGTTATATTCAGGATTCAAACACGGTCAACCTAGACATGGATCTTATGATGGAATCATTAATTATAAAGGTGGTAGAAGATAAAATTAATAATATTCATAGGGGATCTGAATCTCCCTCGAACTTGAAAGTGGAAGACCACTTTCAACCTATAATTCAGGAAGATAATTTTCCAGAGTCAATTCCTAATGAGAAAGTAATTTCATGTTCTATCTTCCAAACAGAGCTAGACAATACCAAGGGCACTAAGGTAAGCTCCCAAAATCAACTTAGGGGTAGAACAATAAAAATATCTAAGATTAGAGAGGAGATAGCTCTTGGAACACAACTAACCATCAATTTCTAGACGACACTCATAAAATGTAAGGAAGAAGCATCGACCTTGATATCGAAATGAATTAATGGAAGTAGGAGGACGGACAACTCTTTGAAAGGACTCTTAGGCTACTATCATGAAATTTTAGAGTTTTAAATGCCTATAACAAAGCTCGTATGATAAAAACCAGATCCTTATGGAGGGTGCAGACCTGATGCTTCTGCAAGAGACTAAACTATCAGAAGAAGCAGGACAAAATCTTTTTCCAAAGTGACATAACTGGGGATTTTTTGTCTCGGCATTAACAGGCACATCTGGAGGAATGGCTATTCTATGGAATAGAAACAAAAGCAAAGTCTGTTATTTCTAAGAATACTAATTGGATGGAAGTGGAAGTTAAAATCTTCTCTATCTCTTTCATCTTAATTAATTTTTATGGTCCAATTTCTCCACTAGGAAAACAAAGACTGTGGAACTCTCTCTCGTATGTATTGACAGGGATGTAAGGGAACAATATAATTCTGGGAGGGAACTTCAATACTACTCTAGGGCTACAAGATAAGATGGGGGGAGGTACCCCATCCCCTCAAGTCACAGATGACTTCCATAACTTCATTAATGGCAAGCAGTTATTAGACTGTGTCCTTCTTAATGGTAAAATCTCTTGGTCAAATAAGCAGAAAGGAATTAGTTTTCTTGGAGCTAGGCTCGACATATTTCTGGTTAACTCTCTCTGGCTAGCTAACCATGGGATTTGTGTGTCATAAATTCTCTCTCTAACTGGTTTAGATCATTTTTCTTTGTCAGCAAAATTATAGACAAATCCTATCCTCACCAAACCCCAATCATATTTTAAGATCGAGAAAATGTGGTTTCAAGATTCAAACTTCTTATCTCTTCTAAAAATTGTTTGGTCCCTAGCTCCATGCACTGCTGGCACAGAAATGTTTAAACTATCTAAGAATTTGACTTTTATGAAAATCAAAATGAAACAATGGAACAAAATTTCCTTTGGGAATATCTTTAAATAGAAGGTAGAAATTCAATGGAAACTCGAAGACATTCAGGATTATATCCAAGATGAACAGATTATCTATAATCAAAAACTGGATGAACTGCTTCTCAGAGAGGAAATTTTTTGGCGTCAAAGGTCACGAGAGTTGTGGCTAAAAGGAGATAGAAACACATCTTTTTTTGATATGTCTGCCAAAGTTAAAAGGCATAAAAGCTCTATCTTCCAAATCAAGGATGGCAATGGCATGACCCTCAAAAATCAAAGGGATATACAAGAGGAAGCTTCTAGATTCTTCTCTCAGCTCCTCTCAGTGGATCCTAATGCTATCCCCTTACAAAACCCCCAATCCTAAATTGTATCCCTTCCCTAGTTTTAGATTCCGATAACAAAGCACTGATGGCTCCCTTCTCCCTGGAAGAAGTCTGAGCTATGTTATTTTCTATGGATGCAAACAAGGCACTGGGCCCTGATAGTCTGACCCCCTTTTTTCTTTCAGAAATGATGGGAGTTCATGAGTTCAGACTTCCTCAAGGTAGCAGAGGAGTCTAGAAAACATGCCTGCATGTTGAAACAGTTTAATAACATAGTCATCACACTTATCCCCAAATGTCAGCACCCTTCCTCCTTCACTGACTTTAGGCCAATATCTCTATGCAATACCATATATAAGATAATTTCCAAATTAATGGCCACCTGGTTGGGGAAACTGATTCCAAAAATCATTTCAGAACAACAAGGTGGCTTTGTACCCAGAAAAGACACGGTTGAAGGGGCCCTTATAGTGCATGAAGTTCTACACTCCTATAAAGAAGAAAACCTTCCAGCAATGGTTCTAAAACTTGATATGACCAAGGTGTATGACAGGGTTAACTAGCATTTCCTACGCTTAGTGATGGAAAAATTGGGCTTTGATAAGAAATGGATCATGGCATGCATCACAGGAGCCAAATTTTTTGCAATAGTGAATGACACTCCAAGTGGATATTTTTCCTCCTCGCAAGGAGATAGACAGGGGGACTCCCTTTCACCCCTTCTATTCATTATTCTTGAGGAAGGCCTAAGTAGACTCATCTCCATGAAGAATAACATGGGCATTTGGGAAGGCATCAATATCAGGCAGTCTCAGTTAAAATTATCCCACACAATCTTTGCAGATGACTCACTATTATTTGGGAAAGTCAGTGTCAAGGAAGTAACGGTTATCAAGGAAACTTTGGTAGAATATTGTGAGGCTTCAGGGAAAAAATTAAATGAAGGAAAATCCAAGATCTTTCTATTTAATATGAATCTAAAAGAAAGTAGAGTAATTCAGAGAATATTGGGGTTCTCAGTTGCCCATACTCCAAGTAAGTATCTTGGTATCCTTTTCTTCCAAGGCAAGGGCAAAGCAACATTTTGGGAGGGAGTATTGTCAAACATTAGAGAAAGAATTTCCTCTTGGAAAGAAAGGTGGTTGTCACTAGTAGGTAGAAACCTCTTAGCAAAATTAGTTCTGAGCTCTATTCCTAATTATATTATGTCAGTCATTTTTGCCCCCTGGAGTGATGCAAAAAATGTCCAAATACTTGAAAGATTTCATATGGAGTAGTAACATGGATGAGAAATCTAAAGTCCCATTTGTTTCATGGAATAATTAATATAAACCTAAATCCAATGGCGGTTTAGGTTTCCACAAAATATAGGAAAGAAATCTCAACCTAGGGGCATAATTGGCATGGAAAATATACGAATACCCAAATAGTCTCTGGGCAAAGGTCATTCGAACAAAATACCTTGACTCAGAGGACTCAGAAAGAATTTTTTCAATTAGTAACCCTCCTAACAGATCATTCATGTGGGATTTTATAGTAAAAAGCAGAGAGTTCATCCTCCCCAACCTCTCTTGGCAGATTAATTTGGACAACAAGGCTCTGTTTTGGTTAAACTTGTGGAATGATCCCACTTAACTGTCCACCCTGCCAAATCTTATGAGAGACAAAATTATATTGCAATAGAGATGGGGAGTTATATTTTTAGATTACATGTCATGGAATGATGGAACTATGAAATGGAAAGAACTCTCCCAAATTCAGATCCCTCAATCAAAAAAAAAAAGAGTTGGAAAACATTCTAAAATCAATGTTCATCTTGATCAACGGGGATAGAGATAGACTAATCTAGATGAAAATTAAGATAGGAAAATAAAAAGTTAAAGAAGGATATCAATCTCTTGTAGAGGCCCCATCCATTTCAAATTCCATCCTTAAATTCACCTGGAATAGCTCCATTCTTCCCAAGATCGGGGTCTTCTTTTGGCTAGAAATCCAAGATAGGATCTTATCTAGTACAAGACTAAACATACTAGGGATTACAGATGCATTTCCATGTTGGTTATGTGGGGCAGTGTTGGAGGATACAAATCACCTACTAGTTAGCTGTGAGTTTACACAAGTAATATGGAAATGGACTCTCTGTAAACTAGGTTGGAGTGGCCCCCTGCAGACATCCCTACAATTGGTATTACAACAGTGTCCCCTCTTGGATCAAGATTCTTTCTTTTCTATCATTTGGATAGTTATCCTTTCAATAGTTGTATGGTCCTTATGGTGGGAGAGAAACAAAAGGATCTTTAGAAACCAAGCATCAAAAGAAAATGCGGTATGCAACATGGTGGAGAAGAACATCTCAAAAATGGTAAATACTTATGTGTCAAAGGTCAAATCCTTATCCTCGACTTTCACATCTCTTGATAAGTTAATATTAACAAATTGGCCCCAGATTCCTATTCCATTCAAAGGGGTCTTGATTGGGAAAATGCCAAAAAATCAAATTAGAAAAGATATCAAATGGATCCCACCAGATCTCAGTCAAATTAAACTAAATTTTGATAGAGCAAGTAAAGGTAACCCAGGGAAAAGTTGCATGGGTTTTGTTTTGAGAAACACAGATAAATCTATCATTTTAGCTGCATACTATAAACTTTCAGAGGGAACCAACAACATGGCGGAAGCTCGAGCTTTACTATGTGGGGTTAGATCAAAAATTCAACTGGGAGTAAGGAATTTGCACATTGAAGGAGACTCATTGATTATAATTTCATACTTATTCAAGAAATCCACAATTAGCTGGGAGTTAAAATACATACTACAGGAAGTGATCAAACTCCTACTAAAATTCACCTTGTACACTCTGTCACATTACTACAGGGAAGGAAACAAATTAACCGATTAGATGGCCAATTTGGGGGTCGAGGGTGTCGATGTGGATTGGGAAAAGGACTACATACAGGTCAAGTCATCACAAGTTCCAGAGTTCTTAAAGGAAGAATGTGGATGAAATCTCAAGAGAATGTTAGAAGATGGATTTTGGTGAATTTTATATGAGAATTTTGATCATATCTAGACCAGACCATGATTACTTGTGGTAGATGCAATCAATGCAACATGCGATAAGTACAATCTTGGGATTTTAACTCAAGATCATAAATTTGGGACACATGTGGGCGGTCCTGCAACTTGATTAAGTTTGTCATAAGCATTTAAGTGATTTTATAAGAAAAGATGAGGTGTCAATCAAGCAGAAATCTAGAGTGTAAAGAAAGGATGGATATTTAGGAGTAATATCCCATCTAAATTTTATACCAGGTGAAGTGCAATGTCCTGAGATTTTATAAATCTATAACACATGTGGTACTCATTTTGATTTTTTTATCATGTTTCTTAGCCTCATCATGACGTAGCCATCCATCCTAGCCTATTTATCACTCATTTATGTTCATTGTTAACCATTTTTTAAGAGCTTTCCCTTCCTAAATTTGGGTTAAAAGAAGGCAAATATGGATTACAAGAAGTTAAATTTTAGGATTTATTTGTGGATAAAGGAGTGGGAACATCCCCTATCAAACCCTTATTTGGGTAGATAGATGCAGATAGCATTTATACATCTTCTAGGGCATGTAAATGACGCAATCAGAGGCATCATTGAAGATGGTATACTACTCCCAGACACTCCTAGGAATCTTTTTCACACACATGTAGCATTGGTGTTCCTGTCGAATTGGTATAATATGTTGCCTGATTATCGAGTCTTCTTTCACATGGTTCAGAAGATTTTGAAGCTAGATTTTGTCTCGGACAGAGAACTTCAAGAGGCAATAAATGGATACCAGTTGCAGTTGTTTGAGGCTTGGGTAGGAGGGCTCTTTCCACCAAAAGATTTGGATAACAAAAGGGAAATATCCCATCTGTACGACATTTTGAAGTTGGCTCTATAGGGTTGGCCTATTCTGCATCTCTGGAGGGAATCATTAAGTTTATGGATATTTTACTAAGTGGGATGGTTTCTAACACATTCTTTCTCTTTAATCAAATATCAATAGTGCTGGCGTTCATTGAAAATGAAGACAGAGCACATTCTCCCTCTGCATCTTCAACCCCTGAAGTGTCGGCCACCTCTATTTCTGGTAGGGCTTCGACAAAGTCAAAGAACAAAGGAGGAGAAAAGTAAAGGTCATGCATTTCAATTTTTCTATGGTGGGTGTTTCTCATTTTTGGGCTGCTAGATTTTGGCCATGTTGTTAAAGATATAAATATTCTCGACAGGTTTATATCCCATGTCACCTTCTTATCTTCTCACATGTCTGTATATCCTTTATCCGAAAATTCATTTTTTGGTCTTTAGGTTAGTTTTTTCAGGGGCGTCTACAAGATGTTTGTCCCAATTGTAAAGTTTGTAAGGGCAAGGATGGAGGGTTTTATTTATACTTCTTTCCCTCCTAAGCCCTTGAAGCAGTGTATAATATATATTAATAAAATATTTCAATGGCTTTTTCTATTTTTGCCAAAAAAAAAAAATTGTTGAAATAGCAAACTAATAAAAAACTTAATAGAAAGAGAAAAATAAACCAAACTTTAGGTAACCTAATCTAATATTCATGAAATATAATGATAAGAAATTAACATCCCACCTTAATCTAAAGGGGTTAAGCCAAGCATTTCTCTAAACTTCTCAAACTTTTCTCTGCCAAATACCTTGTTAAGAATATCTCTCAGTCGATCTACGATGGAATAATATTTAAAGAGTATACCACGATCTTTCACATAATGCCAAATCAAATGAGATTTTTTGTTGATGTGTTTGGTGCAATTATGCAATGCTATATTTTTAGCCATTTTGATTATAGATTGACTATCAATGAAGAGCGGGGTTGATGAAACTTGTGGTGTTTACAAGTCTTTGAGAATTCTTCGAAGGCATCAAATTTCTTGAGTTGCTTCAGAGGCTTCCATAAATTAAGCTTCAAAAGAAGAGACAATTCGATAACTAATTTATTTTTAGATCTCTGAGACATAGCATAAGACTGAGATGTATTTAAAAATAGGATGTACATTTTCCATATATCAAATCACCTATATAATCTAAATCAAAATAACCACGAAAAGAGAATTATTTTGTCTTGGAGTATTTGAGCCCATAGTGTTGAGTACTTTTTAGATATCTAAGAACTCATTTGGTATCTAACTAATGACTTTATCTAGGTTGTTGCATAATCTAGAAATAAATGCAATAGAAAAATAAATATTTGTATGAGTAGTTGTTGCATAAATCAAACCACCAACATTTTTTTTGTAGATAGCTACATTAACCAATGATGAAGAGTCATCTAATGTGAGTCTAATATTTTTCTCCATAGGAGTACTAAGGTGTTTGCAATCAACTAGGACAAACTTATGCAAAAGTTCATCAATATATTTTTGTTGGGTGATAAAAATAGAATGGGATTTTTTAATCAAATCAATAGCTAAATAGTAATGAATATGGCCCAAATTAGTCATATCAAAACCAGTCTTCATTTTTTATTTCACATTTTAAATATTATTCTCATTAGTACTAGTGATAAATAATTTATCCACTTAAACAACAATAAGTTTTTCATACTGTGCTCATGGGGCTTGTTTCAAGCCGTACAATGATTTGAAAAGCTTGCATACCTAGTTTTCTTTACCATTGACTTCATTCGTTCAGGTTGAGTCATATATACTATTTCTTTGAGTTCACCATTTAAGAATGCATTTTTGACATCCATTTGGTGAATTTTTCACCCATTTTGAGTTGCAAGGGCCAAAAAAGCATGAATGGTGGTCCATTTTTCTGTAGGTGCAAAAGTTTCATAATAATGTATGCCATATTTTTGAGCATAACCTTTGGAAGCAAGTGAGGCTTTGTTTTTGTCAAGTGTACCATCTACTTTATATTTATCCTAAAAACCCACTTACACCCAATAGATTTACAAACAAATTGCATAGCTTGCCTCCACACTGCACTATTTTTAGCTTCATTATATGAAGTTGGTTCAAAGTCAATTATGGGATTGAATTCATCAGTGGACTCCAAGTTATCTACAATACTAGGTTGATCTTGTAGCATTACTTTGTAAAAGCTTCTTGTACCTATTTTACCTATTTCATCAAGTCTTAAATCTTTAAAAGTTTGCTAGACTTATTTTGCCTACTTACAAGAAGAATTTGGTCACACAAAATATGTGATAATTTCATGACTAGATGTTTCATTAGTGGCAAATGGTACTGATATTTTAGGCTCATCATTAGAGTTGGGTTCTTCTTTCTCATTTATAGATGGAGAAACATGAGTTAGAACAATTTCAGATATAGATTCTACATGTGAATCCATTAAAGATGGGTCTAAATGGGTTTGCTTCACCCCAAAGTGTAAAATATCATAGGAAGTTTCTATCCAAGGAGATGTTTTTTTAAATTTTATCAAGCTATGTTAAGTGACAGTCAATATTTTCAGCACTAGATCCTCCCATAGAAGCTACTGGTGAAGACCAACATAAATAATAATGGATGAGCTATTTTCTTTGTGATCTCCAAGTGGAGCGAGGAAAATAATTTTTATGTTGTTTGGCAAGAATACGTGCTTCACATTTTCCAATTATTTTATGCGAAAGGGGAAAACCATCAACAACATTCTTTTGCATGATATGAATGCTATCATAACCAAATGCCCAAATCTTGCGTGTTATAGAAGACTAGGAGATAAAATACCTTCTTTAGTAAGAGAAGAAGTACCATTTAGTTTTAATAGTCTTCCACCTTTGCAACCAATAAATACAACTTGACTATTAGATTGTTTTCTTACAACAACTTGCCTATTTGTTAACAGAATAGCTTGTAGACTTGTTGTCGAGTCAATACTAGTGACAAACAATTATGTGGCAATTGAGGAATAAATAATACATCATGAAGCACAAAATATGGAAGATTAAGTAACTTAAATTGAACAATTCCTTATCTGACAAGATTGAGACTTAATTTATATGCTAAGTAAAATTGACCACAAATGCTTTTATGAAATTCTTCAAAGTAATCACGTCAGAATGTCATATGTGGTGTGGCTCCAGTATTTAAGATCCAAGAAATCATACCATGAGGAATTAGATGCAAAGTATAAAATAGAAAGAACATATTGATCACTATCATTGTCACGAGCAAATTGGGCTAATCCTGAAATTTTATTATTTAAAGGTGTCTCATCATTATAAATTTTTGTTTTATCTTTTTTCTTAAAAGATTTTCCTTTAAAGATTTCTATCTTATCCCATGAGAGCTTGCATTCATGTAGTTCATGACTACATTTTCTATCACATCTCTTACAATATAAATGTTACCTATCATTTTGATTGTCATTTTTCCTCAGTTGACCTCTACCTTTTCCTCTATCATTATAACCACCACTTGAAGATTTCTTATTTAGAGATTTTTCTTGGTGAGAAAGACAAACATTTTTGCTAGTATTATGTATTTTCCTTCCAAAATCTTTTTCATGTTCAACTAACTTTTCAACCAATAAATCAAAAATAATTGTTTTTAATTGGTTGTTTGGTTGAAGGGACTCTAGATAAGTGGAATCTATTGGAAGAAGTGCCTTAAAAAAATTAGTGAGAAATCTAGATCAACTTTCCCACCAAAAGCATCAACATCTTGTTTTATAGCTTAAGCCAAACTCATTAAATCACCATATTTCAACTCAAGATTAAACAATTTAAATTGCAACTGAAAAAACTCTAATTCTGAATGAGAATCAAATATATTTTTTTAAACTTATGAAGGGCTTCCCAAGTACATTTACATCCTACATCTCCATTAATAGAAGCTCTTAATAAAGAAAAGCTTTACAATCTTTATATTGCCAAATTTCTTTTTCTTTAACATCAGTTGGTTATTCTGTAGCTTGGGTATTTCCATCACATATCAACCAAGTATCTTTTCCAATTAATATGCTCAAATATCTTTCCTAAATTTAGCCATCTTTTCCAATTAATATGCTCAAATATCTTTCCTAAATTTAGCCAATTAAACAAGATATTATAAAAAAAAAAACTGATTTCACCTGAATCAATTTATTGTTTATGTAGAATGCTCCAATCTAGAAACTGATATTCACTCTAAACTATTCTCAACAAATAGAATAAAGAGGCAAATATATAGAATACGCGTTAATAAGTTTAACAGTTATAATATGTACTACAAATGAATAAGTTTAATAGTTATAATATGTAATACAAATTTGCTGGAATAGAGAGAAATATAAAACGAATGTTAAGATAACCTAATTAGCCGATAGGCTTCTCTAGGGGAGAAACACCCTACCAAAAAACTGTCTCACATTAAAATCAAGCGGTCAAGAATTTTCTTGCCGTTGCCGGTAAAGAATAAGGCTGGGAGATTTGTTCGAAAGTTTGGGGAAAACGTTAATTGTGTACCCGTCATTTGACTGAGAATTTTGTTGGCATTGCCGGTAAAGAATAACGCTGGGAGATTTGTTTGAAAGTTTGGGGAAAACATTAATTTTGTACCTATCACTCGGGTGAAGTGCAATGATGGTGAAAGGGGACAATAGTGGCAGGGCAAGTGCCAGTGCATTTGGAAAAGCACAAGTGATGTTTTGTGCAGCTCCTGTAAAGGACCACAACCATAAATCTGGGAATTAGATTCAACAGGTAGATACCACTTGGTCTCTGTTATTTAATTTATCTCTCTTCCAATGAAAACTTTGGTCTGTGATATATGACCTGTCTAGAGTATCTCCGCACTTTTAGTTGAGCCCAATTTCTAGTTGTACACCCTATCCTCTTCCGTGGCACCCAAGGTTTGAAGTTTCACCCAGCGGAAAACCATAGACGCTCTTTGGTGTATTTTTCACTAAATCTTTAGATAGTGTACTCTGCATTGAAATCTATTTAACCTACCGACTTCAAAATGGTAACCACAATAGTAGGTAGAGGTCTCTGTATCTTGAAGCCCTTACACTTGCTTCGTCACCATAGATACCTTGAACACATTGCTTCTATAATCCTTCATCACTGAAAATATTCGCTTCTGTTGTCGCACAAAAATCATGGGTTAGGAGCAATGAAGTGGACACCTATGTTGCAATCTCGCAATATTTTATTAGAAGTACAACCTGGGCATAAAATTTAAGCCCTTTTTGTTCTTTCTTCAAATGTAGCTCACAATAGGAATTCGATAAATGGATGCCTTTATTTTGGTCATTAGTTGGTACTTCATTGTATTTTATCTTTTGTCTGTTCATAAAATATTTTAAATAGTTAATGATTATTTTAAGAGAAATCGACAAAATATTTAATAGAAATAAAATATAAAATATGAAACATTTTTTTTTATATAAAATCTAGAATGCATTATTTATTATAAAATATAAAGCATAAAGTTCAATTTTAAATCTAAATATAAAGTATAGACCTCAATAAAAAGATAAAGCATAATTAAACAAGTGAAAAAAAACCACTAAATGTGGTATTGTAGTGCAATAATAATCTACATAGTGTGATAATGAGGGGGGAGAAAATTTATAATGTGATAATGAGGTGCAAGAATATTTGTGCTATGTGACCTTATCATTGTAGAATAATATAATTGTGACATTATCATTGCAAAATAATATAATTTTACTTAGATAAAGTGTTGAGACTCTATCTAGCACAAGATACTATCTAAAATCTTGATGATAAAGAAGTATTAATGACAATGTATGACCCCTCATGATTGGTTAGATACAAAGTATGCATGGAATTAGAAGAGAGAAAAATTGACACACAGATAATGATATAATCATGAAGAAAATAAGCCAATTGATCAATATGTAGGTATATTAACATTAGCAAGGCACATAATTTTTTAGTGTAATTTCAAACAATAAGATAGCTCAAGAGTATTGTTACATAAATTTCAACGTATAAATGACAACATAGTGGTAAAAAAGATAATGACATGACAAGGCTTATATGATCATAACATAATAAAGATTAAATGTGAAGAAGCAATTTGGATCATAAGATAAAGTATTCATAAGCATGAAATCATACATAGGTATGATAAGGATCATGTGATATGTAATCATACCATTGTTAAATTCAACTTTCAACTTTAGCTATGCATTTCATTTTATTGATTGTATTTTGATTTATACTTATAATGTGCATATTTGGAAGTTGATAATACAATTTGGTTTAGAACAATTTGACATTTTAGTTTTTAGGGATTTAGTTTTAGGTTCCAACAATCATTGAAAAAAAAATATCAGTTTTCAATATGTACAATGTGCATTTCTCTCAAACTTTTTAAATTATTTTTTAAAATATTTAGATATACTCTCTAGGCACATACAAACTAGGAAATAATCTATTTGAATATGGTGTACTCCATACTTATTTAAGGGTCAAAATCATTAATATCTCACATTAACATGTCCTTCACATAATTTTAAAATATTTCATTAAACTTTTGGCTTTTTTATTGATCCAATGCTGCTCTCAAATGTCTAAGATATTATAATATAAATTAAAATCGAATTAACAATTGCATCTCTATTACATTAATACTACTAAATATATGAAAAAAAAATAGTTTGAAAAGAAATCATCAACCTAAAGTCAAGGTTTAATTTCAAAATTACAAAAATAAAAATTAACATTTCATACATAATATATTGTAAATTAAATTAATGTATCTTTTATGCATGTATTAAATTATCCTTTTTAACATATTAACATACCTATCGGCTTAACCCTTGCATCTCCATTAGATGCAAGTGCTAGTATAATATTCATGAACTCCGATGATAAGAAATTAACAATAAGAGTATCTAGAATCTTTTTGTAATAAATTAATAAATAGAAAATTTCCAAGAACATCTTATAAAAATGGCCTATCATTTATCCTGATGCGATATCTAATTTCTGTTCCAATGCTCCCATTTTGTCAGAGGCTAGGAATGCACTGGCAGATGAAAATTGATTGTGTTGCATATGGTGAAACAGTACGTCTGCATCACATCCCCCGAACTTCTGAAGACGAGCAGGAAGAGCATTTGAAATTTAATTTGATTTTCCCTCATGAACAGCAACTGTTAGGGCGAGCGTTTGCGGGAATAGAAATCCATAGGAGTTTAGAGGGCCACAATAGCCATCTAAGTGTAGTCAGCACTTCGAGTGTGCTGGTTAAGCCCACTCCGAATGCCACACAGGGACACGACAACCTCTGCACCAAGGTGGACAGAAGTGTGTCCAAGCTATATGTTAGTTGTATAACATCCATAGTTTTGATTGGGTTTGGAGACCTAGATTAGGTACTATATGGGTTGAAATACCTATACCTTTTATGGTTAATGTTAATTTTGTTTTTTTAAAGCATACTTTAAAAAATATATATATTTTAGATTTTATTATGTTTGTATAGATGAAGTTTCATGTACAAGCATCTCCAATAAATTTAATTTTCTTTTAAATTATTTATTTATGCATATTTTAATTCTAATGTTATCTAATATGCTAATATCATTTGGTTCTATAATTGTGTATTTTCTTTCTATCATCTTACATCAATTTTGTAGAAATGTAGTTCTATGCATAAAAAATATGAAGATTCTTCCATCATTAAAAAATTTATTTCATAATTATCATGGAGAATTCAGTATGCACTGTCATAATAAAGAAAACAAGGACATAAGACAGTGAACATGGACATAGCATAAGAAGCAATTAGTTGTTGACGAGGAGACATAGTTACATGGTAATTGTAATCAAAGATAAAGAAAATTAAAGTTTTAATTGAGTTTGAATTTGCTTAGGAAAATCTTTTTGGGGAAATGATTTATATTTATTATGATTTGCATTAAGTTATTACTATCATTTTTTTTACAATCTGAGTTGGGCTAGTGGTGGAGAACTTCTACTCTTGAAATAGAGGTCACAAGTTCAAATCGCACAAGGAATAGGATAAGTAGCCCTCATTTCCTTTAATATATTATTAAACTTTGTCAACATGTATAGGCCCAAAAACAAATGGCTATGTTGTCAACTATAAAAGAACTATTCTTTTCCTTTAATATATTATTAAACTTAAAAGAACCATTCCTTTCCTTTAATATATTATCAAACTTATATTTTACCATCAATATAATCATTGTACCCGTTTCCCTATAAGTGCTAGTTGTAGAGTAAAATAATATAGCAAAGTAAAAAATAAATGCAGACTAAAATTGAATATAAAAATAAACATAATTAAGACTGCGTAAAAGGTAACCCTAATATGATTACCTAAAGAGTGTATGTGTTTTCAATTCGATCTCATCGGCGATATTAAGATTAGTTTTCACAAATTATGAATTTGCGAAATGGATTTAAACGAATAAGATATGTACCAAACGCGCGTCTATGATATTATTGAAAGGTCGGCAGTGGCAGATTCTAGTTCAATGCTCCTACCAATATTTTAGACAAAAATGAGACCACGCGACTGTATTTTTTGGTCGTTAGTCTATTATCATGTCGGAGGAGTACTAACCTCCTCATTAATGTCCATAGACTCATGAAGGAACCATACCCACTTAGAATATATTTATATTCTAATTCATTTTGTACCAAAATATAAAGAGAAAGTGTATACTTTTCACCATTAGATTCTTGCTAGTTTTGATTATGAGCAAATAAATGAAAAGAGGATATTTGTAATCCATATATTAATGTTCAATGTGTGTTTGTAGAAATGTAATTCTCAAATCATAAATGGTTATATTAAAGATGTGGTAAAACAATAAATCATCATTTAAATTATTAAATTTTAAATAACTGATATACATATATTTATATTGATATTGTTAAATTTTATGTAATATACGTTAAAATACAATTGATATATTTGATAAGAGTAAAATAATAAATAATTTTTTATAACTTATATTATTTATCTTAAATATAAAGATATCATAGTATTGTAATATATTTTAGCCAAAAAATCTCTAAAATATTAAGAATTAAATTTTATTGAATGTTTATATTTATTTTAAATACAATAAAATCAAATCGGCCATTAACACTTTACTAAATGTTTATTTTCAAATATTAATTATTTATTCTCTTCGCCAAACAAATAAAATAGCTAATCTAACATTGTAATACTTCAAAAGTGGTCCCAAAAAATCATTTAGTTGACTATGCACCCGCTTTCGTATGGTACAATTAAATAAATATTTTATTACAATATTATAATAAATCAATTTATACAATCTAATAACTCTCAAATAAAATAAAATAACTTTTAAGTAAATAAACTAATTTAAAAGGGATATTTTAAATTGGATAGTAAATTAGAATAGTTTATTTTGTTAGGCAAAGTTTGTCTTAGATTTAATTTTTGTGTGGGCAAGAAAAAATAAAAATTGCAAGTTTGAAATAAAAGTGTATTAAATTAGTGTTTCAGTGCTGTTTAGACATTTTTTAGTGTTATTAGAACAATTAGTTTAATATTGATATAAATATAATATATAATATATAGCATAAAATAATATAAATATTTATATATAGTATTTAATATTATATATAAATAACATTGAATAATATATAAATATAAATCATTTATAATATAATAATATAAATATAATATAAGATAAATAATATATAAATTTATTATAAAATGATATAAATATAATATTTTTAATATAAATATGAAATTATATAGTATAATATAATCATTTTATGAAAGTATATGTTATTTTAAAATTTAAAATATGTCATTTTAAAAATTTACAGTTACAAACAAATATTTCCAAAAAAATTGTTATATAAGCCTCCCATATGAAACTATATAGTATAATATAATAATTATATGAAATTATAAATTTAAAAGTATATGACATTTTAAAACTTTGCAAGCCAAACAAATATTTTGGAAAAATTTAGGGGTGATTTGTATGAGCCAATCATATTTTTGAAAACTAATTTTGATATTATACTTTGTTAAAAATTGAGTAGATGTACATTAATAAAACTTAATATTTTAATAAATAAAAAATATCTTCAACCTAATTTGGTAAAAAATGAATTATTAATAATGATAAAAACTGATGCCTATTATTCTAGGCCTACAACATGAACTAAAAATTGAATATAGTTTAAAATTAAATAGGGTTATATCTAGGGAAAGAAATGTAAAATCAATGAAAGAAAGAAAGATTAAATTGATTAGGGTCTTAGATTTGGGGAATCCAACTAAAGAGACACTCAATCTTTTAAGTTTAATATGTACTAAAATTAAACAGAAGAATAAGTTAAAGTGTACCTTGGTGGTGTTTAGGCTTGCCACCTGGAACACAAAATCTGTGTAATCTTTGTGGCCCTCCACACTGAAAACCAACACGAATAGAAGCCCACCCACAAAAGTCTACATCGAATGACGCCACTTATCTCCGTTTTCAAATACGTCGAATTTGAATTTTGTTTGTTTCTTTTTATAGATCATTGTCTTTCCTTTAATAACATGAACACCTTATTACATTCAACCTTGTTGTCATTTACTTATGCCTCTTAACATCATAACAAATGTTTAGAAATAAATAAAATTATAAAATAATTCCTCACATTTCAATATTTATCTATGTCATATTTTGATATTTATTTGTTTATTTATTTATGTTTAATACAACTCATTTAATGTTGTACAAGGTTACAGAGATGTGGAAGAAGTTGTAGATTCAGGTGGGTAAATTATCTTCAGCCCGATCTTAAGCGTGGAAATATTACCCCTGAAGAAGAACGCATTATAATTGATCTTTTTTGTAGTAGGTTGATGATCTAATATTTACCTATGGATTTTTGTTAATTTCTATAAGATCTTAACAAATTTTAGCTATGTTACCTTGGTAAGAAAGAGAGATTAAGTTTTGTACTGGAAATATATATTGTGTATTTTTACAGATGGTCCCAGATAGCTGAAAAGATCCCAGGTCGAATAGATAATGAGATAAAGAACTACTGGAGGTCCAATATAAGATATAAGTTGAAGAATTTAGTAAAAAATCATAACATTGATAGTCAAAATTGTATTCATAAAGCACAAGTGCAAGATCAATAAGTAATCCTTGCAAAACAAAGATCTGGGGCTTTCACAAATAATATAATTAAAGATCATCTTTCACGTAAGAGTAACCATGACCATGTCTTATTCAAGATAGATAGTCCAGTGAATATATTGAGCATTGAAGAAATATTCAAAGGTATAGAAGAAGTGCAAGTTCAAGAACAAGAAGAAGCTTCTTTATTGGGGACTAGTGCAGTAGAAGGAAGCATTCAAAATGATTTGGGCTCAATGGGATATGATGCAATTGAATTATCTAGAATTCCTCATTCCTTCCTATCAGAAATTCCAATAAGGAGTTATGTATCACCAGTAGATGAAGCTTCTTACTATACTAATCTTGGGTTTATTATATCCCACACATGAGTGTGGATTTAATTTGGGATCAAATATTATGGAATTGAACATGGAACTAAATACACCATTTCTATCTAGAATTGAGGATGCCACATTCAATCCATTGAAGAATTCTCTTTTAGATGAGAATGATCAAATTCATGTTTTGGGAGTGATGAAAACTCCAGTAGGAAATTTGTGTATAGAAGAAATGATTAGAGATATGGATCAAGTGCAAGTAAAAGAAGAGGATTGTTTTGTGGAAAGTAGCAAAGAAGAGACAAGCATTCAAAGTGGTATGTTCATAATGGAACATGATGGAGTTGAAACCCATGCAACAACAGCTTGTGAAGATTCCCACTTCACAAATATTGAGTTAACATATCGCATAGAAGAGTGTGAATCTAATTTTGGATTAGATGCTATGCTATGGAATATGGAACTTCATACACAATTTCTATATGGCATTGATGATTTCACATATAATGAAATTATAAATTGACCTCCATATGAAAATCATCATAATCATATCATGGAATGTATAGAGACTCCAATGGATATGTTGTGTGTAGAAGAAATTATTAGAGATTTGAATCAATAGCAAGTACAAGAAGAAGATTCTCTATGGGAACTATTTAGGTAGACATAAAATTTTGAAAATGGTATGGGCATATCAAGGAATGAAAGAGTTTAACTGTCTAGAATGAATCATTAATTTACTTTAGGAATTCCAATCAAAAGTCATGTAGCAGAGGATTTAAAGCATCTTTCACTACTATTCCAAATTTAATGTACCCCACACGTTAGTATAAATCTGATTCAGAGTCAAATATTATCGTACACAACATAGAATTTGACACACCATTTCTATCTTATATCCATCACAATGTGTAAATTCTCTATCCTTCAATATGAATCAGGTGATTCAAAATGTAAAATAAAATAAAAGAAATCAATAAAAAATAACCCACTATTATAAATTTTATTTATTCCACAATTTCCTATCTTCATTTTATGGCATCAACATACAATCTACACAATAAAAAATTTAAGGAATAATTTATTCCAAATTTTCAATGCCATTATTTGTATTTGAAATAATGTAAAGAGAGAAGATATGCACTTAAAAAATGTATTCAAACTTTTGTTAGTCTTGATATTTTGTATCATAATAATTTTATTTAATTTTAATGATGTAAAAGTAAATAATTTAAACTATTAGTATGTTAAGCTTATTGTGTTCATTCGTTACCAGAGGTATAATAAAATATGAGTATATTATATTCATAATTTGTTTTATCGGTAAAAGGCCTAGGCCAAGTTGTTATTAATAGATAAATGAAAAAATATTACAATCCCATTCACTGCGGACTGGTAGGAAAGAATGGGGTCAAGAAAACCTCCAGCCTTGCCCGAGACCTAGGTCCAGAAAATACATTAATCATGTCTGAGGGGACTTTTCCCTTATTACATTTTAAGATTTTGATTATTTTTCTTGCAGGAGAAAACCTTTTTTACATAATTTTAATTTCCCTTTTTAAGGGCTCAATTTGTAGCTTGCAATACATTATCTTTCTTTCTTTGACACCTCTTGGGCTGAGTCAAATATTCTTCGTGTATTAAACTTAGCGTGTAGACAAGTCTTTCTTTTCGTTATTCCTGTATATATTTGTTTCCTGCATCAAATCAAGCCTTACACTAAGATCATTGTTAGTATATACCTTCATATGCCGTGATAAATATGCTTTCCTTATTTAACATTAAATCAAAAGATGCCCTTCCCTCATTTATTTCGAGTTATCTTGAATTTTCCTTTCTATTTCGAAAAATGCATTGTTATTTGGTCCAAGTGCTTCATTGTTTATTAAACTTAAGGCCATAGTTAGCTCATTTATTTCACATCTATTTTCTGTGCGGGCTGTCTAGGGGGCTGTATGCATTATTTGCTCATATCATATTTCAACTTGGTTGTGGATTTCTGATGATTTGAGAGCTTACTTTGTATTACTACCTCAGGGGCCTTATTTGAATATGAGGAATGTTTTTAAAAAATAATGGGGGGGATGTATTCTATTTTAATTAAATTGTTGTGAGAGTCTAAATAAGAGATTGTTTAATTTATGTTGTTTTAATTGATTTAACTTCCGATTTGGAGAGGGAAAGGTTGTTTCTTTATGATTAATGTAAGGTAAAATTTGGTTGGCTTATTGCCCCTTAGGGTTTATCGTTCCTTTATTAGTAGATTTTTATCTTAACATCTGCCTTCCAGGATGCTTTCTTACAAATGTGGGATTGATTATGAATTTCAATTTTAAAGACTCATATATATATATATATATATATATATATATAAATATATATATATCCTTTTTGTTTTGTTTCTTACAAGATCATCCTTGTGGCCCCTATAGCTGTATTACATATGTTTTTGTTTCCATTCTATGTTTTCAAATAATTAAGTCTATCTTCTATATGTATTTTATGGGTACTTGTATTTGCATGATATCTACCAATATATATGTGTATGTTTGTAATAAAATGCATGTATATATTTAGAAACATATCTATATATGTATGTTGCCTATATATGAATATATGAGGCTATTTATGTATAGTTATATTGTTTAAATTTTGTGTGTAATATCCTGCGGTTTAAGTTTAGTATGTATATAAGAATGGAAATGAGTGTTTATGCTATATTGACTAGCTCAGTTTATAATAGTAAGGATCTCTACATTTATACCTATTTGTATACCTTTGTGAACATGTTCATTTAAAGTATGTACGAAGTATATATTTACTTATATTGATGGATATAAATATTATTATTCATAATAATCATGAGTATACCTATTTACATATATGTGTTTATGTATTTATTAACTATATTTATATATTTATGTCTGTGTATAAATATATCTATAATAATAGGTGAGTATATGTAACAATATAGATAATTTATATGATGATCTATAGATATTCACTAATAGACCGTATGTATTAAGAATTGTTTACCTCTATGCCTTTGTTATAGGTGTAAATATTAAAGCCCTCTATGCATTAATATAGGTTCGATGATCTTCTGTATGAGTTTATATGGGTTGTATATATATGTATAAGAATAATATATATCTCTATATATTTATATCGATATATATCTTGATATCAGAATATGTACGATTATTTTAATAGACTTATATATATATATATA
>MU225293.1:7989925-8000339 GCA_018584345.1 Thuja plicata | reverse complement strand
GGGGCTAGGCCGTTATTCATGTATCTGTGATCAGAATCGATTGAGAGGCTATGTCTCTACACCTTCTATCAGCGTGAGAGTAAAGGATCATTGATCTGGAATGCCGATAGATATGCCTACCTTTGGGTTATTGATCTAGGATGTCGATATATATGCCTTCCTAGTGGACCTTTGGCTCTTCTTCACGGTTTGTGGCCCTTTAGGCTTCCCTGTCAGTTATGCCCGTTCCTTCTCAATTCTGAAACCGCATCCCCATTGCTCACACATTTCCAAGGGTATCTTAATCTGACAGTAATTTCGTTATTTTCCATTTGGTTTATAATAAGATATTATATTCATAATATATATATATATATATATATATATATATATATATACACATACATGTATATACATATATGTATATGTATATACATGTATATGTACACACACACAGATATATATATATGCTTGCACCCATCATAAACCTTACATTTTGGAAATCTTGCTTTTAGGTATGAAGTTTTAATGTCTTTTTATGTTGAATGTTAGTGTTCCATATTGAATACAACTTAATCTAGATTTTAATATTATGTTATGATTTTATTTGTAGAATCAACTAGAGATATTTTATGTTCGTTCACTTTGTGAATTTAAATTTTTGAATTACATCTACGAAGAAAATTTTCCCATAATATTCACCCCTACCATTTATAATAATAAATATTCTCATTGTTAGAAAAAAAGGCATTCTACACCTTTCACAAGAAAATAATTAGTAAATTTTGATTTTTGATACATATTAGAAAATATATTTAGTATGATTTACTATTTATTTGTATCTACCTTTATATGTATATTTCTATATTAGTTAGATATTTAATATATAGGTTATACCCTATAAACAAATTGAATATTGAGAAAATGTATTATTAAAATTAAATGATCAGATCAATGGTGTTCAGTTCTCATAGTTTAGAAATACATGGTTTAGCGCATATCACTTGAGGGATATGATGTAAACATGATTGTATAAAAAGAAATACATGTTGAATGCTAGAGGTTTCCTATCATTTATATGTATCCTCCTTGTAGGGTGCATATGTGTTCAGTGTGATAATGAATGTTTGACTTTATGATTACTCATTATGCTTTGGCCTATTAAGGATGCATTGGATGAGCTTGATCTTTCAAAAGTATTAATAGAAAAATTGTAAGTGTATTGTAATTCTCATTTCTAAATAGTACATTTAATACATGGACTATTTTTTAGATATTTTTTAGCTATTATAGAAGTTATTTCCATTGTATATTTTGTATCGTATTGATGCTATATTTTCAATTTTATATAACCATTCACATGCTACATAAAACATGCACTTACATTCATAATACTATTGGATTTTAAATTTTGACATGAATCTATTTTATGAAACACCATGCAATAAAATGTTCTCTATAATGTATTTCAAAAATATTAAACACATCTCAAAAAGAAGAAAAAATTCTTTCCTTTTACGATTCTAGATAACTTAAGAACAAATCAATGCCACTATTTCAGTACATTACATGTTGAACTCTACACATTTGATCAATTAAATCAAATTGGACATTAAGGGATATATTTTTGTTAACCATTATTTTAATTAGAATCGCAACATACTCCCTTGTACATTTTATTAGGCATTCATATTGAACATGATAGAGAATAATTATTGACATATATTGAAAGCATAAATTTAGAATATTTAGATTAGATATCTTGAGATTTAAAAGAAATCCAAAGAGGGTTAATTATTACTTTGACAATTAAGTCACAAAAATGCACACGATTTAGACCAGAGATCAAAGTGGAAACAAATATATCAACTTAGAGGGAGTACAATTATGTATTTGAGAGCTACCATCATCAATTGCTATAAAATTGTTATAGTGGTTGCCATCAATGCCAAAGAGGGAGATTGTTGATTAACTAATGAATATTTGATGGAGATGATGAAGACCGAGTGATAATGAGTATCATGATTGTAGAAATGGTTAGATCAATTGTTGTTTTGTCATTAATGTGAAGTAATTGATTAATTGGTTTTTATATGTTACCATATCTTAAGAGGAGAAGTTAAATGGGTGACAAATACATATCAGACAATGATGAAGTAATGATGATATAATTGTTTTCTAAAATATATTTGATGCTATCAAATCAGTACATTTGATTGATCAAGTCAGGAACTGTAATGAATTAAGTTATAACCTAACGAGCTAATTTATTGAGCTAGATTGAGTTAGTTGGTAGAATATTATGTGAGTCAATTACAGTTACTGAGAACCAAGGACCAAAGATGAGTTAGACATCGAGCAGTGAATAAAGTCAGTTACCGCATTGCAAAACAAGTTTTACCAAGTATGGTATACTAATATTAAATAATATTAAAAGAAAAATCAAATTTAAAGTGAAGAAATGATGAGATGGATGAGGAAATGAGTTAAATGAAGTTTGTTACAAGATCTACAAATGGGAAAATTAAATGAGAAGATATAAGGTGAAGATCATTCAGTTAAACAGAATTATAAGAGTTCCACGAAACTGATGTGGACAGAAGTCTTGTTGCTGCTACAAAACCAGCTTGGCTCTGTTCTGAGATCTTTCTCCTAGATCTCTTAGGGTGTTCACAACCCTACAATGAGGTAAGTCACTCTCAACTTTACCTCCTCCTCAATACTCAGTCCCCATCGAAATGATTTTCATCTTCTTCTTGCTGAACCTACACAAATAGATTCATTCAACCAATGTTTTCAGAACATTGTTCTCATTCTCTTCCCTAGCCGGACTATTACCAAGATCGCCTAGGGTAAGATCTATAGACTCTTTGTTGTTGCTTCTCCTATAGAAAACAAAAAGGAAACTATGTTCAAGGGCTCCTCTCGAGTTCCATCCCAACACATGGCTCTCACCATGGATAAAGGAATCTTGAGGGGCCATTACTGCTTACAACCCAGAACGAGTGAAGAACTAAAAACTTACAAAATAGAAAATAAAGTAACTAATCTACTTGCATGAAAAATGAACAAAGAAGTTTAATATCCACTAAACACACTATCTGCAACTTCTCATTACTGGAAACAAAACAAAACAGTACAATAATTTGCAACTCTGTGATTTCCTGTAGCTTCTCTTTTCTTCAACCTCTACTCTCTCAAGATCTCTCAAATGAAGGCTTGGGATGTTAGTAATAACCATCCTCTCCTTGGAACAACCCTAACTTCTCAAATATTCATAAGCATCTCTTTAGGAACCATTACAACTAACCATACTATCCATAAAAGACAAGATTCTCTTTTCACAGGCTGTTACGACTGACTTTACCGAGCAACAGTAACATAAAAATGACCACCAGTCTAAATTAACTGATAGTGTTAACTGATGTTGTTAAGTGACAGTGTTAACTGACAGTGTTAACCAACTGTGTTAACCAAAAATTAGGAAACCAACAAAGAAACCTAGATAGACATGGATTGACCTAGCCATATCCATCTTAGGGAAAACAAATGACCTTCTAAGGTCCACACAAACTCTCCTGACTTGGTTAGAGTCAGTACATGCCAGAAATAAAGAGCTAAGGGGTTGAGCTAAGTGTGCTCCTGCACCATACTCCCCCAAACAAAAGAAAGGTTAATCCATCCTTGGATTGAGAATTTTTGGATCAATATCCAACCTCTCAAAGTATGTTTCTCTAATCCAAGTAGCATCAGCATCTTCTTTTTCACACCATTTGACAAGGTGCTCCATATAGTCTTTGTTCCTAGTCTTCTTGTAGACTCTTGAGTCTAGTATCTTTTCAGCTGTCATAGATGGAGTAGAGATTAATTTTAGATCTTTTACCTCTTTTATTACCTGTTGAAGGTTTTTATAAGCATCTTAAATTGGTCCTTTGTATGCTATCAAATCGGCAATGTTGAAAATCGATGACAACGCAATGTCTTCAATAAGCTCCACCTTGTATGCATTGTTTCCATACTTTTCCAGTATCTTACATGGACCTAACCTCTTCATCTGTAGCTTGTGAGGAACACCTTTTTTGCAGCCTATGTTTGTTCAAGTGTACCATCACAAAGTCTCCAATCTGAAACTGAACATCCCTCTTTGTTGCATCCACCTTTTGCTTTACCTTTTCAACATTTTCAATCAAGTTCTTTCTCACACTTTCATGGACTTCTCTCATTGAATGGGAAAATTCCTCAGAATATCCACTACCATGCATTCCTTCCTTCAATTCTCTAAGCTCAAAAATCACTCTTGGGTGAAAACCATAAACTATTTCAAAGGGAATCTTACCAGTTGATCTGTTCACTGTATCATTGTATGCATATTTAGCTTGTCCAATGAGTTGGTCCCATGTTTTATCATACTCCTTTGTGAGGCATCTCAGTAAGTTACCAAGACTCCTATTGACTACCTCTACTTTTCCATCTATCTGTGGATGATATACAGATCCAAAAGACAAGTTAGTAACCAGCCTTTGCCATAAGGTCTTCAAAAAATGGCTCATGAATTTACTGTCTCTATCTGAAACAATACTGAGTGGGAGTCCATGTATCCTCACCACTCCACTAAAAAATAACTGAGCAATGTTACAATCATCATGAAGAGTCTTGCAAGGTATAAAATGTGCCATCTTACTAAATTTGTCCACTACAACAAAAATACTATCATATCCTTGCCTTGTTCTTGGCAAACCAACTACAAAATATAATCTTATGCATTCCCACGGTCTGGTTGGGATTGGAAGTGGTTGATAAAGACTTGCATTAGAAGATGTTCCCTTTGATTTTTGACACACTACACAACTCTCAACATACTTTCTAACATCTTTATTCATTCTAGGCCAAAAATAGAACCTCATGACTAGCTCTTGAGTCTTACCGATTCCAAAATGACCACTAAGTGCTCCATTATGTTTTTCCTGAATCAAATTCTCTCTCATAGACCCTTTAGGAACACAAAGTTGACCTCCTTTAAATAATAACTCATTCTGCAAGGTATATTCAGAAAACTCACCATGAAAGTTGTTTTTAAACTCTTTGCATACCTTGTAGATTTGGGCAAAATCTTCATCTTAAGCATATAGGTCTTTGAAGCTATCAATACCTATGCTTAGTAGCTGAACTTCTCGGACTATGAGAAGCCTTCTACTCAATGTATCAGCAACCTTGTTATGCACTCCCTTTTTATGTTTGATATTGAAAGTGTAGGCTTGTAGATACTCAACCCACTTCAAGTGTTTGCTGCTAAGTTTGTCTTGAGAGTTAAGGAAGCTGAGCTTGGTTATCAATATATAATATGAACTCCTTTGGCAAAAATTAGTGCCTCCACTTCTCAAGTGCTTGGAATAGAGCATACAACTCTAAGTCATAAGAAGAGTTCTTCATCTTTTCATCATTTAGCTTCTCACTATGGAAAGCTACTAGTCTTCCTTCTTGGCTTATGACAGCCCCAATGGCCACATTACTTGCATCACATTCTACTATAATAAGATTATCGAAGCTTGGGAGAACTAGAGTAGGCAACTCTTCTATCTTCTCCTTGAGTGTTTCAAACCCTCGGTCAGCTTGTGGTGTCCATTGAAACTTTGTCTTCATCCCACCTTTGATGGTGTCTAACATAGGTGCACAAATTCCACTAAAATGTCTAATGAAATTTTTGTAATACTGAGCTAAACCATGGAAACTTCTCGCATCAGTAGCAGCCTTGGGAGTTGGCCAACTTAGGATGGAATCCACCTTTTATTGGTCCATTTTGAGGTTACCCTGTGACAAAACAAAACCGAGATATACAAGCTCCTGCTTCATGAATTCACACTTCTCCAAATTGATCATTAGATTTTCATCATGTAATTTCTTGAAAACAGTTTTCAAATGCCTAATATGCTCCTCCTTAGTTCTGTTGAAAACTAAAATGTCATCTAGGTAGACAACCACAAATTTACCAATGCATTCTACCAATACCTCATTCATCAACCTCATAAAAGTTGAGGGAGCTTTAGAAAAACCAAATGGCATTACAAGCCATTCATACAAACCTTCTATAGTTTTGAAGGTTTTCTTCCATTCATCTCCTTCATTAACTCTGATTTGGTGGTAACCACTCTTAAGATCAATCTTGCTAAAGTAATTTGCCTCGCCTAAATAATCCATTAGGTCTTCAATTATGGGTATTGGAAACCTATACCTAATGGTGATTATATTTATGGCTCTAGAATCAGTACAAAGTCTCCAAGCTCCTCCTTTCTTAGGTGCTAACACAATAGGGACTGCACATTGGTTTATGCTCTTTCTAATTAGACCTTGGTCTAATAATCCTCTGATTTGCTTGGCTATTTCCTCATTCTGTTAAGGGGTCATCTTATAGGCAGCTTTGTTGTGTAAGGTAGCTCATGTTATGAAGTTAATCTTGTGGCTAACAAGCCTCTTAGGGGGAAAGTGAGTGGGCTTGCCATTATTCACAATATCCTTATACTCTTCAAGTATTTCTTTTAGCTCATTTGGTATCTCTGATTTCTTGATGGCAACTTCATCTTTTGGCTTCAATACTAAAGCAAAACCAACTCCCTCTCCTTCTTCTAGATTCTTCAAGAGCTCCTTCTCACCAACCATGAGGACACTTGGACTTGATGTTTTCACTTCTCCATCTTCTATTAGTGACTGAATTTTGAAAGTCACTCCATCTTTCTTGAATGAGTATGCATTCTTGGTTCCATCGTGCATGGCTTGGATATCAAATTTCCATGGCCTTCCAAGTAGAAGGTGGCATGCATCCATGGGAAGAATGTCACATAGAAATATGTCTTTATACTTGCCAATGGTGAATTCTACCCATGCTTGTTCTCCTACAAACACATGATGTCCTTTGTTGAGCCATGTAACCTTGTATAGATTGTCATGTGGAATCCTTTTCAAATTTAACTTGGTGGCTGCTTCTTCACTTATGATATTATCAGTTGAGCCTGAATCAATAATGAATCTACACACCTTTCCTGTAATCTTGCACTTCACTCTAAAGAGTTCTCTCCTTTGGCTTGGTTCTTCTTTGCTTGGCTCTCTGATTAAGGTCCTTCTTATCATGAGGCTCTCACCTTCTTTTGATTCCAATGGTACCTCAGATGGCTTTTTGCTGAAACTTGATTCTTCTTGGACATAGTTAACTCTTTTCCCACCTCCTTGAGAAGTAGAACCTTTTTTAGGACATCGACATGTAGGATGTCCAAATTTCTGATAGTTGTAACACTTCATTAAAGAGAAGTAAGTTCCTCTTCCTTGGTTATTAGTTCTTCCTCTTGAAATACTATGTGAACCTCTTCCATGGTTATAACCACCTCTTATGTTACTGAATTCTCCTTGATTCTCAGTGAGTTTGGACTCACTCTGATTTCTTCCTCCATATCCTCCTCTGTGACCTCTGCTGTTTCTTCCTCTTCCCCTACTATTTGAATCTTGCTTCTTCTTGAATTTTTCCTCCACTTTGAGGGCTAGCTGGTAACATTGGTGTAGAGTCTTGGGGTTTAAGAGCCCAATTTCCTCTTTGATACTCCACTTGAGTCCATTCAAGTACCTAGCCACTTTTAGGCTTTCTTATTCCATCACATACGACCTTAAGCATAGTTTGTGAAGTTCTTCGATGTAGGAATTGATTTCTAAATCATTTTTTCTTATATTCTATCTCTTTTTGTGCAATTGCACTTCATAATCATTAGGAAGGTAAGTTTCCTTCATCTTGGCCACCATACCTTTACAACTGGTTATGGGGTTCTTTCCTTCTTTTTCCCTCTCATCTTGGACAAACTTCCACCAACTGAGAGTAGTTCCTCTCAACCTTGTCTTGGCTATTCTTACTTTTTGAGCTTCAGTCACATTATCACAGTCAAAGTGATTTTCAAGACCTTCTATCCATTCTATGATTAATTCTGGTTCCATCTTGCCACTAAATAGAGCCACACCTTCTAAGGAATTATGACTCATTGCCTTCAATGCTTTCAAGAATGGCTCTTCTTGAACCATAGGGTCTAGCTCTGGAATAATGTCTTCCTCTGCCATAGTTTTACCCTTTCCATCAGCTTCTCTCATCTGTTCACTAACTACTGTAGTCCTAAGCTGCACATCTTCCAACTTAGTCACCATTTTGGCTAACTGTTCCTTCAAGAGTCTATTCTCCTCCTTTTGCTCTTCCACATCTTTTGTGATTTTTGTATTTGTCACCATCTTGGATGAGTTGATAGACATTTCTGCAGATAACATCCAAACAACGTATCCCAAATCTTTTAGGGCTCTAATACCAATCTGATGTGGACAGAAGTCTTGTTGCTGCTTCAGAACTAGCTTGGCTCTATTCTAAGATCTTTCTCCTAGATCTCTTAGGGTGTTCACAACCCTACACTAAGGTAAGTCACTCTCAAATTTACCTCCTCCTCAAGACTTAGTCCCCATCGAAATGTTTTTCATCTTCTTCTTGCTGAGCCTACACAAATAGATTCATTCAACCAATGTTTTTAGAACATTGTTCTCATTCTCTTCCCTAGCTAGACTATTACCAAGCTCACCTAGGGTAAGATCTCCAGAACTTTGTTGTTGCTTCTCCTATAGAAAAAAAGGAAACTATGTACAAGGGCTCCTCTCAAGTTCCATCCCAACACATGACTCTCACCATGAATTCTGGAATCTCGAGGGGCCATTACTGCTTACAACCCAGAACGGTTGAAGAACTAAAAACTTACAAAACATACAATAAAGTAACAAATCTACTTGCATGCAAAATGAACAAAGAAGTTTGATATGCACTAAACACACTATCTACAACTTCTCATTACTGGAAACAAAGAAAAATAGTAAAATAATATGTAACTCTGTGATTTCCTGTAGCTTCACTTTTCTTCAACCTCTACTCTCTCTAGATCTCTCAAATGAAGGCTTGGGATGTTATTAATAACCATCCTCTCCTTGGAACGACCCTAACTTCCCACATATTCGCAAGCATCTCTTTAGGAACCATTACAACTGACCATACTATTCATACAAGATAAGATTCACTTTTCATGGGCTGTTACGACTGACTTTACTGAGCAACAGTAACGTAAAACGAACCACTGGTCTAAATTACCAGACAGTGTTAACCGACGGTGTTAACTGACAGTGTTAACCGATAGTGTTAACCAACACAGTGTTAACCAACACGGTGTTAATCGACATAGTGTTAACCGACATGGTGTTAACCGACACGGTGCTAACTGACAATGTTAACCGACACAGTGTTAACTGACAGTGTTAACCGAAAATCAGGAAACCAAATAAGAAACCTAGCTAGACATGGATTGACCTAGTCATATCCATCTTAGGGAAAAAAATGACCTTCTAAGGTCAACACAAACTCTCCAGACTTGTCTAGAGTTAGTACATGCTATAAATAAAGAGCTAAGGTGTTGAGCTAAGTGTGCTTCTACACCAAAAAAGTACAAGTTCTAAGGTAAAAGTGAGATGGTTTACCGAGTTGAGAAATATGAAGAAGATGATCGAACGAATAAGTGCAAGAGAAGGAAAATCAAATTAAGGAGATTAAGAGGAAAAGTATGTCTATATAAAGAATAAAAAATACATAGAGTGTAATTTTTTTGGCAAATTGAACAGAGAAGAAGAAGAAGCTAAAGAAAATCATTTACTGAGTAGGAAAAAAGAAAAAATGATTGAAGAATCTACAGCTCGAGAAAGAGATAAATTGATTATGTGATGTCATTATTTAATTAAGCATAAAAGATCTGATACAAGAAAAGGTAGTTGTTATATTTACAGATTAAAGTGTATTGTTTCATATTAATGTTTGTAAAAGAGAAATCTCTTAACCATCGAGTGGATTTAACCATCCTATTTGTAAAACTTAGACTTAGGTGACATTCTAAAAGAGTGTTTAAAGACCTCTAACAAGGCCACTCCTAAGATGGTGAAGACCTTAACAATCTTGAGATAAATCCCCTAATAGGGTCACATTTAGCAAATATGTTTGTAATCTTTAAGAAGATAATTTATTAATCGAGTGTACTTTAGAAGGTACATTTTTATTGTGGGTTACAATTCCCACGGAGGTTTTTCCCATGTTGGGGTTCCAAATTAAATCTGGTGTCAAAGAGTTCAATCTCATGTATGCTGAGTTAATCAAATGTTGCTAAATTTGAATGATTGATTTACATACAAGAGATGTATTATTTCTTATATTATTGAGTTATTTGGTAAATTGGTTAGTTATTGTATTTAGTGTTACGGAGTGAATCAGTGAGTTTAGTTTTAAGAGTTCAAGTTTTGATTTGTTCGATTATGTATGTATGTATGTATGTATGTAGACACATACATACATACATACATACATACATACATACATACATACATACATATA
>MU225293.1:7977400-7989620 GCA_018584345.1 Thuja plicata | reverse complement strand
ATATATATATATACATATATATATATACATATACATATATATATATATATATATACATATACATATATACATATATATATATACACACACACACACAGATATATATATCTATATGTATATATATACATATACCTACAAACATATATAATTTATACATACACACACACACACACACACACACACACACAATAAGTCAAGAGATATCCTTTTCAAGGTGCCTAATTTCATCAATTTGTCTTAGTGTAATAGGACCTTTTGGGTACTCCCGATATTTCCCCACAATCAATTCTTGAGTTGATGATTTCTGAAATCAGATTAGATGAGCCATCTCTTCTGTTGAATGTATCATTCCTTAATCTACCATCTTTAGTGGGCACTCCTTTAATTGATGGGCACGTCCTGCAAGAGGATTTGCCTGCTCAGATACAAGACCCTTAACAAAGTGATAACAATGAATGGGGGGATGCTTGGGGTTTATCCCGAGGACATAAAGTCATTGCAAAAGCTGAATAAGTGGACATCGAGGAATGAATAGAAGTTAGTTGGGTTCTAGAATTTTGGATCTTCTTCGGGTTGGTTTTAGTCATTTAGGTTCAATATTCACTTTGTATTTGTTGCTCGAGTGGTAGGCATTTTCGCTTATGGATATTTTTGGGGTTCAACTATGCAGATTTCAAGTTCCAACCACTAGTACTAAGGTTATTGGAAGACTTATAGGGTGTCTCTCTCTACCACTTGCAACATATTGGTCCTTTCTCTTCTAGGCTCCCCTGGTTCTACTGGCCAATCCAACTATCATTAAAGTTCCTTCATTCAAGTCAAAACTTGATGCATTATCCCCTTACTACACATTCGCCGTTAATACACTCTAAAGGCTTCTAAACTCCAATTTATTGAATGAATTTTATAGAGGTGTGGAGGTTCCTCTAGAAGCTCCAATCTATTCAAATAGGGTCATTAGAAATCCATCTAATTCCATTTGTAATTTTCTCACTCCAAACTTCATCTTTAGGCCTAAAAGGCTACTAGCCCTATTAGGTCTCTTTCTCTGAGAAATTAGGGATTTTCCCTAAGTTCTTCCAAAGAAACCCCCAATATTTTCTTGGTATTTCTGGTCCATATACCCACCCCTCAAGGATTTTTTGGAGTCTTGGGGACTCATCTGTCCGTACAATGCCCTAACTAGAAATGAGCAAAAAATAAGGTTTTTTAGGCCTTTCCTAGCTTCTCTGCAACTTGCTAAGTATTACCCTCACCAATAGATTTGTAGAGTCTTTCCCTCTTCAAAATTTCTTGGAAAGACTCATCTTTCCTTCTCCAAAAGTAATTTCATCACTAGGTGCTCACCTCTGCAAATTAAGTGCTCTGCACTAAGGTCCTCCCTAGCCAGGCTCTCCTTTGGCTCACACAAGGAAAGACTAAATAGCTCTTGTTCTTTCCAGGGCCCCAACTCCTGACATATGTATAACCATGGAGTATAGTCACTATTTCCAAAGGGATGTATAGTTTTTATGGTGGGAAAATGATCTAGCACCCCATTATTTACAAACTTCCTGGTTCAGTCTAGAGATAGTGAAGAACAAAAAATAATTGCAAGAAGTACTTTTAACTAAACAAAAAGATTATCTACCACAACATAGAATCTAGAGAAAACCTACATTACACCATGCATGAGTTAAAATGCTTGATCTAATCCAGTAAAGCACCTCTGCAATGCAAAAAAAAGATAATTACACACATAGTCACTTATGCTTCCTTCAATTCAAAATTTCAAATCCGTACAATAGCATTCAACCTTGCTCCAGTGTCAAGGCATCATATATATAGGGTCCTAAAATAGTTTTTATGTTTCTTGGGATCTTTTTGGTCAAATTGGAAAAAATTGTCATCTTGTCCAAGCAAATTTTCAAAAGTTGCAAAGTTGCAAAATGCAACTTTTGCAACTTTTGTCAATGTCAAGAAAAACTAAGTGAATGAGTTCCAAAACTCTTCAAACCTTCTCAAAAACAACAATTATGACAAAAATAAGTTCCTAACCCATATTTTACCCTATTGACATCATGATTATGTCATCATTACTCTTGTGCCAATTTGAAGGCTTTACAACCGCTTAGCCTTAAATTGCATCTTGCAAAGGTCCTGACACTTAAAAGATCTAAACCATATTGTACCTTTTACTATGGTTAACACGACCTTCAAAAAAATATAAAAAGAATTCCCTAAGGTTTACACACAACTGAAAGAAAATAATATTTCTCCAAGGCAACCATTTGGGTGCTCCTACACCATACTCCCCCCTCTGGACAAACACTAAGGAATGGGAGGAGATATCAAGTATAGATCAATACTACATTTCTTGAAATGAGAGTCTTCCACCCTTGTAGCCTCAAACTCTAGTTTGTCCTTCCACTATATGTGGTGTTCCATGTAAACCTTGTGCCTTGTAGACTTCTTCACTCTTGATTCCAAGATCCTATCTGCTTGAAGGTTGTCTTTAAGAGGTAAGACTTCAGTACTAACATCCTCCAATATCTCCTTGTTGTTCTCATTCACTTCTGTCAGTGGTCCCTTGTACTTGATTAAATCAACTACATTAAACATTGGTGAAATACTTAAACCTCCCAAAAGCCTCACCTTTTAAGCATTTTGTCCATACTTAGCTATCACCTTTCATAGTCCCACTCTCTTAATCAGCAACTTAGTAGGCACACACTTATGTAACTAGGATTTGTTGACATTTACCATGACATAAGAACCTACTGCAAACTGTATATCTTTTCTAGACACATCCATCTTAGCTTTCAGCTTTTGAGTAGCCTTAGTGATGGTCTTCTTCACTTGCTCCTAAATCTCTTTCATAGTTTGAGTGAAACCCTCTACATGACCACTCCTATTCTCCATAGATTTGTAGTTCTCTGAGCTCACACACACCCCTTGGGTGTATTCCATACACTATCTCAAAAGGACTTCTCCCTATTGTCCTATTCACACTGTCATTATATGCATATTCAACTTGTGGTATGACCACGTCCCATGTCTATCAATACTCCTTGATTAGGCATCTAAAAAGGTTACCTAACACCCTATTGATAACCTCAGTTTGACCATCCATTTGAGGATGGTATGCTGAACCAAATCACAATTTTATACCCATTCTACCCCACAGATTCTTCCAAAAATGACTCATGAACTTCACATCTCTGTCAGAAACTATGCTCAATGCAAATCAATGAATCCTCATAGTCTCTTTGAAAATGAGATGAGCAATGTGACTAGCATCATGAGTGGTCTTACAAGGAAAGAAATGACTCATCTTGTTAAACCTATCTACCACCACATAAACACTATCCAACCTTGTCTTGGTCTTTGGAAGACCTACCACAAAATCCATACTAATGCACTCCCATGGTCTACTGGGAATGGGTAAGGGTTGATACAAACCTACATTACTAGATCCCCTTTTGGCTTTCATACAAACCACACATTGCTCCACATACCTTCTGACATCCCTTGGCAACTTGGGCCAATAATAGAACCTCTATACCAACTCCATTGTCTTGTTGATACCAAAATGTCCACTTCAGCTTCCATTACACTTCTCCTAAATGAGATTTTCTCTCATTGATCCTTTGGGAACACATAGCTGGTTTCCCTTGAACAATAGGTCACTCTGTAATGTATACTCTAAGAATTGACTGGAAAATAATTCTCAAAATCAGAACATACCTTATATGCTTAAGAGAAATCTTCATCTTCTCCATAGAGATCCTTGAAACTCTCTATCCCAATGCTTTGAAATTGTATTTCCTGCACTGTTATCATCCTCCTACTTAGTGCATCTACCACCTTCTTCAACTGTCCCTTCTTATGCTTGATAGTGAATGTAAATTCTTGAAGATACTCCATCCACTTCAAGTGCCTATTACTTAGCTTTTCTTGTGTGTTGATATAGCTAAGTTCCTGGTTATCTGTAAACACTACAAACTCGTTAGGCAAAAGATAATGTCTCCACTTTGTTAGAGACTAAAATAGATCATATATTCTCTAAATCAAAAGTATAGTACTTCTTTTTAGCCTCATTGAGATTTTCACTTAATAAAGCTATAGGTCTACCTTCTTGGCTTAGTACTCCTCCCACTGCAATCCCACTAGCATCACATTCCACTATGAATACCTTAACAAATATAGGTAAAAAGGATGGGTTGAGTTGCCACTTCTTTCTTCAACTTCTCAAAACCCTTCTTTGCTTCAAGAGTCCACTTGAACTTAGTCTTTAGTAAACCCTTGATAGTGTCAAGCACTGGTGCACAAATTCCACTGAAGTTTCTTATAAACTTCCTATAAAACTGAGATAACCCATGAAAATTCCTTACCTCTGTCCCTGTGGATGGTGTTGGCCAACTTAGAATATCTTCCACCTTGCTTGGGTGCATCTTCAATGACCCTTGGTATACTGCAAACCCCAAATACACAAGCTCTTACTTGAAGAACTCACACTTTTCTATATTGATGGATAACTTCTCCTCATGCAACCTCTTGAGCACCATTTCTAAATGCTTCACATGTTCCTCTTCTACCTTGGTAAATATGAGTATATCATCTTGATACACTACCACAAATACCCCTGTAAAATCCTTAAGCACTTCACTCATGAGCCTCGTGAATGTGCTAGGGGCATTTGAAAGACCAAATGGCATAACTCTCCACTCAAACAACCCATCATTAGTCTTAAAAGTTGTCTTCCATTCATACCCATCTTTGATTCTAATCTTGTGGTTCCCACTTTTCAAATCCAATTTAGTGAAATACTTTGACCCTCTAAGATAGTCCATCAAATCCTCTATCCTTGGAATTGGAAATCTATATCTAATTGTTATCATATTAATAGTTCTAGAATTGGTACAAAGTCTCCACTTACCACCTTTCTTGGATGCTAAGACCACTTGTACTGCACATGGCCTAAGACTTTTTGGATTATCCCTTGGTATAATAGCTCCGTCACTTCTTTGGCCACTTCTTGGTTCTATTCTGGTGTGAGCTTGTATGTTTCTTTGTTGGGTAATGAAGCCCCAGTATGAAGTCAATCTGATGACTGGTTTATCTTTTAGGAGGCAATGTTGTAGGTGTCCCATCACTGACTATGTCTTTGTACTTCTCTAGTAAGTTATGTACTTCTTTTGGTATAGGTGTCTACATAGTCTTCTCTTCCTCCTTGGGTTGCACCATGATAACATATCTTTCACCTCCTTGTTGCAGAGTATTGATGAACTCCTTGCCACTGCTTAACAAGAGACTAGGGGTCTTTGAATGTACTTCTTTTTCATCCAATAGTGACTGTATCTTAATTTCTTCCCATCTTTCATGAATGAGATGGTGTTTTCTTTCCCATCATAGATGGCTCCTCTATCATACTGCCATGGTTTACCTAATGGAATATGGCATGCATCCATAGCAATATGTCACAAATCAAGTTGTCCTTATATCCAACAATGGAGAATTCTACCCAAGTCTGCTCATTCACAATGACACTTTGTCCCTTATTCAACCATGTCACCTTATAGGGATTGGTATGGGGTATCTTTTCCATCTTTAGTTTCTTAACTACCTCCTCTGATATGATGTTATCAGTGGACCCTGAATCAACTATAACTTTGCATACTTTTCCAAGTATCTTGCATTTTACTCTAAATAGAGCTCTTCTTTGTTTTGGTTCCTCCTTGATTGGTTGTCTAATTAGAACCCTTCTAAACATCAAGTTCTCCCCCATTTATGACTATATGTGGCCAATCTCAGGTGACTTGACACTCATTGTGTCTTCTTGGACATATCTTATCCTCTTGTCTATATTAGAAGTTTCTTTCTCAGGGCACCTATAAGCAGGATGACCCATCTATCTGTAGTTATAGCATTTCATGCTAGCAAAGTATGAACTACCTCTACCTGCTCCTCTTCCTCTGTTAGAACACCCTTACGTTCCTCTACCTGATCCATGACATCCTCTAGGAGTGTTTTCATTTCCATTCTCAGCTAGTCTAGACTCTCCTTGGATTCTTTGATCAGTCCCTCTACCTTGGTATCCTCCTCTATGACCTCTTTGGTCTCTTACTCTTCCTCTATTATTGGAAGACTGGTGTTTCTTTCTTCTACCTTTGTCTTCAATCTTTATGGCCAACTGATAACATTTGTGTACTATTTTGGGACTAAGGAGAGTCATCTCTTCTTGGATATTTCATTTCAATCCATTAAGGTATCTAGCCAACTTAAAGCTTTCATCCTCAGAGACATTTGATCTCATGCACAACTTATGAAATTCCTCAGTGTAGGAATTGACATCAAGATCCTTTTATCTTAATCTTTTCCTTTTCTTGTGTAATTTTATTTCATAGTCATCTAACATGTATGCTTCTCTCACTTTGCTCACCATTCCTTTCCAAGTAGAAATTGGATTCTTGCCTTCTATTTCTCTCTTTGATTGAACAAACTTCCACCATGTCAAAGCATAGCCTCTAAGTCTTGATTTTACAACCTTGACCTTTTGATTTTCTCTCACTCAATCATATTCAAACTAATTTTCCATGCCCTCAATCCAGTACATGACTAGATCTGCCTCCTTCTTCCCACTCAATAGTTGCATTTCTTCAAGTGCCTTCCCACTCATAGCCTTCAATGTCTTCAAGAAAGGCTCCTCTTGCAATATAGGTTCAGGTTTAGGGGTCTTGTCTTCCTCTGCAACCTCTTTTCCCTTAGCTTCTTTTCCTTCCAACTTGTCACTGACTGCTTCAATCTTAGTTTTCAATTCACTTAGTGCTTGCTCAAGTTGAGCTATTCTTTCCCTCAACAACCTATTATCAACTTCTTGATCATTGACCTTCTTGACCAATTCCACATTAGTCACCATGATTGTGGACCCACTAGACTCACAATCAGACATGCACTAGAAATCCCAAATCTTTTTGGGGCTCTAATACCACTCTGATAGGAAGGATTGGATGAATCAATCACTGATTCATGGTCTTAGTCTTTCTTGGAAGACTTCTAGGGTGTCTCTCTCCACCACTTTCAACCTATAGGAACTTTATCTTCTAGGCTCCCCTATTTCTACTGACCAATCCAACTATCATTAAAGTTCCTTCAATCAAGTCAAAACTTGATGCATTTTCCCCTTACTACACATTAGCCCTTAATACACTCTAAAGGCTTCTAACCTCCAATTTGTTTTATGATTTTTACAAAGGTATGGAGGTTCCTCTACAAGATACAATCCATTCAACTAAGGTTACTATAAATCCATCTAATTCCATTTGCAAGTCGCTCACTCCAAACTTCATCTTTGGGCCTAAAAGGCTACTAGACATATTAGGTATCTTTCTTTGAGAAATCGGGGATTTTCCATAAGTTCTTCCAAAGCATCCCCCCATATTTTCTTGGGATTCCTGGTCCATATGCGCACCCCTCAAGGATTTTTTGGGGTCTTGGGGACTCAACTATCCGTACAATTCCCTAACTAGAAATGAGAAAAAACCTTTGATTCTCTACAACTTGCTAAGTGTTACCCTCACCAATGGATTGGTAGAGTCTTTCCCTCTTCAATTTTTCATGGAAAGACTCATCTCTTACTTCTCCAAAAGAAATTTCATCACTAGGTGCTCACCTCTGAAAATTAAGTGTTGTGCACTAAGGTCCTCCCTAGTCGGGCTCTCCTCTGGCTCGCCTAGGGAAAAAATTCAAAAATAGCTACAATGATTTCTAGGGCCCCAACTCCCGACATATGTAAAAGCATGGATTTTAGCCACTATTCCCAAAGGTCCATACAATTTGTATGGTGGGAAAATGATCTAGCACCCCATTATTTACAAACTGCCTGGTTCAGTCCAGAGATACATAAGAACACAAAATAATTAAAAGAAGTACTTCAAACTAAAAAAAAATATTATCTACCACCACACAGAATCAAGAAACAACTTACATTACACCATGCATGAGTTAGAATGCTTTATCTAATCCATTAAAGTACCTCTGCAATGCAAAAACAAGAAAATTACATAAATAGTCACTTATGCTTCCTTCAATTCAAAATATAAAATCCATACAATAGCATCCAACCTTGATCTAGTGTCAAGGTATTGTATATATAGGGTCCTAAAATAGTTGCTATGTTTCTTGGGCTCTTTTTGGTTTAGTTGGAAAAAGTTGTCATCTTGTCCGAGCAACTTTTCAAAAGTTGACATTTGCAACTTTTGTCAATGTTAAGCAAAACTAAGTGAATGAGTTCCAAAACTCTTCAAACTTCTCAAAAAACATAATTATGACCAAAATAAGTTCCTAACCCATATTTGACCCTATTTAAATCATGATTATGTGATCATTACTCTTGTGCCAATTTGAAGGCCTTACAACCTCTTAGCCTTAAATTGCACCTTGCAAAGGTCCTAAGACTTAAAAGACCTAAACCTTATTGTACCCTTACTATGATTAACATGACCTTCAACAAAACATAAAAAAATTCCCTAAGGCTTATACACACCTGAAATAAAATAAGATTGCTCCAAGACAGCCTTTTGGGTGCTCCTGCACCAAATTTAAATTTGCACTCACCCCTTGCACTAGCTCAAAGGTTTTAAACACATTTTTAATAGATGGATTTCCTCGATATTCTTTGAGCATTGTAGTATAGAAGAAGAAATATATTTGAGGTTTTTCGTAAAGAAATTGTGTTCCTCAATATTTTGAAGACATCTAAAAAATATATGAAATAATCAAAACGTGAATATATATAGAAATAGTCTAGATAATTTAAAAAAACCTATAGAAATTTAAAAAATCAAAACCTAGTTAAAGTATCTAATTAATCTCAAAGAAATATTGTATTTCAAATATACTACACCCTATTTGAAATATGTTGAGTCAAGGTGACTGAGAGGGGGGGTGAATCAAGAACCAATAAAACTTAATCCTTTTAATCCAATATTAGATTATCTAATCTGATTGCATGCATGAAATGAAAAGCAATAAAACATTGACGATATTTGACACAATATTTGGTTACCTAGAAACCTTCCAAATAGAAAGTAAAACTGGGGTTGGGATGGTAGCCACAATATTTATTACTGGAGTATAAATTTAGCCTGTTAAAGCTTACAATTGACCACTTCTAATGGCCTTCCCTGTTAGGAGCAATAAGGACTGTTAGGTCCACCTTGTGAAAGGATTTAATATAGTACAATCAAGTAATTCAACTCTGTTAGCATATTTATAAAGGACTGTTAGGTCCACCTTGTTAGAGGATTTTTTCAATGAACCTATTAGGATGAACCAGTAGATGATCTTCAATGAAATTATGATTTTCTCAATAAGATCCAATGATATAAAATAATCACTTGACTCTGATGGATGAGTCTCTGATGTTCCTTATACTGCTATATCCTCTTAAATAATTTGTCTCTTCATATTTGCATACATGCTTCGATTCATATATTCACACACACTTTGGATAAATAAAATACTTTATATTTATACCTTATCCAAACCAAATGCAAGTTTAAGTTGAATTCCATAAGATAAATTAATATCTAGCAATATAAGCTAAGTCAGCCCAAAACTATCACTTGGGTCCAGTAATCCTTGCGGGAAATATACTAACACTCGAGCATTATGTTGTCACTCAGGAAACATACTAATCTCTGGCACTTGGGCTACTCTATGTACTCGGGCTACTCTGATCAATCAGGTAATACTGCTTTCCACTATCTGCTTGGTCGGCACTGCCATTTCTTGACTTAAAATGTGACTGCTCAGGTTGCACTGCTGGCTCGGTCAATACTGAGATGATTAAATGTTTTGGCACTAATTGACAATATGTCTTACCATAAGATGATCACACCCAAATGCCTATAAATTTTATTAAAAATCCTTTTATCAGTATGTAAAGATAAAATTAATATCGTATAGTATTGTACACTTACTGTTATAAAAAATAATGCCTAGTATACATAATATATATTTGTTGATCTCTAGGATTTTTTGATTATTAGTGTCCCACACTTAGTCATTTATCTAGGTACTTTAGTCATTCATCACTGTGCTTGAGCTATCTAGTATAGGCTGAGCTATCTGGCACAGTCGTTGCCGAGTAGATAATAGTTTCCGCGTCACACGGTTGCCAAGTTCAGTCCATGCCAAGTGACATAATCTTTGTGTGCCGAGCAAGACAGTTTTGTTATGTATGTCAAGATTGGCACCAATTTCAAGGTAAAATATTTTGGGCTGACTTATCTAAGCATTTAATATTTTCAATGGGATAATTACGCATTTAATTATTTGATCCCACTATGTGGCATGTAGCCAATCAGAAAATTGGATTGCCTAAGCGGCATAAGAATTTGATCCTGATCGTTGATTTAGATCTAATTGATAGATCTCTAGAGTATATTAAGATTGCTTCTTAACCTAATTTGAAGTAGGAGAGAGAAGGTGTGTGCGTACATGAGAAATGTGCGAAGAGTTGTATTGAGAGAGGAAGCATAGATCTAGAAGAGTGAAAGTGTAGTGAGCAGCAAAGTAAAGATATATCAGATTGTTAGATCAGAGAAGGTATTGAAAAGAGGAGATCTATTATCTGTATTAGAGTGCATATTGAAGGATCAGATCTTGAGACATTCTAACAGGTGTATCAGGTGAAATATCTTAATAGAGTGGTTCTAATAGACCTTTCTAAATCTCTTAGCTGAGTGCTTACTTTGTTGTAAGTTTAAATCCTTTTACAAGGTAGATTGTAATGACCTGTAGCTCTTAACTGGGTAGACCTCTAACTAGGTAGATTACATATTGTGGTCAAACTTTGTAGCCGTAACAGTCACACTTTATTGCCGCAATAGTGAAGATTTTTGTGGGTGTCATCCCCACCCCATTTTACCTTATTCGGGTTCTGGGTTACCAAAATTATGTGTATTGTGTTATTTATTTACTATCATGGATGCTACTAGATGATAGATCAGTTACATTTATGTATGGTTGTGGATCAGTTTGTTTTAAGTGTTAAAAGTTGAAGATCTGATTCACCCTCGCTCTCTTAGCATCTTACTTTCCCAATATTGTATTTCCAACAATTGGTATGAGAGCTCAGTTCTCCTATAAAAGGTTTTAATCAGCTTGAGAGTATAGATCTAGAAATGGAGATTTACAAATTGGGTAAAGTCATTAAGAATCAAAAGATTTAAATTCAGCTTGCATTAAACATCAACTTGAGACAACAAGACATGAATTGAGGAAGTCCTTGATATCTAGGAAAGATTTGGCCAAACAAAATGAATGACACTCATTACCAGGAAGAACATATTGCAAGCCTATTTTAGAATAGAAACTCTACCGAGAGTGATGTAGAAATTTCAAATCTACTAGAAAGGAATAATACATTGTGTGAAGAAGTTAGAAACTTGAATTGAGAACAAGAAGCACAAATAGTAAGACTATGTGAAGTAGTGGAACAAAAGAAGAAAGCTGAAGATGAAAAAGCTATAGCACAAGAAGACAAATTAATGATTTGTACTAGACTTGATGAAAGGACACATCATGTACAAATGATGGAAAATAATTAGGTGGGTGCCAGCAAGAAGTTGAGTCCACTTTTTGGGCAAAAAATGGAAGTGTTTTCCCTAATTTTCAAGTTGTGTGTCAATTGATGTCAAAATTTGAGGCACTTAGAGATTGAATATCGAAAAAATCCACTAATAGAAAATGTAGTGCTCAGAGTCTATTTTTCAAATATGTAATTTATTTAAATACCCACATAGTAAAAAATATATTTATTAGGCATGTTTAAAAACCTCTTTTTCAAAATGTCTGTTTCAGGACCATACCCTGCATGTGTACGGCCACCCTATTTTGAAGTAAATAAATGAATTTTTCTAAATCCTTTTGGGGGAAGGTACCTAACACATCAAAGATTGGTCAGAATATTTTTGCTTTTTTTTTAATTGAATATTTTTTTTTTATTAATTTTTAATTGACTATAAAGTAAATTTTCAAAACCTCTCGTGTACGACCACCATAATTTGATGAAAATTTCACTTTTTTGAGAAATATTTTTTTATTTTAAATAGAATTCTATGTAGATTGGTCACATATAATTCATTTTTTCAAAAACCTAAAATCAAAAAAGTTATTAAATTTTTAGTGAACCTTACTATTTCAACTTTAGGTTGGATTTGGCGTAATAATTATT
>MU225293.1:7952068-7969415 GCA_018584345.1 Thuja plicata | reverse complement strand
TACAAAGTAAAATAAAACTAAACATAATATAATTTAAACTATAATCCAATTAAAAGAACAAATTTCAAACATTAAAAATAATATACGTATTGAACATTAAATATTAAACTAGTTCTAAGAGAGAGAGAGAGAGAGTTTATTGAACATACATGTAGTAGGAAAAATGGAAGCAGAGGTGTCGGTGGTAGCTCTCAAAAACTATAAACATTAAACACAATATACAATTTTAAACATTAAACTAATTAAAAATAATAATAAAAAATATTTTTAATAAAAAACAATAATACGTACCTGTAATAGGAAAAATGGCAGCGGGGGGGTCGGTGGTAGCTCTCAAAAATGGGTACGCGTTCAGATAAAAATGTAATCCCATTTTGCAAATTGTAAAAATGATTTGCAAAATGGTTTAAAACAAATTTTAAATACTTTTAAAAAATGGGCACCCATTTTTTAAAAAACGGGCACCCGTTTCTTAAAAATGGGTGCCCGTTTTGCTACGGGTACCCGAACCAAAACGCTTGCCCGTTTTCAAAATGGGCACCCATTTTATATTCACGGCTCGGGCACCCGAACCATAACGGGCACCCATTTTTTAAAAAATGGGTGCCCGTTTCTGTTTGCCAATTTTTTTTGGCCGTAGACTTCCGCGGAATTGGCACTCAACTTTGTGCTTGCACCCAGGTTGACATGGTGAATCAACTACTACTTGGAAATCAGGAGATCAATAGGAAAGACATGGAAATTATGAATCTGAGATCTAAGAACAGTCAATTAAAAGATGAATTGAGATCTGAGAAAGAACTTAATGAAAGATTGAACAAATCCAATGATGCTTTGACTCATTTTGAAAATCTAATGGAAGCATCAAGGAGATCTAAAGACACTTCTTGATTAGGTCACGTTGAACAAAAGACACATTCTGAGAAAGAAGAATCATCTAAGACTGGTGTAAGGAGGAGTGCAAAGACAAAGAACAACAATTTTGTGTGCCACCACTCGAGAAACCAAGGACACACAACAAACATCTGCCGAAAAAAGAATGGTAAGTCCAATCCTAAACCTAAGTTCAATGGTTATTACTTTAACTGTAAGAAGTTTGGAAATAAAGAACATGAATGTTGGGAAAAGGAAAATAATGCACCTCCCACACCTAGATTCAATGGGTATTGTTACAACTATCAAAAATTTGAACATAAAGCACAGGATTGTAGATTTAATGCTAAACAACAATGGACATCAAAGAAATAAGAAAAAGCATCAAGGAAAGGTAACACTTACAATTGGGATTACAACACATGACATAGTTCTCATTAATGTGGTGAGTATGGGCATGTTCCTGAAAACTGCATAAAGACACATTTTAGAGGAAAATTGGATGAATGGAAGCCTAGTTTTCTATAATTGCCTAGAAATCGGTCACACTAGGAAGGATTGCAAGACAAGGGTACCTGCTCCTACTATTGAGTAAATTAGAGCACAGATGAACCAGACATGGGTAAGGAAAATAGAACCGATTAGCAGTGAAGTTATTAAAGCCGAGGTCACCCAATCCAATGGATCAGGTGATCACACCATCACTAATTAAGAAAAGGAAGGTATGTAAGGAACTATGTTTATATCTCATATCTTTTATCATTTCCTAACATATAAAGTGTAATAGTCCATATCTGCATATGTTGAGATGCATCAGGACATCATTTTGAAACATGTACCTAGGAAAGTCAATATGCACTATAGGTGCCAAGCAACAGTATTATTTTACACTAAGACCGAGCTCCCCAGTATGTGTCTAGATGGTATGGGTTGCGATTGAGAGACAGACATATTTTGTGAGTCAGTCGAGGAAAGTTGTTTGCCACTCACTCAATGGGAAGAACATTTATTGCAAACCTAAATTTTTACCTTTGGAGCCTATAAAGGAAAGAGACATTATTTGTTCCTTTTACCTTGTGATTGAGAATTCTACAGAGCATTGGAGAAAATTTATGAACTTGATTTAAGAAAATATCTTTTGAAGACTTCTATAGTGTGTCATTATCTATCCATAGTAAAAGAGAAAATTGTGACATTTGCCGAGGTACTCTGTTCACTATCTTTGGAACCCTATTTCTTTCAAAATCATTCCCACTAGTTATTCCACAACAGTGAAGCATATGGAGACAGAATTGAGAAAATTTCAGTTGGTAAGGAGTGACACTTCAAGTGTACCTCCAAATTTCTAAGCAGTTCCTGAGAGTGCCATCCAGGGTGATCTGACTGGAGCCCTATCATTGATTCCACCCAAGGTACTCATGATTCATGATATTAGGTCATGCTATATGTGCAAGATAAGTGAAGTTGGAGATCATGAGCTAAGATCATCTTACAACAAATTGTGCATAGACAGAGCCCTAAAACATGAATACAAACATTTAGCCGAGAGAGGGTTAACTCATACCCTAGACTTTCCAAGAGAGTTAAGAATGGAATGGATCAAGATTGTTCTTAGTTGTATACATGACATGACCATATGGATTAAAAATGGACGAGTCAAGATATAACAAAGGGAATAATTCATCGTGTAACTGGTTATCCAATTCTTAACAGAAAGAGGACAATGAGATGTCAGAGTAAAGAAAACATAGAATAATTCACTAGAGCTGTTTGGAACAAAAGAGGGATGACAATCTCTAGGATTACAGACTTGGAGCTTGATTTTACAGTTAGGGTTATAGCTTATAATTTTTATCAATCGAGACGACTAGACAGTGTTCCATGCATTGTAGTCGACCAGGCTTGGAAGATTGTGAAGAAGGATCATACCTATGACCTTGCCAAGATAGAACTAATGCAACTAGCTGAGAACGTTGCTTCAATCAGAAAGGAAAAGATCTCAATATGTAAGTTTGGATCTCTACACATTTGCATATTCTTCTACATACATATTACATTTCCTATGTTAGGAAACATGGTGTGGAAAACAAACAGACCTATTACACTACAAATCAATAAATTTATTCAGCAATTAGGTGATAATTTTGACAATATGATGGGAACATATTTTGTTTAATTTAAGAAAAAGATGAGATTAAGGAGTAGAATCCCCAGATCACTTGTTGAGAAACACTATGAGGATGTATGTTTCCTAGTAGACACAGATTACACCTATGTGCAGGAAGTAGTGTTGAGTGTATCATGGCTAAGGCTACTACCTTATGAAGTGAATGTTGATAAGACATCTGCAGCAATAACAACTCTATTGGCGGAGGAAATTGATAGTGCAGCAAAATGTTTTGGAAACTATGAAGAGGAAAAGTATAAAATCTCTATTGACTTTAAGGCTGGCACTATGGAGAGAAAAAGGAAAATGATTATCAAAAATCTGAAGAATATGGTTGGTATTAAGAGTGATGAAGAAGAAGAGGATGCACCTTTGGTCTTATCAACAGGACATGGAGAAGATATGTCTAGTGAAGAAGAGGAGAGTGAACCTAAAGAGGAGGTCACTGTGAAAGGAAAAGGGAAGCACTCAGTAGTTGCTAAGGTAACTAAACCAGGTCAAGCCAAATCTAAGGCTACCCCTCCTATAGCTAACCGGCCTAGGACAAGGGCATCAATTGTTTCTACACAAGATGAGACAACAAAAGTATATACAAAGAAGATTGCTGGTGAGAGTAGTTCAGGAAAAATAAAACAAGTTGGAACAAAGGTTGTGCCGATCCAACTTAAGAAAAGACCGAGGAGAAAACTAATCCTGAGTGATGAATAAGATGAGGAGAATACATATACTAATGAACCTATAAACATACCTACAACATCACATAAACAAATTACCAATATTGATGAGGTATGTAAGAACCTAAGAAGTAATGCTAGTTTAGTAGGATTTAAGGTTATCAAGTATGAGAAGCAAAACATAGCTAACAAGAATAAGATTTTGGAAGCATTACTAGATATGATATTCACATTCAATACGATGCCTATAGAGATAGGAAATCCTATTCAGATAGACCTTTATGATATTTTATCAAAAAAGTGGCAGTATGCTTTAATAACTGAAATACAGATATGGGAAGGAACACTAGCTAAGGTCATTCCTGATCTAACTAAGAAACAAATAGCTAAGTTTATTGAACAATATCAAAGGAAGTTTAATCCTAAACAAATATCATATGCAATACTGAAGAATGATGTTGAAGGTGCAATTCAATAGAGCAAGAGAATATGGAAGGAAACTTTTGGGTTAATCACTAAAAAGGCCAATGAGAAAGGTGAAGGCACCTCAGAACCAAAGGAAATGGAAGACCAAAGTGCTACTCATCAAACAAAGACTGAGATGGAACCCGAAAAGGAAACAATTGATATGGAAATTATATATTTGACAATGGATAGTCCCATTGACACTACACTTGGAGAAAATAGCAATGTGGATATCAAGGATCAGAATGAGCCGACAGACACAAGTATCCAATCTCCTATTCGTACAACTGAGACTGTGATAGAAATAGAAGGAGAAAGGGAGGTAATCATTAGTAATCCACCTATTTTAGAAGTTTTATAAATAGTTTTAGAGAGTGGAGATAAGATGGAGTAAATTGCAAGAAAGCCTATAGAAAAAGAGGCTATACTAGTGTTGGTGGATTTACCACACTCTGCAACATTTGCTCCTACTGGACCCAATATAGGAAGTATACCTGATCAACAGGTAATCTTGACTTAGATGAAGGAAGAAATTGAAATTGATACTTAGAAAGGAAAAGATATCACACAAGCTGAGCCGAGTATCATCTCACCAGAGCTTAAAAGTAGGAAGCTAAACAAGAAAATGTCACAAAGCTTAAATGTCACATTGGATAATGTCATTGTGATTCCTAAATGGGATCCTGAGAGTTTGACATATGAGAAGATTCAAACCCTTCAAGACCTATTGAAGAGGAAGAAGAGACAAGAGGAAATGCAAACAAAACAAAAGAAGAAGCAAGTTCTGCATGACATAAAAGATATTTTTGTTCAAGCCTTTGAGATGGAAGATGAAAATCAACAAGCACCAATACTAGAATAGTTATTTGAAATTGTGAAGAAAGTTACTAATGAAAACATTGAGGTTAGTAACAAATTATTGCAATGTTCTGAGAGAATATTTGAGAACAAAGTCTTGGTGAAGATATCTGGAGAGATTGCTACTAAACAGGTTGAACTTTCTTCTCTTATTGAGATTCTTGAGGAAGTTGCTAATAATGTATTTTCCCTATAAAAAAAGATTATGTGATGATACATTCTTTACAAAGGAGAATCAACAGGTTATTGAGAAGTTGCATTTAGATATGAAGCCAATAGAAAGCTCATTGAGCATGGATGCTAGTTCTAGCACCATACATTTTGATAGATTAACTCATGCACAAAGGAGATTAGCCAAGCTTATGGCTGAAAATGGCCACATCAAGGCTAAATTAATAATAATTTAGGCTAATTTGATACCTCATCTAGAGGTTATTCGGAAGGAACTATCAGCTGCATGAGGATTGATTAAGAAAGATTCTCATCTCTCTATTGCAGATAGTTTAGTAAATCTAGCTGCCGAACTAGAAGTTAAGTTGCAGGTTATGAAGTTTGTTAAGGATAGTTGGGATACATCTTTTGCATTGATTTTACAGCTTCATAAACCATTTTTGGAAAAATACAACTTAACCACCACAACTATCAGTGACAAAAAAAAGCAAGAAAATGAAACTGAAAAGGGGGAAACTGCAAAGGAAACACAAAAAGATGTGCAGAACTAGGTATAATTTTTTTTTGCAAAAGGCATGTATACTATGTAGATAATGTATGAAGTATGAAGTATAATCTAAAGGGGAGTACATTGTGTACTTAGGCAAAATTTTGTTGATGAAAAAGAAATGATAAGTGTTTTTTCCACTAATATCAAAGTGGGAGATTGTTGATCTCTAAGTTTTGTTGATTATTAGTGTCCCACACTTAGTCATTTATCTAGGCAGTTTAGCCGGTCATCACTGTGACTGAGCTATCCACCATAGACTGAGCTATCTGGCACAATCATTGCCGAGTAGATAATATTTGCCGAATCACACAGTTTTCAAGTTCAATCCATGCCGAGCGACAGAGTCTTTGTGTGCCAAGCAAGATAGTTTTGTTATATATGTCAGGATTGACACTAATTTTGAGGTAAACTATTTTGGGCTGACTTATCTAAGCATTTAAATTTTTCAACAGGATAATTATTCATTTAATTATTTGAACCCACTATGTGGCATGTAGCCAATCAGAAAATTGTATTGCCTAAGCGGCATAAGCATTTGATCCTGGTCATTGATCTAGATCTAATTGATAGATCCATAAAGGATATTAAGATTGCTTCTTAACCTAATTTGAAGTAGGAGAGAGAAAAGGTGTGTGCGTACATCAGAGATGTGTGAAGGGTTGTTTTGAGAGAGGAAGCATAGATCTAGTAGACTGAAAGTGCAGTGAGTAGCAGAGTAAAGATATACCAAATTGTTAGATTAGAGAAGGTATTGAAAATAGGAGATCTATTATCAGCATCAGAGTGCATATCGAACAGATCTTGAGACATTCTAACATGTGTATCAGGTGAAATATATTAACAAAGTGGTTCTAACATACCTTTCTAAATCTCTTAGCCGAGTGCTTACTTTGTTGTAATTTTAAATCCTTTTACAAGGTGGATTGTAATGATCTATAGCTCTTAACTGGGCATACCTTTAACTAGGTAGATTACATGTTCCGATCAAACTTTGTAGCCCTAACGGGCACACTTTATTGCTACAATAGTGAAGATTTTTGTGGGTGTCATCCCCACCCGAGTTTTACCTTATTGGGTTTTTGGGTTACCAAAATTATGTTTATTGTGTTATTTATTTACTATCCTGGATTCTATTAGATGATAGATCAATTACATTTATGTATGGTTGTGGATCAGTTTGTTTTAAGTGTTAAAAGTTGAAGATCTGATTCACCCCCCCTCTCAGCATCTTTCTTTCCCAATATTGTATTTCCAACAATATTTTCTAGGTGTACATACTTAATATATCTTTTCTAGGCAGTTAATGGATTTCAAATCTTGTCCTAAATCTCAAATTTAAGGATACACTATGAGATGATGGTGTGGTTGTGGAGCATGCTCTTGGACCTATTAATTGCATTAAAAGAATATTTTCAAGGCCTTTCCTTATGATAAAATTGTTTGGTCTGTGAAATCCCTTCTCTTTAACACATATTGTCAAACATTTCATATGTTTTTTGTACGCGACAAATTTGACAACTTGGAACAAAAATATGATTTTTACTATACTTCTTAACACATTAAGAAATAATTCTAACAAAGTTGGTAATAAAAACTTTATTCATTCTATATTATTTTTTTTTTCAATTCCAAACTAGTTTTCATATACCTATTTACATATATTAAACCATATTCTTGTTATAATGATTTAGGATAACTGAGAGGGGGGTGAATGAGTTATCCTTAGGTTCAGATGTACCAATTGAACTTTCAAACACTTCAACTAACTTAGATCTATTCAATAATCTACTCGGTCTCCATAGCATATGATCAATAACATAAACTTGCAATACATTTTCTTAAAGTAATCAACCTACATAATATAAAATTCTTAACAGTAAACACATCAAATAAAATTCACACAAGTATGACACCAGGATTTAACATGGAAACCCAATATGGGAAAAACCACCAGTAACATGCTACCAATCTTTCACTCTTCTGAAGTGAGCTCTGTGAGGAGCCAACCCTATTAAAGGTTACAGTACACACTATTAGGTGTTACTCTTTAAAGGATTTAATCACCCTTTTAAAAGTGAACCTTATTAGAGGACTTAGATCATTCCATTAGAATATCACCTTGATTAAAGGATTTAACATATGACTATTAGGTCAACCTTGATTAGAATTATATTGAATAATACAATGGTTAGAAAATAAAAGTATATTTGATCTGAAACATATAATTCACTTTGCAAATACAGATCCAGTTAGCTCAAATGCTAATTAACTAACTTGCCTCCATTTTCATCTCTATCACTCTAATCTGCTTGGAAATCTATCAAGCAATCACCACTAGGTATATCTTTACTGCTATTTTCAACCTTCTCTATCTTCTTCTTAGATTTTCCAATCAATTGAATCAAACTCTTCTTCACATAACCTACAATTAGGTTAATTTTATACCTCTCTAGTTAGGTAGCTTGATCTTTTGTCCTTTAATCATCACCCTAAATCTTAGGGTGTGGTCAGATCTAATGAATCCTTCCAACATTTTGTTCTCCTTCTACTTTGTAGATACATCTCAAAACTACTTCTTGAATCCATAGATAAAAATGGTTAAACATTTATTAAATGCTCATTAAATTCTCCATAATGATCATCCTTATCTTAAATACACATTACATATCCCAAGAATTCAACTTTGTCAGCTGGGATCTACAACATTCTCAAAATCTCCAAATACTGACACTTGGTAATCACTAGATAACTCGATAAATACTAATGCTTGATCGACACTATATTTTCTCAGCATGTACTGGCACTCGGTCGACACTCCCATCACTCAACAAAAACTGCTTGAACTTATGTTCCTTAATCTTCTTCTCTTATGCTCAATCAAGACTAAGCTTTAAATCTTCCAATCCTCACTTGGTGTTAAAGATAAACAACACATTACCTTCCCAATGTGCAATCTAATCAAATAACCATTGTAGTTTCTCATAAGTCAACTATTTCACTAGGTCTTCTTGTTATCTCCTCTTTTCAAATCTTCTTCATCAATCAATTGATATGGCACTTTACTAGATAGCAATTGTCTTACCAGTTAAGGTTTGACATCAATGACAATATAACAATTGTTTCAATTGTAGCTTCCAACAATCTCCCTCTTTGGAATTGATGGAAAACACCACATGAAAATAACACATGCATAGTTACTAAACAAACCAAAAAGTATGTTCTTTTAACATATTTTCATTAATTTCCTTAGCTCATTCTAAATCTCTCCAATACAAATATCATCTCCCTCTTGGATAGATTTATCTTGTTATCTTATCTCCCTCATTGTCTTTGTCTATGTAACTTAATATCTCCCTCATTATTCTCCCTCATAGTATATTCTCCCTCTTTGCCAACAATGCAAAAGTCCTACATCTTCACCATGTAGATCTCTTAGTGTCAACTTTCTAAACTAAATGCTCCTTGTGTCATCTTTCTTATGACTAATCAACATCTTGTGCATTACTCTTCATAGCTTTACACAACTCCTAAAGTGTGACATCCTTTGTATCAATTTGTCAGATATTCTATGCAATACATTTGATGCAATCACTCCATGTGATCCTAGATAGCCTCAGCTAGGGGAATAACCCTTCATTTATGTCTCTGATACTCATGTGCATCCTTAGGTAATGCTTTAGTAAACATATCTGCTAACTCTTCCTTTGTATTCACATATTACAATCTTACTTCTTTGTATTGAACTAGCTCTCTCAAGTATTGACACTTGATAGCATTATGCTTGGTCTTATTCTGCATCACATGATTCTTTGTTATATTGATAGCACTTGTGTTATCACATAAAATAACAACTAGTTTAGTGATTTGTTCCTTCATACCTTTCAACAATTGCTTGATCCACACTATGTTTGAACAATTAACTATTAATGTAACATATTCAGCTTATGCTATAGATTGAGAAATGCAATTTTGTTTCTTGCTTGTCCAAGGTAATAATATCTTTCCTAGAAAGAATGTGCCACCACTTATACTCTTTCTATCATCAAAATTTCCTTCCCAATCTTCATCTGTGTAAAATATCAGTTCAAACTTCTCATTCTTCTTATAATACATTCCATAATAGTGTGTTCCTATCAAATATCTTAGTATCCTTTTCACTTCCATCATGTGATTGTCGTTTGGATTTGCAAAAAATCTTGCAACAATCCCAACTACTAATGCAATATCTGGTCTATTATGGACAATAGATTCTACCTTCCCAATCATTGACCTATACAAGGTTTGATTTACTTATGTTGTCTCATCGGTCTTTGATATTTTTTTTCCACTAGCCATGGGTGTACTTACTAGTCTGGAGTCCTCCATGCCAAAGGTTTTTAGTATCACATTGATATATTTAGACTGAGTAATGTAGATACCTTTCTTCATCTGATAGACTTACAAACCAATAAAAAATTTGATCCCTCCAAACATTGACATATCAAATTTAGTTTTCATCTCATTTTCAAATGTTTTGCATAAAGCATCTTGACCTCCAAATAAGATATCATCAAAAAATATTTCAGCCAACAATATCCCTTTACCTTTTTAAGTCTTCAAGTACAGATTATTCTTGTCATTTGTCCTTGAAAATCCAATTTTGACTATGTAATTATGCAATCTTTCATACCATGCTTTGGGGGCTTGCTTCAATCCATACAACTCTTTGTGTATCTTGCAGACAATATTATTCTTGCTCAAATAAACAAATCCTTCAACTTGTTCAATGTATACCTCTTCCTCTAGTACTCCATTCATAAATGTTGATTTAATATCCATCTGATACACTTTGAATTCTTCGTAAGCTGCATAATCCAGTAGAGTTCTAAATCCTTCCAATCTAGCAAATGGGGCAAATGTCTCACTATAGTCAATTCCTTCTTCTTTTGCATATCCTTTGCATACTAGTCTATCCTTGTTTCTTATGAATTTTCCATTCTAATTAAGCTTATTTCTAAATACCCACTTTGTTACAATAACATTCTTGTCCTTTGGTCTAGATACTAGTGTCTAGGTTTTGTTCTTCTCTATTTTCTCAATTTCTTCTTTCATGAACTGTATCCAATCTTCATTATCCAAAGCATCTTTCACTGATTTGGGCTCAAATTCACATAATAAACATGTCTGATTTTTTAGTTTGATTATTTTAATGACCTTTCAATCTTTTTATCCAATGATTGGATATGGTTTATGATGTCTTCTTACCAGTTTTTCAAGTGTAGGTTTTGGTCTCCTTTCTTCTTGCTATATCTCTTCATATTCATCATTAAAATTTACTTCAGTTTCATTTTGTGTCTCTACTTCCTCTTTAGATTGCTCGACAGTTTCCTCTGGTTGCTCCAGAACTTCCTTCTATAACTTGGCAGTTTCTTATTGTTTGTTGCTCGGTAGCCTCTTTCTATGGTTCAAGTAAACTATTAGGCTTTCCTTCGTTCATGTGTATGAAATATCTGTAACCTTTAGTTCTTCCTTGCATTCAACTTCATTATTTTATACATATTCATCAATTTTAACATTTGTAGTTTCCACAACTTTGTTAGTCTTATAATTTAGACACTTATACACTTTTCTCTTAGTGGAATAACCTAGGAATACGCCTTCATCAAATTTAGCATCAAGTTTTCCATTTCCATTGTCCTTTAGTATATAACATTTTCTTCTGAAAACTTTAAAGTATTTCACATTAGGTGCATAACTACACCATAACTCATAAGGTGTAACATTAGTACCTTTCTTGACTTGTACTTTGTTTAAGGTATAGACTATTGTACTTACAACTTCTCTCAAGTATTTCCGTGAAACATTTTTCTCTATCAATAGTTTTCTTTAACAATCCATGATTGATCTATTCCTTCATTCAACTATACCATTCTCTGGGGATTCCTAGGAGTAGACATATGTCTTTTTATTCCTCTATCATTACAAAATAAGTTGAACTCATTAGATATAAACTCTCCTCCTCTATCATATCTTAGACATCTCAAGCTCTTACTTGTCTCTTTTTCAGTCTTTTCCAAATACCACTTAAACAATGGAAAGGCATCAAATTTTTGTTTGAGAAACATAACCGTCATCATTCTAGAGTAATCATCAACAAACCTTATGAAAAAATATCACCATGGTAGATTTTCACACCAATAGGTCTACAAAGGTTAGTATAAACCAATTCCAAAATATCATCACAAGTATATGTTTTTCTCTTGAAACTAGATTTTTTCATTTTTTCCAATTGACATTGCTTACACATCACATTATCAGAATTCTTCAGTCTTGGTAACACTCTTACTATTTTCATCTCACTAATGTTTACCAAATTTTCAAAGTTCACATGATACAGCCTTTTATGACATAACCATACATCATCATATTGTGCAAACAAACATGTCTCATCAGATAGATCTAGATAGAACAAATTACCTCTTTTTTTTTCTCCACTTCCAATTAGTTCACTAGTAGCATCAAATATTTTAGCCTTTTTGTGATGGAATTCAACTCGGTATCGAGAAGTGTTCAACTAAGCAACACTCAAAAATTTATAGTTAAGACCTTCAACCCAATAAGAATTGTCACATGTGATCTTATTGGTCAATTTTATTAACCCTTTTCGTTTCACAAGGCATAGTGTATCATTACCAAACTTACTTTTATCACCATTCATATGATGTAAGAAACAACTATAAATTATCCATCTATCACCTTTACTCATATATAAAATAAGTGCATTCTTTTCATCTTCATCAAAATAATCATTCATAGCAACATAAACAACTTCTATATCATGGTCATCAGATTTATTAGATTCACTATCAGTTTCTTCTAAAGCAATATAGCAAGATTTCTTACCTTTGTCCGTATAGTCCTTGTACCTTCTAAAATCTCTTTTTATCTCTTTTGTCTTTTTACTTTCTTTCTCTTCTTTCATCCTTTTCATTCATGTCAGGGCATCTTGCTGCAATATGGCTAACTTTGTTACATGAAAAACATATTATGGGAAGTTTACCTTTGAATTTTCATTTTCCTCTCGGTAGTCTTAGAGCCATAAGTGCCTCAATTTCATCAAGATCATCATCACAAGTGTCACTTTCACTTTTCACATGTCTTTCTTTTCTTTCCTTAGTCTTATGAAGAGTCAATTGTGATTTGAATGCAAAATCAACATTATGAGGGGTGAAATTATCAAAAATTTATAACTCAAAATCAGTAAGTCTACCAAATAAACCTTCCAGAGTTAAGTTGTTACCAGGAGTACATCTTAGTTCTTGTATATCAAAAACTCTAATAACATAAATAGGAAGTAAGGTTCTCAATACCTTGCTAATAATAGTATCATTGTCAATAGTTCCATTAGCTCCTCTAATAGAATTCACAACCTCCATAACAAGGCTACAATATTGAACAATAGTTTCACCATCTAAAATTATCATTTCATCAAAATTACCTATCAAGCTTTTAGATTTAGATCTTAGTACATTTATATCACCTCCATAGATAGTTTCCAGTGTGTCCCACATTTGTTTTACAATAGTACAATCTTTTATGTCTTCAAATTCAGGATAACTTAGGGCTGATTGAATCTCCAACATTTCTTGATTGTGTTCTTGTTTTTCTTTCATCTACTGAGATGTCAGAGGTGTAGGCACAGTGATGTAGTCATTTTCCACAAAGTATGTTTTTTCTTATCCAATTCTAGCTAGGTGTAGCTTCATCAAACTTTTCCATGTAGGAAAGTTCTCCTTGTTCAGCCTTGCTACCTTATTTTTATCAAACTTGATCTTTAGCTTCAAGTACCTTCAAAATTTACCTTACAAACACCACAAGCCTCTGATACCAATTATTAGAATAATTTAGAATAATTGAGAGGGGAGTGAATCAGTTATCCTCAGATCCAAATGTAACAATTGAAATTTCAAACACTTCAACCAACTTAGATATATTCAACAATCCACTCGGTCTCTATAGCATATGATCAATAACATAAACTTGCAATTTGTTGTCCTAAAGTAACCAACTAGCAAAATATAAAACTCTTAATTTTAAACATATCAAATAAAATTCACACAAGTATGACACCAAGATTTAACGGGGAAACCCAATATGGGAAAAACCACCAATAACATGCTACCAATCATTCACTCTTCTAAAGTGAGATTTTTGAGGATCTAACCATGTTAAAGGTTACAATACACATAGTTAGGTGTGAACCTGATAAATGATTTAATCACCCTTTCAAAATTTATCCTTATTAGAGGACTTAGATCATTCAATTAGAATGTCAACCTTGATTAAAAGGATTTTGACTAATACAATGGTTAGAAAGTAACAGTAGATTTAATCTGAAACATACAACTCACTTTAAAAATATAGATCCACTTATCTCAAATGCTAATTCACTAAATCCTCCCTTGTCATCTCTATCACTCTGATCTTATTGGAGATCTGTCAAGAAATCACCATTGTGCAGTCCTTTACTGGTCTTCTCAGCTTTCTTCTTAGATTTTCCAATCAAATGAATCAACCTCTTCTTCTTATAACCTGCAATTAGGTTAATCTTATACCTCTCTAATTAGGAATCTTGACCTTTTTATGCTTAATCATTATCATAGATCTTAGGGTTTGGTCAGATCTAACAAATCCTTCCAACATTTTGTTCTCCTTCTACTTGGTCATCATTGTGTTCTTTCTCTCGGTCATCACTATATAACTCGGTAAATACTGATGCTTGGTCTCGACACTATATTTTCCTGGCATATACTAGCGCTCGGTCAACACTCGCATTACTTGGCATAAATTGCTTGAACTTATGTTCCTTAATCTTCTACTCTTTTCTCAGTCAAGACTAATCTTTTATTCTTCCAATCTTCACTTGGTGTTAAAGATAAACAACACATTACCTTGCCAATGTGCAATCTGATCAAGTACCCATTGTAGTTTCTCATAAGTCAACTATTTCACTAGGTCTTCGTGTTATCTCATATTTTCAAATATTATTCATGAATAAATTGATATGGAACTTTACTATATAGAAGCTATCTTACCAATTAAGGTTTCACATCAATGAAAATATAAAAATTGTTCCAATTGTAGCTTCCAACAATTCTTTTGAAGTATTATTTCAAATAGTTCACATATCTTATTTTGTGCAAGGACACCTATGAAAACACCTAGGGTCACCATGGAACCTAATGAAGAAAGAGAATCTAAAACATCCCTAAATGTGAATTGGGATATTTTGAAGCCAATAATCACAATATGTAATGATCAATTTGATAAAAATGTAGTAAGTCCTAGAAGTCCCGGTAAAGGACTTAGGACCGAAGATAATTTTAAAAATGGGTTAGTAGTGACCAAGAGTAAAATTAGGATCTAGATCTAGGTTATATAAATTTTAAATGATACTAGGAATAAAATTGGATAGAGTTTGATAGGGTTTTAATAATAAAATTCAGTAGTTTGCAAGTTAGAAATTCAAATTTTTGAATTTTAACGACTAGGAGGCAAAAGGTGGGAAAGTGAGTTTAGAGGCTTAAAACATATTGTAATCATTCCCAACCACTTTTTATTGGTTTTGGGATTTAGAAAATATCTTATAAACACCCATGAATTATTGGGAGAAGGATAGTATGGACTCATGAAGGATTGTAGAGACTGTCACTTAGAGAATGCATTAAAAAGTTAGAATTTCTATAATGTGATTGCATGTTTTGATCTCTAAAAAATTTCATTTGGATTTATAATGTTTTTAGAACATATATATTGGGTATTAAGAAATATTTTGATTATTTTAATTCTTTTGTTTCGATTTCAATCTATTTGCATTGCCTATCCTCACCAAGTCATTATTTTCTCTATAACATTTTTACAAACTCTTAATGAAGAGCCATCATTTCATTAATGTGATTGTTGTTTCTCATGGAATGATGCATACTATATATGTACATTATTGTAATAAAATTAATTTTTTTCAAGATTTTAAATGACATGGTGATCACCAAATTTATGAGTGAAAACTTGAAGGAATTGCTTGGATTAGAGCAGCAACAAGCAACTTGTCTTAAGGAGAACCATATATGATGTTGTGGATTGTCTTGGAATGTAAATTACATGGTAAATCCATCAGTGGTTAGTGTCAAAAGCATTCAGAAGTGGAAGATTTAGAAAGCCCTAAATTTAAGGGATGTTTGAAGCCAAATTGGGGGTTTCATGGTTGCAGGGGTCAGAGGCAAAAATTGGTTGAATAATCCTTGCATTGGTATCATTTATGAAAACCGTTGAGGGTCTTGTAGTTTGGAGGTAAATATAACTTATACTTGCTTTGTAAATTCATACTTTTAGCCCTCTTTAGAAATAAGGTACAGTCAAGTTTTGGGACATTGGATCCAAAGTAACCACATGGAAGGTTTTGAAATGTTTTGTAAGGGGATAATTATTATCTAGAAAGGTATCTGGTTCAGAGAGATGTTTGGATAAATTGGGAGATAAGTGCATATTTAGGTCATTGAAGGGCTATAGGGAGCCTCTTCCTAATAGGAGTGTTTTCAGGTGAGAGCATTGGGTGGGGTTGCAGACCATATAATGTTTTGAATCCTTTTCTAATAGACCATAATAAGCATTTTAAACCATTTTGGCATTGGGTAAAGTCTTGGTTGGATTTTGGGACCCTTGGAGCCTTTGGTGTCTTAGGTATATTTGGAGAGTTTGGGTAACCTTGTATTTCCCTTATAAGCATGTCATATATTTGAACCGCACCACCCTACAAATCAGCATCAAGTGGTATCAGAGCCTAGGAGCATCCTAGGAAAAGAAGTTGAGAAGTATCTTTTGGGGAATTTGGTGGATTGATCCTTTGTTGAGACCTTGGAGTCTTCATTCCTCCTTGAATGTTCCAGAGTTGATCCATACTTCAGAGTTGTCAGAAGGAGGATAAGATGGGATCCCTCAGAGGGTCACAAATTCTTAACATTCTAAGTTGGTAAGAGAACAAATGGCATATAATAGAAGGCTAAGGTCAGAAGTAGAAAGAATAACTAACCCTGTGGAAAAACAAGGAAGTGGAGAAGACAATTGTAAGGAAACTCAGGTGCGGAAACAGCTTCCTACGCTAATCTCTATAGGAAAGTATTATGCAAATTATTTTAAATCCTTACAACTGAACAGATTCGTTAACTACTTTAACAAATATATTGCAACCACATACCATGCATACAGAAAATAGAGAATGACACAATGATATACCCTGGGGAAAACCTTTCGGTAAAAAACCCCAGCACTCCAAAACCTACACAATGTATTGATCAAAAACTATTACAGTTACAATACACTTGCAATGCAAGTTCTTTCAGAAGATTTCAAAACCCTTGAAGACAAATCGCGGCAGCATAAACCGTTCCAAAAATACACTCGCATCGCTTTTCTTCGCAACCCTAAAAAAATGCTTATATCATGCGCTTCACTTTTTAGGGCTACTCCTAACGATAACCGTATTAGGGTTTTTACCATTCTCCGAGAAAATAGGAAACCCAAAAATTGGGGAAGAGTGTACAGTACTCACAT
>MU225293.1:7939959-7951996 GCA_018584345.1 Thuja plicata | reverse complement strand
GATCTCCTTACACACTATTCAAGATGCCGACACATCAACATTATTTGCAAGAAATACATTTTACAAAACAAATAATAAGAATAGGAATTATCCAAGGTTGAGACACCTTATTCCTAACAACAATGAGAATGAGGAAGAACTTATAGCATCAAGAGAAGAGCCAATTGATCCTAAGGATGCAAGATTGGAAAGGATCTTGAAGGCTAGTAAGATTGGAGACTCAAAAGTAAAATTTGAGCTTCCCATGTATGATGGAAAAATGAATGATGAACTTTTATTGGATTGGTTTAGTGATCTTGAAAACTCTTTTGATTGTGATAATGTTGAAAATAGGATGAAAGTTAATATTGATAAGTCTATATTGAAAGGACATGAACTATTGTGGTGGGATATCCATGGAAGGCATTAGTAGGGGTCTATGTGATCTTAAAGAGAAGATGAAAGGGCTATTTGAGAAGACACAAGTTGAATATCCTAAAAAATAAGCATACAAGGACAATGTTTGTAATAAGTTTTCTTGTATTAGTTCTAACTCTTTGAGTGTGGGTTTTCAGCATAGGAACAAGGATTTATTGCAACATAAGTCTGATAGGAGAAGGTATCCATTTACAAGAATGGGTGGCAAAAATACAATATCTCTTCACTCTTGGGACAAGGATTTCTTTGAAGGTGGGGTGTATGGTGTAGGGAAACCTATGCAAACACCTAGGGTCCCCATGGAACCTAATTAAGATAGAGGATCTAAAACATCCATAAATTTAAATTGGGATATTTTGAATCCAAAGATGGAAATATGTAATGATCAATTTGATAAAAATGTAACAAGTCTTATAAATCATGGTAAAGGACTTATGACCAAAAATAATGTAAAAATAGGTTAGTAGTGCCCAAGAGTCAAATTAGGATCTAGAGAGGTTAGATGAAGTCTAAATGATTGTAGGAATACAAATGGATAGAGTTTGATAGGGTTTTAATAATAAAATTCAATAGTTTTTAAGTTAGAAATTCAAATTTTGAAGTCTAATGGCTAGGATAAAAAAGGTGCGAAAGTGAGTTTAGAGGCTTAAAAATTATTTTAATCATTACCAACCACTTGTGATGAGTTTTGAAAGTTACAAACTATCTTATAAACTCCCATGAATGTTTGGGAGAAGGATAGTACAACATGGTGAAGGATTGTATGGACTGTTACTCAGAGAATGCAATAAAAACTCACAATTTCTATAACTTGATTACATATTTTGATCTCTAAAAAATTCTAATGGGATTTCCAATTATTTGAGGACATATGTATAGGGGATTAAGACATATTTTAACTCTTTCAATTCTTTAGTTTCAATTTTGATCTATTTGCATTGACTCTCTAAACCAAGTCATTATTTTCTCCATAACAGTTTGACAAAGTCTTAATGTAGAAGCATTATTCCATGAATGTGGTTTTTTTTTCTCATGTAATGATGCATACTGACCATGTACATTAATTCACTAGCATTATATTTTTTTGAAGAGTTGAAATGACAGGGTGATCACCAAATTTGTGAGTGAAAACTTGAAGGAATTGCTTGGATTGGAGCAACAACTAGTAATTTCTCTTAAGGAGGACAATATCTAATGTTGTGGGTTGTCTTATAATGATAATTACATAGTGAGTCCATCAATGGTTAGTGTCAGAAGCATTGAAAAGTGGAAGATTTAGGAAGCCCTAATTTTAAGGGTTATTTAAAGCCGAATTGGGTGTTTCATGGTTGCAGGGATTAGAGGGCCAAATTTGTTGAATAATCCATGCATTGGAGTCTTTTTTTAATATTTTTGAGAGTCTTGGAGTTTTGAGGTAAAGATAATTTATACTTGCTTTGTAAATTCATACTTTTAGCCCTCTTTAGAAATAGGGTACAGTCAATTTTTGGGACATTTGTTCCAAAGTAACCACATGAAAGGTTTTGATAAGTTTTGTAAGGGGATAATGGATATCTAGAAAGATGTCTAGTTTAGAGAGTTGTTTATACAAATTTGGAGTTAAGTGTATGTTTAGGTTGTTGTAGGGCTACAAGGAACCTATGCCTAATAGGAGTGTTTTAAGGTGAGATTGTTGGGTGGGGTTACAGACTATATAACCTTTTGAATCCTTTTTTAATAGACCCAAATAAGGATTTGGAACCATTTTTAGCATTGGGTAAAGTCTTGGTTGGATTGTGGGACCCTTGGAGCCTTTGATGTCTTAGGTCTATTTGGAGAATTTGGGGAGCCTTGTATATCACTTATAAGCCCATCATAGATTTGAACTCCACCACCCTACCACTGCATCATTATGCATGCATCCCAAATTTTGGATGCTCAATGGTATGAGATGACACATTCATCATAATTGTTTACCTACGAAACAAAGTGGAGTCAAACATAGTAGTTGATACACAATTCTACTCTTGAACAAATATTTAATAATCTAAAATAATAATAAAATTTAATTTTATATCTCTTTTAGATAGAAGAACTATAAAACCTTGACTTGACAACAATGTCTAAGTAGATATTAGGATGCACTATTGATCAAAATTCTTTACTAATTAAAACTAAATAACAATATTATTTTTCATTTTCTATTTTTTTCCAAAATTTAATCAGTAAAGAGGATTGAAATTGAAAAACTATATGGTATATAGCATGTGTTAAGGTCGACAAAATGTATTTTATGCAAAACAATACACATGATAGACAACTCTTCTATTTAAAAAAGATTGAATAATGTCTCTAAGAAATAAGTATGACAAAGCCTTGATTTGGCGACAAAGCTCAATTTAATTAAAATTTATATGTATCTTAAGTAGGTGTTTGAAACACTTCAAATAAAACCGATTGCAAATTGACAAATTTAAATTTAATAAAATTTTAATATGAAAATATTTTATTTATTCTTTTATTCTATCAAACAAAACTGTAAAGACAAATATTTTAGAGGCTAAAATGTAAATTTTTTTCTACATTTTGTAAAGTGAACCTGCCATATACAAAATAACAATTAGCTTAATAGCTTTATCAACAAACACATGTTTATTGATCAAATCCATGTGAGTTTTAAGTCAACATGAGACCAACTTCAGAAGCACATAAAGAGGATTAAAATTGACTGATTGAGTATGAAATAAGCTAAAAATAATAGCCAACGTCAACCATTAGAAAAATCATGAATAAAATCTATCAAGCTCGATGAAATGTATTGCTAAAATATTGTATCATTTATCAGTTCTTTCTAGAAGCCATTAATTTCTCCTGTCGTTTCATCGTATTGAACAATTTGTAAATTATGAAGAAAAATCTACATAGCTTCTAAAAAAATTACATCCATCTTTATCCTCCTCTATCTGCTACACATTGCAGTGGTCACAAAGGGCAACAGAGAGGGCAGAGCGCAAATGTTATTTAGAAAGATATTTTAAGGTCAACCAAAATAGAACAGAAAATGAGTTACAGCATAAGCCCATTTTTTTATATCCATCCATGGCGGAAAGCATGAAGGGAGCGTGAAGTGAAGCAGACAAGGTAGATCACGAAGGGCAGTAGATAGGTCAGAGTGCAAGGGGCATTTTGTTGCAACACCAGTCGAGAACATATAGGGCCTGCGCGGAAAAACTGAGACATCTAACGGGCCGGCCAGTCAGTGGAGAGGTGTGTCTGCATTTTTTTTCCCTCTATGTTTCTATTTTTATTTTTCTATTATTCTTCGCACTTTCCAGAGCACTCAAGAAGATAACAATGGAAAAATGAAAAATATAGACTGTATAAATGGGAAACTAGTTTCCCTTTTTATGTAAGCCTACTAGGGTAACACTAAAACCAATCAATATTGACACAAGACACCATATATTATGGTTCCAAGCCCTGATAAATCAGACACTAAGCTCACAATGGTATGCCATGGACCCATCATGAAGGTGTCTCATTTTTCAGATGGAAATAATTTTTTTACTCTAAAACAGGAGACGGGGTAGGATTCAAAAGGAATCTTCAAACCCATATGGGAGGACCAATGGTTAACCTTCTGTATCATGAGGATTGGAACCAGAGAGCAGGAGGACACTAGCACATCAGATTTTAACTATAGTTGAAGGTATAACATGGATTTGGGAATCGGCTATAACAGATTTTCTCAAACAACCAAGTAATATAGGTGAGCGGTTAATACTGGTAAATGAGAAACAATACAAAGGTATCCTAAGACATAGATAGATATGAAAGGTTAGGCAAACCAATAAAAATGTTTTTCTATGATAATAGAATCTCTAACCAAAATTATCAGTCTAATGGGAAGAAAACAACACAGGAGAATAATGATAAAGAAGGGATACAAAAACATGGTAAAATCAATAGGAACCCATAATCGAAGGTGAATCAAGTAGAAATTGGTGCAGTGAACAAAGGGGATAACAATGAAGCTGAAGAAGACACTAATTTTTATTACAACCTAACTAAAACACCACTTTTGTGGTCTTCAGAGTTATATGTGGAATAACTTATGGACTTAAAAAAAAGGGTGGAAACTCTAGAAACAAGGAACTGGGAAGAGGAGAACAAATTTTACAAAGTACTAAAATTCACAAGCATAATAGAACATGAAAATAAAGGTCTTAAAGAATAAATCTCAAACATGCAATCTAAAATGGGCATGTGACAACAAGAGCTTGAGGTTCTAAAATAGAAAATGACACTTCTAAGGGTAACAGGGAGTAAAGGGAAAGAAACAGTGAATGAGGTGGAAATCACACATTTCAAGGAAATTCAATCAGCCTTGGAAGCCATAGAAGTTAAAGAAACTCAATTAAAGGAAAGGATAGAAGAGGCCAAATCATAGTCACAAGTGGTAAATAGGTTAGGAAATAAACGAAAGGGCATCAATGAACAACAAATCAAAATTTAGATAAGACAAGAACATGACAAATAGGGAAAGGCTACAAATATCATCATTCGAGGGTTGAAAGACTTCAAAGAAAGAAAAAGGACTCATAATCTAGCAAGGGACTTCCTTAGAAGTAGGCTGAAATGGACAGGCGTTGTTCTTCAAGAAAATAAAATAGGTAAAAAGTTGGATGGAGGAAGGGACACGCATGTAAGAGTTATCTTTAGAGATATAGAGGATAAAAATACTATTCTTAAGAATAGAGGGATGCTTAGAGGAACACATATTTATCTAGATGAAGATCTAAATTTCACTCAGAAAGGGGAACAAAGGAAGGAGTGGAAAAAAGTAAAGGAAGACAGAAACAAGGGAATGTGGACTTGGCTGAAAAATGGGAAAGCTCAAATCAACGAGCATTCCTCTAATAAGAAATAGGAAAATAGGGCCCCATGGAATCACTTAAGTGTAGTAAGCTAGAACCGTAGGGGTTATCCATGGAGAAGATATCCTTGGTTGCAGCCCATAGAAAAATTATACTTTTTGAAACACATGAGCATGAAAGGTGTATAGTCCCATATTTTCATGGGTACAAGAAATTTTGAGTTTGGAACAAAGGGAATGAAACGGGTAAAGAACACATCGGAGCCACATTTTTTATCAAGGAGAAGTGGTATGGATTTGTAAAAGTTGAAAAAGAATATCTAAAAAAACAATACATATGGCTACAGATAATAGTAAATGAGACAATTTTCAGATTTGCTACTTGCTACTTTGCTCCGAAAAACTCTAAATTCTACAAGAAGCGAAACTAAGACAATGAAGACCTATTTTCTTCTTTAAAAAAAAATATCTATGTTTTCATAAATTTAGGAGAAATTATGCTTGTTGGGGACTTCAATGGTAGATCTACCAACAATCAGTCACTGTAATTGAGTAATGTGGAAAAAGGAGAGAATAACCCTCTATGGATTGAAGAAAGCAGTAATCATTCTTCGAAATGAACCTCTCAGGACAAAAATGGGGGTGTTATGTATTTTGGGACAAACTTATTGGGGATGTGTAGCCTATCGGCATAGTTATTTGCAATGGCATGAGTGATTGGCCTACATCTAGGAATATGACTTACAAAACATACAATGGGAAAAGTGTAGTAGATTACGTAGTTTGTTCTCAAAATCTTAGGGATAGAGTAATAGAGTTTGATATGGAGAAGCTCCTATATATATGAAGTCTAATCACATGCCTCTTTATATTAGGTTGGAGATGGTCCCAAGTAATAACCATAACAGACAATTGAAGTCTACATTTTGAGAAAAACTTTCACATTCGGATCCATATTGTCGTTAAACTGTTTGAAATCGGAAGATGAAGTAAACTAGAGTATTTTAGGATTTTTTGTCTACATTATATATATATATATATATATATATATATATATATATATAGATTTTAATAGTTTTTTTTTCTCCCACTAAAACTGCTATGTTGCTGAAAACGTCATTTTCAAAAAGGTACAATGACTTCGTACTGCATAAATTTTTTTCTAAAATAGATATCAATGCATTTCTTTTGAATTTGGTTTTCTAACATCCATACAGAGGGCATGCAATTGGTTTGACAAAATTATCATGATTATTTAATATTTTATGAACGTTTGAAGTAGAGTCAACCGTAATTTTGACATACCTTTATTGCGTAGCTGATAACTTGTGTATTTATCAAAATTCAAAATTTTTTTTGATAGAAAGAAGACTCAAAGCTAGAGGGCACTATTATTTTTCAATTTTTTTTTTCTCTTTTCTACTATTTTTTATTGAACGTCAAACTTGGAGGTTTATATGCGATAAAAACCTACATTCGATGCACGCCAATAAACATAGACCTAATTAATTAAAAAATTGTCAAATATATATTCGTTAGAAAGCTCATTCAGAGTACTTGTGTGATGCAAAAGGAAACCTCCCTATTCTTCCATTTGAGCCCCATGCTTGAGCCCCGAAGCCATGAAAACTGTAGATTTTTGTTAGCCTTTCGAAATGGCCTCTATTTAGAGACTTTCGATAGAAAGTACTTTCGATAGAATCTAATTAGTTTTGATAGAAAGTACTTTCTTAGTTTAATGTCAGCATGGGTTGAAACCCACCAAAATATTCACTGGTTAGTTTTGATTGAAACTAAGTTAGTTTCGATTAAAACTGTAACACCCCAAAATTGGCACCTAATATCCTAATCAATTTTGGTGCACTTTCTTATCTTCAAAGTCCTATCGTATTAGGCAAATTCTTCTCCTAATTGACTTCAACTGACTGAGTTTCAAATGTAGAAAACCCAAATTTGCAAAAATCTGACATTACATTTAATTCCTAATTTCTCAATGATTATTAGCTAAAAATCCCTATGATTAATTGATTTAAATCTAAAGTCCTAAGTGCTTTTAATTAAATCAATTCCACCCCCTTTGGCTAATATACATAAAAGGAATTGAAAGGTTATTTAATTATTGGGTGAATTATCCTCAAAAAGGAATTCCATAATTCCATGTGAAAGGACACTTATGTGGCGATAATTCATTCTTTTATTTAAATAATATTTGCTTATTTGTCTCAAATGGAGAATGAAGAGACAAATATTTCTTTTCAAGAAACTCTTCATCCTCTTTCCATGGTTTTCTATAAATTGGACCTCTTTTTCTTCATTGAGGAGGATTTTTTTTGGAGAGCATCAATATTATAGGCAATTTACATTTGATTTTCATGTTTTAAGCTCTTTTTTTTGCATAATTAGGCTAAGATTTCAATTGGAATTAAAGATATATGCTTTTATTTAAGATTCATTTCTATATCTAATATTTCAATTTGATGTTTTCAAGCAATTCAATTCTAGTCTAAGAGCAAATTCCTTTCATAGATTACAAGCTTTTCATTTCTAGACTAAGAGTATTTGCTTTTTGCTAGTTTAATTGCACTTTACTTCCATAGAGTAGTTGCAAATCATTCTTAGATTAGTGCAATTCAATTTCTTAGTTTAATTGCATTTTACTTTCATAGACTAGTTGCAGATTTCTCATAGGATAATGGCAATTCTCCTCTTCTTGCATTCTTAAATCCTCCATGTTAGCAATGGTCAAGTTGTTGGCTCTCGTTCTGAGCGTAAAATTCAACATCCACATATAATTAGGAGGCAACAGGTCACCTTAATCAAATTTGCAGAGCAAACAATTCATGTTTGTCTTTGTGAATTAAGTGATTGTGTAAGGACTATGTTGTGTTTGTGTTGAATTCAGAGGTCCACATTCAACATACAACATTTTGGCACCCACCGAGGGGCAGAAAAATCAATTTCTGGCCTCATTTTTAAATCTATTGACTGTGTTTTTAAAGCTCTGTCATACGTCCGTACTGCACTGGTACAGATTCTTGCACAAATTTTTACTTTGAGCCGCGCAAAGTTTTGCATCAAGCTGCGTGAAGATTTACTTTTGTAGCAATTTATCACACAAAGAAACAATTTTCTCACGCGTGTCGAAGCACTTTCTCATGTGTGTCGAAGTACTTTCTCATGTGAACTTTTACAGACAGGCATTTAAAATTCAAAATTTTTAATCTGTTATTTCTCTGTTCTGACTTCTATTTTTTGCTCTAATTTTTTTCTGTTTCTGGTTTTCTGCTGTAGCATAAAAGTGGTTTGTAGGTTCACTTGTCAAAGATTAAAACATTCTAATGGTTTACTTGCAGAATGATAGTCAAAGACATTATTAAAATGCAATGTTTATTTATTATTTTTCATTCACATAGTCTAAACAGGACTTTGTTAAAATTTCGTAAGGATCCCGATAGCAAAGTAGGGCAATAGGCTCTTCATTACATGGAAGTGATTCCCATGGATGAATCCAAAACCCAGATGTTGCTAGCATGATGGATACTTGGGGAAGCAAAGCAAGATAAGTGAATCTTTAGCACTTCTATTTGTTAGGGGATTATGCTCTTCTCTCTTTGAGAGAATCAGAAACCCAAAGACTTGTGGATTTGGTGGAGTGAAACTATCTCAGTGATGAACATGCTTGATGTGTTTGGGTGAGGTGCAAAGGTAGAGAAGTATGCTCTTCTCTCATTGAGAGAATTAGAAAATCAAATCTTTGAATCCGAACCAAGTTGAGTCACCTTTAGAGGGTCTACCAAAAGTTGAACCTCCGGGAATGACCCAAGTGAGTACACACCTTTCGCCAGTGATTCCACCTCACTCTAATAAAGTCTGCTTTGTTGTAGTCCAAAGACTCCAAAGCCATAGTAACTTCTTTCTCATTGATTTTGACTATTGTCATGAGAAAGCCTTGTTCGTCATACTGAGCGGTGTCGCTCCCAGCCTTGCTTGCAAGGGTGTGTGACTTATAAGTGTTGGTGTGGCTTTGAGGCCCTAGCTCTATATCAGAGGCACCAGAGGTTATTGTGAATGGAAGCCTATTAAACACTCTCTTAGTTAGATGCCTACCTAATTCACCTCCGAAAGGAGGCATAATCTGTGTGCAGGGAGAGGGAAGAATCTCTCCCCTAGATTCTTGACATAGGTATGCACCTGGATTTTTGAAGTGGTATATGATGCTAGCCCCTATTTAACGGTTACCTTCAAACATATATACTTAGTCCTTGGAAACACCAAAAACAAGGGCACTCTTTCAAGGGTGACACTGCTGTGTGAGGTGAACGCATACGCATAAGATAGCGGGGCACAGATTTTGTCTTCTCAACCAATTTTATTTGTAGGGATAATTGAGTGTTTGTTCTTGAGTCTTAAACTATCTGTTCTATCATTCAAACATAGACTCACATGTTTCTACCAAGTTGCTTTGTCCTTGATGGAATTGTTTTTGACTACTGTTTGCGTCATTACCTGATTGAAACTTTGTGTTTTTAAATGAATGCTTTGTCACCTTGAAATGGAGATTTCTGATTTATATCATCTTAAAACTATCCTTAGCTTGGATATCTTGTTAGAAAATAGTTCACTCTGTGTCCCAAAACCTGACCTTGTTGTGCTAGTCCAAGTGACTCATTATCTTCATCGATCTTATAAACCTTTGTCTTTGTTATCCTTATTCTGGGTTGTGAGAACATGTTAGTTAACCTTGACTCAAGATCAGAGTCATTGATATCTCCCTCTCAGCTAGAAATTATCTCCTTTTTCCTCTGGTCTGGGACTTAATCAGCACTTTAGATATCACTTCAACACCTATCCGTCAATCGGTTGTTTCATCATACCTCATTTTCAATCTTCTAAGCAAGCGCATCAGGACAATTTTACAATGTCTAAAACCAAAGATGAGATTCTTAGGGAAGATTTATGGAAACAACTTCAAATTATGGGATCTCAACTCCAATGATTAAGGGAGGAACAAGATTCTCACGTCTCTCTGATTTCTTCCAACATGGGTGAATCTTGGTATATCAATCCCAATTTTTATCCTGAACAATTTGATGATGATCCCAATTTTTATCCTGGACAATATGATGATGGACAATGTAATGATACCTATATTCCTAAGCATAATCTTTGTGGTACGCTCGTGCTTACTGGTAATGGGGGGTCGTATTGGAGAGATTGTGATGGTGATCCATATGACTCTGATTTTGAAAGAGACTTTGATGATTTTAATGAACAATACCTCTTTGATGCCTCTATTGAGGAAAAGAAAGCCTATCACACTAATTTAAAATGTCAATACTATAATAATCTCTCCTCTAAAGATTCTCATGTTGAAAATAAAGATTGCAATCTCAAGCAAGATAATGTTAATGATGAACCGGTGCTTTGTAATGATTCCCTTTCATCCTCTACTTCCTCTAATACTCATACATCTCCTAGAGTTGCCAAATGTTCCACAAATCACCCATTTGATAGAAGTCCTAATGCTCTTCATGTTGTTCCCTATAGTTATCCTCAAGGACTACCTCTAAAAGAGATCCAAGCTAACTTGCATACGACTGCAAGTCCTTCTTAGGTTTCAAAGATCATAGACCCCAAGCTTCCATGTGTTTCAATTCCTATCATGTCTATTCGAAATGACTTCCCATCAGCATGCCAAGAACCCCATACACAGATCAAAACTCCTACCTCATCCTTAGAAGTGGCTTCATGTCAAGAGAAGAATCCACAATGTGAGGAAACAAATATTAGTTATGGTCAAGATCAAGATACCATCCATCCTAATCCAACAGTTGACCAAATTCACATATCTAACAAGTCCCATGATGATTCTATACAATCTCCTCCCACATTTGACGAAGGTCCCATATCCCTAAATTCTGAGGATGATCCTCTCATATCCTTTTTCTTCCAAAAAGATATACATCCACCTCAAGAGCTACATACTCCTCCATCTCCCAAGCAAGATACAGATATCCTTGCCACCATCTCTAATGAACTTATTGAAAATCAATAGAAAGGTACCCTTTGTACGCCATCTAAAGATCCCTATCAAGATCAGAGCATCCCATCATCTCCTTGTCATAATCTTCCATATTCAAAAAACATTATTCTTATAAACCCCTTGAAAAAAATAAATCCCCTGAAGCTTCAGCTTCTCCTATCAAAATCGCTCCTATCAAAGCTACTCATGCTCCTATTGATATAAAGGTGAATTCAAAAGGGAAGAGCCTTGGCCATGTAGCTCACTCTAAAGATTTTGATATCCCCTCCACACTTTATATCCCTCCATTCAAATGTAAGCATCAGTCTTCCCCATCCTCCAAATCTATCCTTGGTCCTTATATCCCAAAGATGAGACCGTCAAACCTTCCATCTATATTGGGTCCTTATAACCCCCCATCTACCATGCCTATCAATACTAGCTTTTCATCTACTTACCCAATCTCCTATCAAGATCAACAAAGACATACATCTTTGAAAGCTCCCTATCAACCCCTCCATATGAACCAGTCATATTGGCCCTATTCATCCATAATTCCTAAGTCTTTTGGAAGAAATTTGGATGTAAAACAAAGAAATTAGAAATACAAGAATCTACTTACATATGAAGATCACTATGTCCCATCTAATCGACATGTGACCACAAAGAAAAAAGAAATATTCAAGAGACCACAAAGGTCCACTGAGCAAAGAACCCAATCAAAGAAAATATGGGTTCCTAAA
>MU225293.1:7919647-7939593 GCA_018584345.1 Thuja plicata | reverse complement strand
CTTACATTCCTTCTTTTTCTCTCATCCAATCCATTGCATAAAATCTTGGCTTCCATATTCCTTATCCTCCTTTTCATCTTCCTATCAACATCTTTGAGCATACTTTCAGCGGCCTTGGCCCCTCATAGCATATCCTTCAAAGGAGCACTATCTAAAGAGCAAGAAGCTTAAAGTTCCTACATAAATTCAAAAAAAATAAAAAAATGAAAAAGTGCCTTTGTGAAAACCTAGTAAACAGGCACCTTCGTAGCAAAAGTAAAGAGAAATCAATTCATCCTACGGTGAAAACCACTTCTTGTGGCACCTTGGTGAAAACCTGGTAAACAGGCACCTTGGTAGCAAAAGTAAAGAGAAATCAATTCATCCTATGGTGAAAACCACTTCTTGTGGCTCCTTGGATAAGTACCATGATGAAAACTTGGCAAACAGGCATCATGCGTAATTTCTCCCTCTTGCACTCTTCACTTGGGGACAAGTTCCTTCCATGTCATCTTCTCCCATCATATCTTACATCCACCTTGTCTATGAGCATCCATGTTCCTTCCTATGATCTTGAAAAGGTTGAGCCTATCCTTGAACACATGTGTATCTTGACATTTATGATCCCTTCTATCAACCTATTCACTTTTGCATGCTACCCTATCATGATCTTGTTTATCCCAAGCCTATCCTTCCTGTCTCTGAGCATTCGTGCCATAATCCAAAACTTGCACTTATACCTCCATCACCTCTTATCCTAATTACGCTTTCATAGCTATGTCCTATATAAAATTGACCCCTTGGTCTTGATCAAAATTGGAAAATGGTTTCTCATAAGTCTCTTGACATGTCCACTCTTTTGGACTACATGCTTTCATGACATCAGGTCATTATCCTATATGCTCTCTATCACTACTCCATGAGCCTACATTTTCTATATTCTTGTTTCCCTAACTTGGGTAATCTTGAGGAGACTGTCCTTGAGGGTTGTATTCACCCTCTTCATCCAACATTGCATATTCGTCTCATACATCAACTTTCTAATCCATCTGCAATGTCCTACACCTTGCTAGACATTGGGGGCATACCTATGTGATCTTGCTTGAGATTGAGTAATCTTTAAAAAATCTAAAAATTGTGAAAATCTCTAAAAATCTAAAAATTATAAAATCTCTAAAAAATTGTAAAATCTCTAAAATTTTAAAAAAAATCTTCTTCTTTCCTACTTTAGTTGCTTTCCTGCTTCAGTTTTCTTTCCAGCTTTAGTTCATTTTTCTTCTTTAGTGTGCTCATGCATTCGCTCTTAGTCATCTTCAATATTTTGCTCGACCTCAGATGGATTGAAACTAGTCATACTTGGGGGCATGTTTATGGTCTAGGGGGAAATGTCTTATCTTTTGGAGTTCTTCTCTTGCATTGATCACCAGTGGATCTCACTGTGTCTTCCTATCGATGCCTTGTAGCTCTTCGTCTCTTCTTGAGACTCTTTTCTGCATCAATCACCAGTGGTCCTCACTGCATCTGCCTACTGATGCTTCGATCTCGCTATCACCTTTTGTGCTTGAGAATCTCTTGCGATAGTCATAGTGGTTCTCACTATGTCTACCTACTACCGCTACATTGGTGAGATTTCTCGCATCATTTCATTATCGTTTTTCTCGGCTTTGATCCATTCATTACTTTGGGGCATGGCTCCCTATTTCGATCACTCTTCGGTTTACTCTTGAGTCAGTAATCTTGTCAGTCCTAAAGGACAACTCTCTACTGGCACAAACTGGTGTTTCTCAACACCTTAATCAAATAGTGCTTTTCAACACATTTCAGATTTCTCACGATGTAAACATCTCTTGATAGCAATCAAACACATTTCACTCACAAGCACAATGGTGTTTTTCAATACCCTAAACATAGACATACTCGTAAACCTCGAAACATGCTGAGATATGATTGACTCTTTCATAGTATACTATCTGTTCTTATGAATTTCATTGATATTTTCTTTGTCTACTACTTGTTGGTGTGGTTTCGATGATCCGGCAACGTCAATTAAATAGAGTGTATGTGATAAGAGCTTCTGCATTAAGGTGGAAAAGCCTCACATCCCTCGATCTTGTTTATTTGTACACCAAGGGGACGTCAAAACTATCTCCTTGACTGTTATTGCTATGATTTGTTTACTTGTGAACTTTTACTACATCAAATTGGAAACAATGTTCAGGTCACCTTGGCTTTTGTGCCTTGTTTCTTATGTTCATTTCCTATACTTTATCCGATGAAAGTCATATTCATATTCTTATGGTTGCAATGGCACCACTAAGGATTGTATTGACTCCGATGATCCAAAGCACCTGATGATGATAAATATGACAAAAATCATGATGATGATAAATACTAAGATAAAAATCATGATTTTTTCTTTGAAAAGAAAGGAGAAACATACTGATTTTATTTTTGAAGGCAACCCATTAGAGATTGTGAAAGAATACAAATATTTGGAAATTGACTTCCATTATAGGCTCGAATGGGAGAATTATAGAGAAAAAAAGGATGCAAGGAGGTTGGAGAGCATTTTATTTGCTTCAAAATATATGTAGAAATGACGAGCTTTTGGACTGGAAAACTAAGAAAACTCTTTTCGGTTTGTTGTTCACACTAGTTTTTCTTTACGACTACGAAGTTTGGGGGCAACATGACAAAGTGTGGGTGGAGATAGTTAGAGAGGATTCAAAAGAGCTTAATCACTAGAAATATCAAGGTCAAAGCCTTAGTGCCTTAAAAAATTCTATTAACAGAAGCCTACATTTTCCCATTGGAGGTAGCAGTGATTAGTTGGGTAATAAGCTATTTAAAGAAACTTGAAAATGCGGATAAAAAAAATGGCCCAAAAATGTGATGAAAGAAAGTTTGGCTTGTAGGAAGAAGACTTGGATGAAAAAAAACATAAAGTGGTTGAACACGTGGAACATCATTATACAAGATTTTCTGAATATGAATATAGAAATACATAAGTTTTTCATGGATAAATTTCAGACTACCATGTGGTCTAATAACATGGGTGAAAAAAAGACATGTTATATAGAAGTGTTCAACCCCTCCCGTGAACATGGAGATAAGGCTTACCTTGGAGCAGCTATTAAGGGTAAACCTAGAGTGTTGGTAGCTTAGCTAAGGACATGCTCACACCATCTTAGATGTGAGAAAGGTAGATGGAAAATGCCCAAAGAGGAGTTGTAGGAGAGGATTTGGAGGTTCTAGAAAAAAAAGGTCTGATTGAGACTAAATGAAAATTTCTCTTTGAGTGCACAACATATGCTGACATTCAGGATCATTATGAGGACATACTTATGGATGAAGCATGTACAATTTATTTGAGGATGTTAAGATCAAGCAGGTAGCTAGTTTGATTGTCAAGCTTCACAACAGGAGATTGGATATGGAAAAGACTATGGAGTTATTTTAGGGATGTATTTCGTGGTCCCTTAGAATGATGGTCTCATGGATTTCATTAAAAATATTCAATCAATATAAATCACCTTTACTTCTACATTGTATAATGGATCCTCTCTTTATTTAATAATATTTTCCAACATTTTCTACTACATATGAGTTTATTCTACAGGAACCCCTCTTTTACATGTTTTACGGTGCTCACATCTTCTCTTAAATTATATACTTGGGAGAAACACATGGTATATTGGAGTTCTCTTGTGGACCACTCTAGACTTGAAGACTGCAAATGGATGTACACAATTATTGACATCTCCAAATGCATTCTTTTACACAAAGAAATAAACGTAAAGGGTCACAAGTTTGTCATAAATTTTGTCACTTCTAGATAGAAAACTAAAACGCATGTCTTACCAAGGGCGACACTTGATTTTTTTAGCCAGGGGTATAAAATTCCTCTATTGAAATCAGTCATAGAGACTTTCACTCTGTGAATATCGGAAAACATATTAGTTTGTCTTAAACCATATACATGGAAATATCTGTTCATTCATTATTATGTAGGTGATCATTTATATACCAATATTTGATCCTTTTCTAAATTTTTTTATTTATGATTAACTCATTTTTGCACCACTACTTGAGATTTGTGAATCACTACTAGGACATTTGTCCACAAGTATTGGTGATTTGTGGCAATTTGAGTGAATGGTTATCGGTGTAATAGGGTTAAAATATAGGGAAACATTTTTCTTGACCACTTCTTTACCCTTTCACTCATAATGTATCCTATAGAGTACATCGTTATTGGCCAGAAGTCAAAACCTTAGCTTTAAGTAGTTAAGTCGCATATATAAAAAATGAAAAAAAAAAAAATTGAAATCTAATATCATTTGCTACTTAACTTAAGTGTGTGAAGTTAGCTATAGCCACTACTGGTCCCTTTCTATCTATCCAAAACCCAAACCCCTTATTACAATATGCCCTCAGGCTTATATAGAAAAAGGTTCCCTCGAGCAAAAACTCATAAATGGAATCTGAAAAGGCCTCTTCAAATTTGACGCATGCAGAGAAAGTAGTGATTTGAAAAGGTTATTATAAGGGAAAAAACTAAAAATTAGAAAGGTGGCATGTTATTTTAGGTTGAATCTTTCTTGAGATGCTCCATCAAATGGAAAATTTCTATTTCTCCTTGAAAGGTGTTGGCCCCACAAGTTCTATGACATAATTGCAACCTGGAAACATGTCGCCCTCTCCACAAGTTAGATGATTTCCTCTAACTTACTTCAATCCTTCCAAATAGTCAACTCCCATAATGCAAGTTTCAATGTTTCCTAGAAACACTACTTCTCTAACAAGTCCCAACAATGGACAATTGGTTCAGTCCAACCCATGGCTTCTACCAAAGATTTTAACCTTGTCATATATTCCTAATGATGAAGTTTCAACAATCACCTAGATCCTACAAGCCTTCAAACATGAAGATCTTAGGATTTGATGCTAATACTATAAGGACTACAAATATTGTTTCTTATTTAAAATTGGAAATGAACATGGGACCAATGTTATTGAATTTTTTTTATTTGAAATCCTCCAACATACCACTGACAAACTCCAAAGAAACAACTACCAATTCTACTCCTACACCTTCTAACTATCACAATGACACTCTAGCCTAATTGATTAAGTTAGACTAGGGTCTGATGGAATGGTTCAAAGATGGGTACCTAGACTTGATGGAGTCACTTGGTGGTCCTCTACAATCTCCAATGGATTCAAAACATCAAACAAAATATCTTGAAAGAACTGGTGTCTTCCTCCTGCACGATAAGTCCTTCTGCACTAGCTAAATACATGTATGATATTTAGCCTAGGGCATCACCATAGAAGAACCAACCAAGCTTCCCCAACTGTGAGCCTTTTAAGTCTTCAAATACATTTCCTTAAATTTATTTTCACCAATGTTCATTGAATTCTATTGGTGAAAATGCAAGTTAGGGCCACATCTCCATGACAGTGCCAAATAGTGAGGGTTTCGAACCTGCTCTGACACGGAAATTTATATCTTGCACAAATGAAGACCAAATCAATCCAAACCAAAAAATATAGAAATAATCCTCATTCCAAATCCTGAAATATCAATTAATATACTTATTCAATTCATACAAGATGATTCCCAATAGAAAATGCTCAGAAATAGTGGTTTTCTCATTCAATTCTTCTTCAAAAGGTATCTTGACTCAATCTCTTGATTGGACAGGCTTCATACATCTTAAGTAGTTCCCCATAACTGATCCAACCAATTTAAATATAGTTGTAACCATTGGGATCAAATTTGCAAGAATCGAGCAACTTTTTGAAATGTTGTATTGACAACTTTTTGCAATATTGACAAGTTTTTGTCAATTACTAACAACATTGATAATTATGCATCCCAATGGGTTGGGAATGAATCAAGAAATATAGGGATGATTAAGCACATCCAAATAAGTCCTAAGAGACCCCTCTATAATATAAAATACAAAAATGCATAAAATACATAAAGCAACAGTCCAGTGAACTAAGGAATCCTTGGTTTATAGATGCACTTAAAAGATCCTTGTCAGCAAAAGGTTGACCAACACACACATGCTAGGATGGTTCAAAGAATCATCCCTTATTAAAAATGAAAACTAAAAAAGGAAATATAATAGAAGTCTTAGGTGCCCTGTACTATACTATCCAAGATAGAAAAACTCAAGTCCCTTTGAGTTGGATATAAGAAAAGATGAAGCCAGCCTTCTCAATAGCCTCCTTGGTCATTGAAGTGACATCCTCCAGTGGCTTACCCCTCCATTTCACCAAGTATTCATAATATGTCTTCTTCCTAGTTTGTTTAGACACCTCTATCTCCAAAATACAGGCAATCTCCAATGGTTTAGATTTGGGAAGATCATTCAATAACTCCTCTTGCTGAGAGTTTGACTCACCTACAAAAAACACATCATCTAAAACACCTTGGAAAGAATAGAGGTTAGAAACATTAAAAGTAGGAGATAAATGTATATTTTTAGGTAAATCAATGTAATAAGAATTTGATCCACATTTCTTAAGGATCTTGAATCGGCCAATTTTCTTCAACATCAAGTGTACCATGACTAAGTCACCAACCTAAAAATGTAACTCCCTTCTCTTCTTATCAACATGTTCTTTATATTTCATAGAGGTATGTTGCAGTCTTGACTGAACTTTCTCATGAATATCTTTCATCACTGTCACAAAATCCTCTACAAGAGCACTATGCTTTTGCATATCACTAACATCCCTTATCTCCAAGACACCTCTTGGGTACTCACCATAAACAATTTGGAAAGAAGTTATCCCTATACTTTTGTTAACCGAATCATTATAAGAGAATTGTACTTGAGAAATGATGGAATCCCAACTTGAACCATGGTCTTGGGTAACTCATCTCAATAAGTTTCCAATTAATCTATTAATCACTTTAGTCTATCCATCTGATTGAGGGTGATATGCTGATGACAAACAAATATTGGTAGCCAACTTCTTCCATAGGTTTCTCCAAAAGTGACCAAGGAACTTAGGGTCTCTATCTAAGATTATAGACATTGGTAAACCATGCAACCTTACAACTTCCTTTAAGAAATACCCTATAATATGAGAGGCATCATGTGTAGTCCTACATGGGATGAAGTGATCCATTTTGGAAAATCTGTCTACCACAATAAAAACACTGTCATGAACAGCCTTTGTCTTGGGAAGTCCAAGGCCAAGGTTTTGATAGGATAGGAAGTGGAGTGTAGAGCCCTGCATTAGAAGTGTGGCCTTTGGATCTCTAACAAACCAAACATGTTTCCAAAAACTTTTAGACATTAGTCTGCAACCATGGCCAAAAATAGAATCTCCTAACCAACTCTAATATCTTATCCACCCCAAAATGCACTGCAAGACTGGCACAATGTTCTCCTTGATAATATTTTCCCTCATAGAACTCTTAGGGACACAAAGAAACCCCCCTTTATATAATAAACTATCTTGAATCAGAAATTTAGAAAAATCAGTTTGATACCTTTCACACATGTCCATACAAAGCTTGTAAACCCCCTTGAAGGCATCATTATCTGCACAAAAATATTTCATAGCTGAGATCCGTGCACTTTCCAACTACATATTTTGAACTGTTAGACTCCTCCTACTTAAGGCATCAACAACCTTATTAGTAACACCCTTTTTATGTTTAATAGTGAAAGTGTAGGATTTCAAAAGTTCCATCCATTTAACATGCCTATGATGAAGCTTTTCTTGTTTATTAAAGAAGCTCAATGCATGATTATCAGTGAAGACAATAAATTCTTGAGACAATAGGTAATGGCGCCATTTCCTCAAAGATTGAACCATAGCATACATTTCAAGGTCATAGGTGGCATACTTTTGTTTGGGTTCATTATGTTTTTCACTGAACAAAGCAATTGGTCTTCTATCTTGGCTAAGGACACCCCCTATAGCCTTGTTGCTTGCATCACACTCTACCACAAACAATTTGTGAAAAATAAGGTAACAGTAGGACTGGTTGTTCTACAATATTCTTCTTTAGGATTTCAAATAAATCATTGACTTCTCTAGACCACACAAAGACACATTTCCTACCACCTTGGATGGTGTTGATTATGGGAGCACAAACACCACTGGAATTTCTTATATACTTCCCATAAAAAATACATAAACCATGAAATTTTTTTACTTCTAATGTTGAAGTAGGTGGTGGCCAATTTAGGATAGCTTCTTCCTTTGTTGGATCCATTTTCAAACTGCCCTTGGATATCGCAAATCCAAAAAAAAATAACTCTTCCTGCAAGAATGAACACTTGTCAATGTTTATCTTCTGTGTCATCTTAAAATAGAAGCACTTTAATGTGAAGAAACTTTAGCCCTCCTTAGGTGGTTTTTTTGACCACCATCACATTGTCGTATCCTTTCTACATCCTCTCTTACTTATGTGTTTGTTTAGGACCCTCATTGGGCCTCTCTAGACACCTCCCATCCCAACTAGCATGTTTTCTAGGGGTCTTGACTCCCTGGGTCAAGGTCAACCTCAACCTTGACCTAGGTCAAGGACAACCTCGATCTTGACCTAGGTCCCCCTTTCCAATTTGGAAGTCTGTCGGCTACCGGAGTTCATAAAAAATTCATTTCCCACTTCCCAGTTGGCTGTTTTGGGTTTCAAAGCAACAAATCTTAAATTATATTTAATATAGGTCCTCTTCTAGGGGCATGAGTCAAATTGGAATTTAATCCTCCTATGTCAGCCTCTCTAGAGGATTGTTTTCTATTTTAATGTAAAAGGAAGCTTTCTCCTCTCATTTTCTCTAACCATGGTAAACACATCAACCATCAAGCACTAATTCTCTCCAAGTGAAATCAAGAAAGAAGAAATCAATAAAAAATTTCAGGCATCCATTTTTCTATAGGTTTTCAAGCTTTCAAAGTGTTCAAGTCTTCTTCTCAAGCATTCAAGTTCTCCATTGAAGATCAAGGATTCAAACTTTCAAGCCTTTGAAAGGATTTGGTCCAAGTGTTCAAGAGTCATCATTGAAACCCTAGATCTATCCATCATGGTGGTGTGACCTTCCTTCAAGATCCTTTGTGCATCCTCAACACTTATCCATTTTTGAAGGTGGATTCCAAGCATACAATCATGGAGTTTTACAATTTTTAATTGAGTTAGATCTTTCATATTTATATTTTTCTTTACATTAGAAATACACTTGCATATTTATTTTAATATCATAGATTGATTATTAGATTTACTTCTACTACTTTATAGCATTCTTTATTTGAATTATTGATTTCAAGGTTAATTCCTAAATCAGGGTTTGCCTAAGGCAAACCCCTCCCCCCAACAAACAAATCCATTTTTCTTGCAGGTGTAGGTTTGGAATAGTAGTTTAGGACGGAGATTTAGATACCCTTTTTGGCAAACTCCCAGAATACAAAAATAGAATTTCAGTCTGAGACTTTTTAGGTCGATTCTTCCCTAGGGCGCAATCAGAAATTCTGGCCAATGGGGACATTGACTTGAGGGTACAAATTAGAACTATCTTAGAACATAAAAATATTTTTGGGTTTTGTTTCTCTCTTCATTTCTATGCTAGATCTGGTCTCACATTTTCCAGAAACACAACACAGGCTTCAAAAAATAGCATTCTTTACATCTGTAAAATTCAAGGTTTTTACATTTCTCCTATTTAATTCGATCAAAGTTATTAATATTTCTATAAAACATGAATTAGGTTTTTTCCTCTTTATCTCTATCCTTGATAGGCTAATTCATTTATGAATTGATCCTTTCTTTAGGGTTAATACATTTGGATCTTCCTTTAAGAAATTTGGGATTAAGAGGACAACCCTACCCTCCTCACATACATATTCAATAACATCACCTATATCATTCCATAACAAACAATTTCTTAAATGTAATATCTCCTATGTTACACTTTGGCCTATCCACATTTTAGATATTACATTTTGGTGAACCCGCGATAGACAACTCTATCTTGGTGTTAGATGCTTTTCTTCTTCTTCTTATAGAATAGATCTTTCATATTCAAATAGTTTTTTCTCTTGCATTTCAAAATACAAATAAATCCACATAATCATAAAAATATAAAAACATTTCTCGCATTTCATTCACTATGAAGATCTTTAAGATGCTTTGGGGTATGGTTACTTTTCTCATTATGCTTCTTTTAGCATCTCTTTATAATACTTATGATGTGTATGAAAGTATCATCCATTTCATTATATTTGTTAATCTTCATGTTTCACTTGCTTATGGTATTTTTAGATTAACTAATACTAGTCTTCCTACTTTCAAAACTTTCATCAAGGATTTGTGTAGTGGACTTATTACTCTCTAGGATTATATGAAGAATTGGGTAGATGATACCCCATCTACTAATATTCCTAATCCTATCATTCTTAATCTAGCTCCTAATCTTCCTAATCCTATTCCTATCAATCCTAATCCAAATCCAAATATTCCTCTTTCTATTTCTCCATCTTCTATCCCTAGTTCTTCCCACATTTATGATGGGGCTGAAGCTAGGATTAATGATAATAATGTGTTAGCTCTTTTTCTTGCAGAATCAATATATAGTAGTTAATTCTAGACTCTTTAGTTCTAAATTTAGATTCTCATAGGGAAAAAGGCTAATTAACAAGGATGAAAGTCCTTCTACACTTTGGGCTCCACATACCCAGGTGGGTGCACCTTCAACAGACTACTATCTTTGAGCAAGTCTGACAGTGGATTAAGGATTCATTATCCTTCTTCTTTTGTAAGCCACTAGGCTTAGGAATGTTAACCTATTGATTCTCTCTTCAAGGAATCACTAAGATGAATTGCACTAAATAAAATTATCTAGACATGTATTTCAGGTAACAAAAATATAAAGATTGATTAATATTTGATTGATGATAACAACCACTTATTAGAATTTGACCAGTGCCTAATCATGGGCCATAGAATTAGAATCAAACATACATACATCAGGGATAATTAATTGAAATACAAATAAAACCTCAAATGGAATGCCTTAGAAACTATATTCTCACTCTCACACCCCTATATCAAATCCCTGCATAAACCCTAACCCTTTGTAATTACCTGCAAGATTTAAATCCTCCTTGAAAGCAACTCACAAATAATGACATAGCTACCTTATAACCAGTACATTTAAGATGCCTTACAATTTAAACATACAAGAGCTTATAGTAAATGAAAAAATACATCATTGGTATAAAATGGAGATTCCATTGTATTTTTATTAATATAATCCTCATATCAATACATTCAAATTGATTCAAAACCAAAGCTTAGAATCATTCAGAAATCTACTTTGCAGTCTTGTTTTTTACCATCCTTTAAAATATGTTACAAAATACTATATATATCCCGCACTAGTCATCTTGGAAACCTTAAAGATCAAGGATGCAAAAAGCCTCAGATGACTAGGCTAGAAGGCAAAACTCAGAGAATAACAGGAAAAAATAGCAAGTGGATAGAAAAACCACTTTTGATACAAGATATTCCAACAAATTCTTTTTCCTAGGGAAAAATGGTGATTGTGTTTTCCCTATATTTTTTGTGGGATAGCCACATGGAAATTACTACCTATGATGTTGATTATGTATGACAGCCATTCTCAACTACATCAACTACTCTGTTTTGCTTCCTCATCCACTTTCATATCTTCTCTTTCACCCAGATCAGTTATTGTGTACCTGTCCTTCCAGGATGTATACACTTCATCACTCAACCAAATGAAGCCAAGAACTTCATGTTTTCTACTATTGATTTCCTTCCATGTGACATGTGCTTTCTCTATCTCATCTAACTAGAATGCAAAGAATGACTTGGCCTTACTGACTATCTCAATTATTTGAGAAAAAAAGTAGGGTACTCTCCAAAGTTAGTATACTATTGGTTATGATTGCTAATGCTTCATTCATTTCCTGGTACCACAACCGCTCATCTTTGATGTTTCCATTCTTCCTAAAGAGGTTTGGGAACATTTTAGATTTATCCTGCGAGAACTCCCTTTTGAAAGTTAGCACCTTCCTCATGACCATGTCTCTTCTAATATCCATATCCAAAAGTAATTTGACACATTTGTGGGTGCCAGTTAGGACTATTTCAACATCATTACTTTTCTTGCAAGAGGTGTGAAAGAATTTTAATTCCTCTTTTTTCCCTCTCCACTTGCTCACCAGCTGATCCAAATTTTATTTTTATTCATGATATTCGTTCATAATATTGACAATCTTCTTACCTTGAGCATAAATTATAGTGGGTACTACTTCATGATTACAATGCATTAGATCACTTTATATTTTATCTACATACCTCTGCTTTACCCATGCTTCTTCTTCTCTTAAGGCCACAAACTTCTCTACCTATTCTTTCTTCTACCTTTATAATTCTGCTCTTGTAGCTTTTAGCATTGCCCTTTCCTGTTCTACCTCCTCTAGGGTGGTGGAAGTAGATGATGTAGGGGAAGGAGGGTAGGTGATGATGGGACTTGATGAGGAAGGATGGTGGGGTCCTTTTGTGATCCTCTTCTAAGGCATTATTTGTCATGTTTTCCTCCCCTCCAGAAATACAATTATGTCATCCTTTTGCAGGGATTTAACCCTTTCATCATTGTATGCTTTTAATATAAATTCATATTTTTGGTTCAAGCTATTATTTGCATCTTTCTCCTTTTCTTCTACCTTCAAACTCAAATTAGCAGTTTGAAGAATGAGGTTAGTTTCCTCAATACCTGAGGTCATCTTCATTCAATCTCCTTTTGTCCTTCTTTTTCAAGGACCATATTGCCAAAGCTACACAATCTTCACTAAAATCAGCACCAATTGATGCCCCAGTAGTGCTCAATGATTTTTCTTCTTTCCCGACAGCATCAAAAGCTACTGCATCAGCCAAATTCCACTGGGGTAGGATAAGGACTCCCTTCTTCTTTACCAACTCCTGGCCCTCTTCAGGAGTTATTTTGTCAAATTTGGTCATTAACTCTTGTTTAACCTCCTTTTCAATATCAGCCTTGGGCTGATTTGGTTGGGGTTCTTGCAAAATCTAGCAGCTATCTTTGAAGTCATCAATGTGAGTTCTCCATAGAAATTGAATGAAGGCCCTAGCCTTGAAAAAATTGTGATCTGATATGAACTATTCACTGGCATGTTTGGTTAGAGGATCCAACACTTTACTTGTAAACTATGCTACTGTGAGATCATCAATTGTATGCCTAGGTGCCTATGGCACTCCTTCTTGTAGATCTTGTCTAGTGACAAAGACTTGCCCTGTGTTTCCCATCTGAACCAATTTCTCACTAGTAGCCTGGTCATCCATATGTATAGGGGATTAAGAGGGAGAGTATAACTCACTCTCCTGCTCTTTTCCTTCTACTCTCTGTTTCTTGGGAGATTGCAACTTTTGGGCACCGGCATCTACCATCCTTTTGCCTTTTTGATCAAAAGTCTTGTAAATTTTGGGTATAATGGTGCTATACCCCATTCTCTTGTATACTACATAATTCCCTAGTGGGAGTATGCTTGCTTGTGAAAGTTTTCTTAAGACAGCTTGAGCCTTTTCTGGCTCAGCTTCCATTATTCTTTGTTTCTTCTCACTGAGGGTCTGCATGATACCCTCAAATAATTTCATTAGGGACTCAATCTTCTTTTCCCAAGGGAGAAATTCCTTCAAAGGATCATAAGACTTATCAAAATTGTGCACAAAGTCCAAAGATTTCTTGTACACTAGCCATTTCTCTTTCCCGACCTCCTGGTCACTCAGATCAAAAACATTTCTAACAATATCCTCGGGGAAATTAAACTAGTGCTCTAGTGTCAAGCACTTGGTTCTCTTTCTAAACATGCCCATTATGAAATCTTCATTATCTGCACACCTAGATACAGACTTTGCTAGATGATAGGTCTCAAAATATCTGTCAAACTATGTCCACCTAGGCTTTACCATGATGAAATGATGGGATCTTGTAAGGGTAGGGAAAAATGCTTCCCTTCATTTTTCCTGTTAGGGCTTCCTCTTGTATTCCACCCAATTGTCTCATAATTTTTGCAATTCCAATCTTCAGTGGGACTCTGTAGGGTAGCACATTGGGGGTTTCCATGAATCCATAAACCCTTATTACTGTAGAAATAGGGTATAAAATGAAATCTGCCCAATTGTGGGAAATTTTTAACTATGGGGAAAACTCCATAGGTCTCATTAATTTCATCATATTCGTATGGATCCTTGCATTTTTTCTAGATAATAATGACTTAAGCCTAGCAGTGAAAACCTTGTCAAAGTATACATAAATAGCTTATTTTATATCCCATGATAGATCAACAGTCCACATTTGAAGAGGAAAATCCTTATCACCTTGGAGCCTAGTCAGGTCCATCTCCTCCTCAAAGAATTCAGCACTATTGAACAAAAAAAAGTGCATCATAAGGGAATACCAGCCCATTGGTTTGAGTATATTGATGTCTTGGATACCTACTAGACATTCATGCATTTTTTGGTCAATGTAAGAAGCATAGTCAAAAAATACTGATTGGTGGGGATGAAGAATCTGACCCACCATGAGCATTATATTGATGGGCATTGTTGTCTCTTCATCTTCTCCTAGAACTTGGCACAGGGCACTATACATTTTCTTGGCCTTTCCATTGAAATAATCCAACTTAAATTCTTCTGGTGTGTTAGGCCCTACTACAATCAAGTACCCTATCTTTTTAAAGTATCCTTTCAAGGCCTCATTTATGTAGTATTCCCTATGTGTCTGGTACACTTCCTTAAAATAATCTAAGTCAATATCATCCATCTATACTGAAGTTTCACTCAACTTGAAAATTCTTCTGATTTCATTGGCTGTAAAAGTCAACAACACATTTCCTTGTGTATCCCTAACAACCCTGGAGACTTTGTCATAAGTATTGGCTATCAGGGTGAACAAATCTGTATCCATGAACACCCTATGTACTATCAACTTTCCCACATCTATGTCCCATATGTTACATTCTGGGGTAGGACCGTTCCTTTGGCTGTAGGCAGTTCTAAACAAAGTTAGACCATTCAGACTAGTTTTAACATCTTTGGCCCACCTACCCATGTCATATAAACGCTCTCCTACTTTAAAGCGGGGATGCGTTGGGACTATTTTTTAAATTTGGGTTGCATCCCCCATGGATCCTTTTAATTGTTTCAATAGATCCTCTCTAACATTTCTCTTCTTGTAATCTACCTCTCCAGAGAGTTCAATCCTAGGGGCTATTTTGAACCTAGGGCTTTTTTACTGAGATAAAATTAAGATTTTGAAACGATAATTTTGAAAGCCTTTTGAATTTTAAATCTTACAAGAAACCTGAATTTTTTTGTATTAGAGAAGACTTACCCATTCTACAATTTTGTTGTGAGGAGCTAAATATCTCTACAATTTTGTTTCTTTTCTCGTATAATTCTGGAGAGTTATGGTGACTTCAAGCTGAAACAATGAATTATACTACTTCAATCAAATCAATCTTTTGCATTGAATTGAATTGAAATGGCCACACATTTTGCAATCAATTTTCCTACTTCAAATTCATGGCTTAACAACTCACTGAAACTAATTTTGGTAACTTTAAATCTAAGCTGTAGATTTCAAGCAACATCTCCTTCATCTGACGACCCTCTTCTTTTCTCAGAAAAAACTATTTATTTGGGACACTTGTCTACACGAATTAATCCCTTACATGATAGATGTCATGCTTCTTCTCCTTAAGTGATTAAGTCCACCATCAGATTTATCTTAACCTATCTGGAAGTTATCTCACTTTGGATTTACTGATTGTGGTTGCAACATCATCATCTAGGACACGCGTCAACATGAATTAATGGCTTAATCACTAGATCTTGATTACTTTGCCTTTAAGCCATTAAGAGAACCATGTAATCCTTTTTGTAGGTACTTCCTTTAATCCTATCTTTACGAATTTAACCAGACCCACTAGGACACATGGTGTCATGACTTAATGGCTTAGATGATAGATGTAAATCAGTTTTTCTTTAAGCCATTATGTGGGCCATCAGATATTTTCAAACTTCTCCAACCTTTATCCTGTGGTCAGCTTCACCTTTAGTGGATTACACATCATCACCTAGGACACATTTCAACACCACTTAATGGCTTGGAAACTGGATCTCGTGCATCTTTGAGATAAGCCATTAATCCAATTGTTGGATCAGAAAAAAGTTGTCTATGTTTTACTCATTGCTAGCTCAAAATACCCGGGTCCACCAACTGCCACATGTCTTCACCACTTAATCGCTTAACTGATAGATCTTGTGCATCTTTCCTTTAAGCGATTACGCCAATCGTTAGATATTTCTGAACTTTAATCACCCTTATCATACCTGCGATAGGACCCACATTACTTCCATTGACACGCGTTTGCATTGCTTAATCGCTTACCCATTAGATGGTGCACATTTTGGGATTAAGCAATTAAGTCTACCATTGATTCTTTCAGGATCTGCCCACTGATTAATTGAGAACATTTATGACCATAAGACCCACCAAACATGTTGGTTGTATTACAGGTTTTGGCTTCTTTCCCTCAGCTTTGTGGTTTTCCCTCTCCAAGTTTTTATGTTTTCAAGTTTAAACCTGTGAGAATATTCAAAAGGCTTGAAACCCTATCCCTTTTTCAGTGTTCAAATTTGAAGAAAAACCCTAAGGCATTGTTCGATTATGTTTCTTAGTTACCTTTTTGCCTCACTTAAGTCATGAGTTCTGTCTAATCGCCTAGTCGCATAACTTAAAGCAGAATATTCCTTTTTATCCTAGACTTAGCGATTAGCTTTTGTCATGTAGTCTCATGCAACATAAGAATATTCCTTTTTATTTCCTAGACTTCATGATTTTCTTTGTATCGTATAGTCACGGAATCGTTGAAATAGAACAGTAATATATCAAGGGGCCCACATATAGGTCGGAAGGTTGCAAGAAGTTTTCAACAGTCAAGAATTTATTATGAGACACTGTGATTTCTTTATGTTGTGCAATTGCTAAATAATTCTAATGTGAAGTGTGATGCAAAAGCTTTAGTCGCGCAGTCTCTAGAAAAGATGCCAGTTAAGTTAAAAATTCTGAGACCTTGCGACTAACTTTTAACAGTTTGGGATAAATCACAGTCGGGTTGTCGCTAGGTAACTCAGTTTTCAATCAAGGTGAGACATGTGTCAGGAGATAAATGGACTTCAAAGTGATCACTTAAAGGTAAAAGTTTATTCAGTGACTATGAGACTAACTAGGAGTTTCTGTTGCTCGTAAAGTCTCAGAATATTTTTAGGGTATAATAAATTAGTTGGCGATTAAGCGACAACCATCAGATAAAGTCATTGAAAGATCCTATGGTATTTGCCAAGTCTGAGAATAAAAGAGCCTAAGGAGAAAATTCCTCGTGACTCAGCGGCTAAGGGAAGGTTTCCTTGTCGTGATTTCGTCAGATAAATTAAAGGGTAGGATGCCTTATCGCGATGTCTTAGGAAGTTTTGGCATTCAACATTTTCATTCAGTGATCGCGCGACTAAGGGTAGTCGCGCAGTCTGGCAAAGAAAAGATAACATTTAGCGACTAAGAAATAATTGCAAAAGTTAACACTAACAGTTAGTCACATAATCTCAGAAAAGAATGTGGGTTAGTAATAACCACTGGCGACTTTGATTTCCTTGTGTTGCGTGATCACCAAATGGTGACTATGGTTAGCAAAATTAAAGGAAGTTGCATAGTCGCCATGTCTACAGAAAAATCATGGGTTAAGGATTGGGGTCAGTGATAGAGAAACTAAGTGCAGTCACGTGGTCGCTTGATGCCAAATTCTATGAAAAGGTAGCAGTATCAAATGTGTCAGTATGAATCATCCATCGGCCAATCAAATTTTTTATATTTTGATTACTATGCAGAAAAAGGTAGCTGAGATGTATGACAATGGGCAAATCCCAAGATGACATGTCAGCTCATTTGAATTTTATAAGGTGTTGCCAAGGATTCAGTTTTATGAATTTGATTTTCCTGTCACGATTAGGAAACTACGGCTAGGTTTTCAATTATGTTCACAGTATGTGGAATTAAAGATAGAATTGATGTTCTAAAAATCATGAGCCACGTATTTCAAATGGTTACTATAAGGAGTTGATGGATTATTCATTTTCATTCACCTTGCTTTTAGAATACCAAAACTCGAAGAGTGAAGTTGTCTGACAGAGTAAAAATTTAGAGATTTGCAGCGTTTTCTGTGGTTTAAAAGCTCATTGTTTCCAGAGAATCATGCATAGGGCAGTCTATGAATCTCACTGTTAGATTTGTCTCAATATCGCTAGAGAAAAGGAATTTCAAGCACTATAAACATGAGCAGAGTGGTCAATGTAGCCTCGACCAGCGGTGAAAGTGAGAAAGTGGAGGACGAGGCCAAGGGAAAAGTTAATTATTCAGATGAATTCCTCCACCTGCTTCCTGGTTTGACTCAGAATAAAAGGGAAAATGCAAATGTGCTAATTGATGACTATCGAGATGTTCGAGATGCTGTTACTTCAGGAACAACAGGTTTTTCTCTTTTCAATTATTTTTATAAGAAATCTGATAAGGCCATTCCAGTGTCAAACCCTTGGACATGTGGTTTAGCCAGGTTAATTATTCATGATGTCTACGTAGATGTAGACTTGTTCTTAGACCTAGCCAATCATTATGATGTTTTGTCCAAGACCATCAAAAGGAATGATGGCACTGCCCTATTGATATTGAACAAAAATTTGTTCATGCAAGCCTTCATCTTATATAGCACCATTTCCACCAAAATTGACATGACGAAGCAGCAACATAGATATACTTTGAAGCCTGGTATTGCTAGAGGCCAGCTGCTAAAACATATGCTAAAGGAAGTAAGAAAATATTTGGATCCTATGTCTGGGACCAGCCCATATTATTACAAGGATTTACACTTGTATATCAAGTATGTTGCATATGCCCTATGTAGAGTGCTAGGGATAGATGGTGATGCAGAGAAGACCAGTGCAAGAATTTTGATGATGGTGTTGGACCTACAAGAGGTCCACTCCAATACTAGTTATGATTATATTCAGCATATCATAGATGAAATGCATGAGGGTTTCATTGAAACATAGAAGAAGATGAAAGACACAAAGGAGAAGGAGTCCAAGTTCTTACACTACTCCATTCTTATGCATCTCCTTTTGCATTTCATTTTTGTTATCATGGATGTTAATAATTTAGCCCCTTAGAGGTTCTACCAAGCAGGACCAAATACTATCCAATTTTGGGTGAGGGTTTGGAATTGCACTTCTACGAACTGTGATTATTGTGCTTTTCAGAACTGGATCGTGTATCCAATAGTACAAATTTTGGGGATCAGTAGAACAAGAATCCCACTGAAAGTTATACAACTGCTTAGGCCATGTGAATGCACAGATATGTGCGGTGGAAAGAATAATTGGGGTGATTTCTTTTTCGAAGAAAACTATACAATCATCAGGGTATATGGGTGTATTCACCCACCTCATCTATTACCATATTATGTACCAGCAAGAGTGGCAGAAATGGAATTTATATGGCAGCTATTGTTGACAGACAATGAGCATTTTACACCACATAAGAAGGGGACTTTGACCCCTAGGCAATTCAAAATTTTAAACTTCACAGTTGGCAAGGGTGCTATTGATGCAGTGGGTCAGTGGTTGGAAGGAAACAAAATGGGGGTAGCCCCTTATAGATATATTGACCTAGAAGGCTTTATGGCAGGGGTAAGAAAACTATATACTCCTACAATCCCTAATACTAATGTCCACTATGAATGCATAGAGGAAGATGCAACAAGGAATATCTTAGATGAAGATGATATTCATACAAGAAGACTGAGGATTCAAGAGCTGTTAAATCTTGAGAGGCAAATAAAGAGAA
>MU225293.1:7871453-7895337 GCA_018584345.1 Thuja plicata | reverse complement strand
ACCTGCCTGAGTCTGTGGAGCTCAAAAATGAAGAAGGATATTATCCAATCCTTAGAAATTAGCCTTTCTCTTGCCTAAAAGAGGTTGCATCTAAGTATACAAGGTATACTATCATCATTAGGTAAGTGTTGCAAGAAAAAGAGCTAACAAAACACACGTGGTGTCGCAGCTTAATGGCTTACTTGATAGATGTTGATTGGTTTGATATTAAGATATTAAGTGAGCCGTCCGATTAAAACAAACCTACTTGATGGATAATAACTTTAATTAAAACATCAGCGGATTTTGGACTTAGGGAATAATGTAAGACCACGATGTTAGGATTGACAACTTTAATAAACATGACCACTTTAAAACTAACCCATTTGAAACATGATTTAAGTGAAAAATTAACATGAAAATAGAAGGCATTTCAATGCCTAGGGTTTTTATGACCAAATTTACACTAGGAGACATGACACAATGGTTTTTCAGCATTTCCAACTAGGTTGAGGGTTAGAACAAAAATTTTCATAGGCATAAGAACAATTTTGACCATGACTTTAAACCTTTGGATAACATGAATGATAGGAGACTTCAAAATTTTAGAAGGCATATTCCAAACAGGAAATAGTACCAACAATGGCTCTCTTTGAGGATGTTTAAATGCCAGGTTATAGAAAGAACCACAGATCTTTGGGGAGACAGACCAAAAACCAGACTAACCTAGTACTAGAAACAAACACACAAAAAAAAGAAAACACACTTGGACATATAATACATACTACTGTGCATGGAAAAGAAGAGCTAATTGAAGAAAAATTTTAGAAACTGTCCATGCACTGGCAATTCCTGTTCTTCATCATCTAGATTCTTGAGGAAATAAGAATATTTTCCAAAAATCTAGGATATGAAAAAAGGCCCCATCCATAATGACTCAAACTTTTTGTGTTTTCCTTTGTCTTCAAACCTAGTATTCCATTGCAATACAAAATCACCAGGCTAAAACTTTCTTTCATATGCCCTTCTATCAAAAAGATACTTCATTTTTTGTTGTAATTTAACATTTTCTCTCTGGCTTTCTCTCCTTATTTCATCCAATTCTACCAAATGAACCATCCTTTCTTCAATGGGTTCAGAAACTTCCATTTCTTCATCTTGGATAAACTTATAGATTGGGAGCAGATTATTGACATACATTCTTGATTGAACACCATAAACCAACTCAAAGGGAGATTTTCCAGTGGCTTTTTTGATAGTGATCCTATCTGCCCAAAGGGTGAGTTTCAATTTTGCATGCCAAGCTCTTTTATTTCCTTCCAAGGTCTTTTTCAAGATTTGTAAGATGCTTTTGTTACTGGATTATGCCTGACCATTGACTTGAGGATGGTATGGGGAAGAATAGGACATAACAATTCCCATATTGGTGCAAACATTATTAAATTCCTCTGACCTGAAGCACATCGCATTATCAATTACCAAATTGAGGGGAACACCAAATCTTGTAATCATGTTATCCATTAGAAAATCAATGACCATAGTGCTTGTTTCTCTTTTGGTTGGAACTACTTCTACCCATTTTGTAAAATAGTCAGTTACCAATAGAATCCATCTATGGCCTCCACTTGATTTTTTAGCTAATTATCCTAGGAACTCCATTCCCCACATAGCAAAGGGGGCCTCTACTACGATAGGATTCAAAAGTAAAGCTCCTAAATACTTCATCTTGCTTGAGGATCATTGTCATGGCTCACATTTCCTAACCATATTGTAAGCATCTTGGAACAAACAAGGCCAATAGTATCCAAATCTCAAAATTTTATGAGTTATCGACCTAGTAGAATAGTGCCCTCCACACATTCCAACATGTATTTCCTTCAACATCTTCTCTAATTGACCTTTGTCAAGACATAATAATAGGATCCCATCTCTATTTTTCTAAAACAAGTCTCCATGCAAAAAAACATATTTCTGAGCTTGCAGTCTCAAACTCCTCCTTTGGTTTTCATTTAGGTTATCTGGACATTTAGCATTTTTTAGAAGATATACAATACTGGCATACCAAGGTTGCATTTCAATACTTGTCAAGTAATTCTCATTTGTATCAACACTGTTAACTTGGACTAAATCCAAATTTTATTCTGACATCAACTTTTCCAATCCTAATCCCCTCACCAAATTAGTGATATGGATGTCTACATCAAACTCTTGAATTTTGTTTATCAGTTTACATCTTTTTCATGTTACTTCATTTTGAACAAAAATGTCCCTAACAGTAGCATGAGGAACATAAGAATTTACCTTTGCACATACCAAATAGGGCCCGAAAGCCTTGACTACCTTTACTAGAGCATAGGCTTGTTTCTCCGTCAACTGATAGTTTAACTCAGCTAACTGTAATGAATTTCTAAAAAATGCAATGGGATGTTCAAATCCCTCACCATCCTTTTGCAATAAGACTACTGCAATAGTATGGAATGAAGTAAAAGTAAAAAAAGAAAAGGGCTTGGTGTAATCAGGGGATACAAGGACTGGTGCTTCTTGGATAGCTTGTTTTATTTTTTCAAAAGTTGACAGAGCTTCTTGGTCCCATTCAAACTTTACATTTTTCTTCAGCAATTTGACAATAGGCTTGACTAATTCTGTAAAGTTGGCAATGAATCTTCTAACAAAATTAGTTTTCCCTAGAAATGATTGTATGCCCTTTAAGTTCTTGGGAGAAGGTACCTTTTGAATGACTTCAACTCTTTCAGGATCTATCCTTACTCCCTATTTTGATACTATGTGTCCTAGGATTTTTCCCTTAGTAAAAACAAAGTGACACTTTTTTGGGTTTAAAGACACCCCATATTCCAATGCTTTTATTATCACTTTCTCCAAGTGATTGCAATGATCCTCTACCATTTTTCAAAAGGCTATCAAATCATCTTGGTATACTACCATTAGAACATCTATAAGGTCTTTGAAAGCTAAATCCATGGCCCTTTGAAAATTTGCACCATCAGTTTTCAACCCAAATGGCATACGAGCATACACATAAGTGTCCCAAGGAGTAGTAAATGTTGTTTTGAATTGCACAGATTCTTTAACCAGCACTTGATTGTACCCTGAGAATCCATCTATCATAGACAACAAATCACACCTAGTGAGTTTATGCAACATATCCTCCATGTTAGGTAGTCCATAGTTATCCTTCAATGAGGCCACATTCAGATTTCTGAAATCAACACACAATCTTATGTCCCCATTTTTCTTTCTTACAGGGACTAAGTTAGAGACCCATGATGAATGTCTTATTGGCTTAATTATGCCTGCATCTCTTTGTTTCATCAACTATGCCTGCATTTTGGTAGCCAACAAGGGATTAATGAGCCTTTTTTTTTGTCTGAATGGTTTAATACCTTCTTTCAAAGGGATATCATGATGAAATAAGTCTTTTCTATAAGCTTTTAAATCCTCATAGGACCAAGAAAATACATTCTTATATTTCTTCAGCAATTTTATCAATTTTTGTCTCACATTGCTATGCAAGTTTCTTTTACCAATGTAGACTAATTGGGGAGATGTTTCAGATCCCAAATTAACTTCCTCTAAATCTCCCACCTTGGCATTGGACTTTTGAGTCATATAATTATCATTTATGCTGAACATGCCTTCCAATTCAACCAACCCTCTGGGAATGTGAAAAGTATCCAATTGGATGACCTCTTGATCAAAGATATACTCCTTATTGTCCACAACAAACACTAGATATTCACAATCAATCTTCTGACCATCATGTTGATCTACACACTGGATAAACCTGAGGATATCATCATCATCCTCAAATAATTGCCAATTATGAATATTGTCAGGAACTGTAGGCCTACTTTTTATTTCAACCATAGACATACCAGCAAGAGTAGCATCATTATTTTTCAGGGCAACATTTTCCAATAAATTTTCCATTATGTAGTTGGATCTCTCTATCCATAGGATATTGAAAGTATCAAAGAATTATATCCTATCCTAGACAACATACTTGTACAATTTTAATCTATCATCTTTAGCAGCATAATGCTCCCTAATCTGAGATATTATTAACTAGGAATCTCCATGAACTTTTAAAAACTTAATACCATGCTTGATAACAATATCCATTCCCAAGATTAAGGCTCCATACTCAACAGTATTGTTTGTGCATTGAAAAGTCAGCATGAAAGAATACTTGAAGGTAATACCTGAAGGGGAAATAAAAAAGACTCCGCCTCCAAATCCTTCCTTTGAGAATCCTTCATCAAAGTAAATTTTCCATAGTCCATTTTTTTGCAACAATAATTCATCCACATTTGGGTCAGTGTTCTTTAACTGTGGCTTGATTTCTTCAACAGTAAAATTTTCCATATCAACATTCACACAATAATTCAATTGGTCAAGTAGAACCACCTCCACCATGATAGATGACTGGGGTTCTCTGTACAACTTAACCTCATGTCCACTTACAGGGATAGTTGCATAGGACAAATCTAACTATATTTTTCCACCTACTGCTGCTGCCCACTATCTTGACAGAAGCATACCATAATATGGTTTAGTGTCCACTACCACTATATCCATTATGTAAGTTGCTTCAGGGAAAGCAAAAATTTTCACTTCAATGTCTTTTAGTGTTCCTATCATAGGAACTTCCTTGTTTTCCATAGCATAACAACTTCCAGCAGATGTAGTGACCTGGAAGCCCAATTCCTTCATAACATGATAAGACATCACATTTGTTGCAGCTCCATAATCAATCATGCTATTTTTTACCAAGAAACTATTAACAATTAAGGTGACATAGAATGGGTCAACAGATAATGGTTCTTGGGTGATTATATTTCCAATACATATATTAGAAATTTCTTTGCTTTTTTCTTTTCCTTTCACCAGTGGACTGTCTTTTCTAGTATCATTTGGTGTCAAAGTTATTTCCTCTTGGTTGGGAATAGATACATCATCTATCCCTTTTAAAAATGCCAGAGTAGCTTCTTTGTGCTCTTTTATTTTTAGCATTTCCATGAGTGGGACTGAGACTTTCATTTTGGTCAGAGTATGTTTCATGTCAAAAAGGGGCAATTCAAAGGACATATCACTCATCCTTTTCACTTTTTTGGATTTCTCATTGGGTACTAGTTCTAGTTTTGATACTTCCCCTCCAGCATGATAAGAAGGTCCTGCTTATTTCCCACACTTATCATCATTATCTTCCTTAGCATGAAAATCCTCAATAACTTGAGGTGAATCTTTTCTGACATAGACAGAGGGAGACTTGCCTTGAGTTGGTTGTACTATTCTATTTCTTAGGTTGTATGCATTTTGTGCTTGATTAATTGCTACAATAGTCAAAGACCTTTTTTCCTCATTAGTGGGAGTTCTAAAATCAGAATGTGAGTTGTCACTTCCCACTATGTTTATAGTTGCTTGTGAAATACTGTCAATCTGATCACTTTGATAGGGTGGATTTTGTAATTGATTTTTAAAACAAAAATTATCTTCTGTACACAAATTATCAAAAGATGATTCAATATCAAAAATCCATAGATATGGTTTCTTTACTGTAAACATATTGATAGCAGGGCCTTCTTATTCTATTTCTTATGTTTAATCAAACAGAGCTTGGGCTACTACACATTAATAAATGTGGCATATTGCAAGCATCACACTAGGGAGTGTTCTCAACATAGATGGCACTATTCCTTTTTAGGGGATCTGGGGTTTCTTTAGGTTTTGATTTATCTTGTCCTTCATGGACTGGCTTACCATTGCTCCAATTTTTCTTATAAGGGTAATCTCTCAGGTTAGGTTGTTTTTAAAATTTTTGGTTAGTGTACTTGTTATCATAGTATCCTCCTCTATGATTTTTATCCATTTTAGCAGCAAGGTCTTTCACTCCACTCACAATTTATCCACTATATCTTCTTTGACATATTTGTTGGCTAACCCCCTTTCCTTCCAAAGTTTATTGTCTTCCCTCTTCCCTAGTTTTCCCAATGCTCTCATATTACTCTCAATATCAATTGCTATTTTATAAGCATCCCTTAAGGTGGTATGGTTTTTATCTCTAAGTATATAGGACATTTTTCCATAAGCAGTATTGATATAAGTAGTAAGGCATACTTCCTCATCTAATCTTAAGACTTGGAAAAGTTTACTCATGGCCTTTTGAAATCTACTGTTAAAATAAGCCATACTCTCGTTTTGGAACTTTTTAATGTTATTGAACTCATTTAACATGTATCCATAATTTACATGTTCTCTATAGTGTTCCCTAAAGGAATTTACAAATTAATCCCAAGAAGCAATACTATCATTAGGTAAATTTCAGAACCAATCCCTAGCATCTTCTGTTAATGACTGAACAAAAATTTTCATAATAACATCCCCATTTTCAATTTTAAAGTCAGTTATCTTATCACTAAAAGCTTTTAGATGCTCTTCACAAGTAACAACATTATTTTGAGTGAACTTGGGGATTTTATCTCTTACCTCATTAGGGATCACATTAGGGTGACTAGGAATACCTTAAAAAAAGAGAGATCTATATCTGTTCATGTGGACAGGACTTCTTTGGAAATATCCAAGTTCATTATTACCACTTGGTCTAGTAGCTCCTCCTTGATTTTGAACAGGTGGGGGAACACTTTGCTTAAAGTTGGTGGTTTGAATGCTTGGGCCAGGACCACCAGGATGAGCACTTGCACTTGGGCCACAATTTTTAATATTCAAATTCAAACCAGAAGATTGCACTTTAGGGTTAGCCCCTTGATTTTTTGGGATTAGGCCAGCAAATTGCTTTTGTGGCTGTGATTCATGATTAACTGGCATATATCTACTTGCAGAATTATTAGTAGTAGCATGTAGAAAGGCTATCTTCATTCTCATATCTGCTGCAATAGCTTCTAATTCTAAGTTCTCCAGTTGTTTAGCCAAATCCTCTTTGGATTTTCTAGCTTGTTCCAACTCAATATCAACTTGAGATTCTCTTATAGGGATGGTCAAGTTTTTCTTAGGCTCCTCTATAGTCACACCAATAGCCTTTTGTTTACCTTTTTTGGGAACCTCCTTTGTATTTGTTTTAATCTTTGCATTCTGATCAATCTCATATGGGAACAGTTGCCTAATGACATGCCCTTCCTTCTCAAATTCATCCTTGTCAAGATTCAAGATTTTATTTGGGGCTTTGTTCCTTAAATCATCAAGGGTACCAAATAATTCTGGATTCAAACCTTTAACTTCTTGACTCAATCTCTTACCCTTAAGGTCATTCATTCTGGTCTCAGCTAAGAGCTCCTCTCTTTGCACTAGTAAGTCATATATCTTTTGTCCATGTTTCTTCTCTGCTTCATCTATTTCCTTTTCTTGGTCTTTCTTTCTCCTTCTCAAAGCCATAATCTCATCTTGCCACTTATCATAATCATATGAAGTTTTTTCAGTAGCAGAGGTCTCTTCTGGTGGAGAAAGATTTTCTTCTGTAGGAAAGAAACCTATATCAGTATTTTCTCAATCCCTGAAGGGATCAAAGTTGGCATTAGCTCTGTAAGTGTCAGTTGGTCCCATGGGTTCTGCATCTTCAAATGAAGATGACTTTCTTTATGGAATAGGAGTCTCCATCCTCCCCTTAGAGGTATGGTGGGAATCATGTTTAGATGTACCTCTTTTGGACCATTGTTTCCTTTGAGGTGTATGGATCTCCTCTCCAACATCCTTTTTAGGATTATCTCTAAAGTATGATCTAGTATTCCTTTGTCGACTCATCTTATAGAACAAACAAATATTTTCAAAATGTTTAATGTGCAAGACTGGAGTACACAAAGGTTTGAATCGCTACCTCTTTTTAGAGGACAAATATATATATAAAGATTGAGTACCTTGTCCTAACTCAGGTTTTCCCTTTTAGCAATAAGTCAAAATGAAACTTAGAGAACAAGATTTCTTACTAATTCCTCACCTGGTAATCTTAAGAAAATGCTCCTTCACTATTCATATCATTGCTAATCAACTATGTAGCTTTCCTTGAGAAATACACACTGTATTAAGCCAGATATTTTGCAGTCACCAGTCACTCAATCTGAGACAAGATTCATATCATTTTTAGGATCAAAACTTTCAAACAGTGTGCAATAACATATAAACATAGCAGACTTTCCTTTATGACTATGAGGAAAAAAGACTAATTCTCAATATTGCAAGGACAAACTCTTTCATGAACATGACTCTTAGAACATTACAATAATCCCCAGTAGAGTCACCAATTTCTTATCTCTTTTTCTTGTAGAAAAAATATATAGTAGTGAATGCTAGACTCTTTAGTTCCCAATTTAGATTCTCACAGGGAAAAAAGGATAATTAACAAGGATGAAAGTCCTTCTACACTTTTGGCTCCACATACCCAGGTGGGTGCACCTTCAACATATTACTATCTTTCAGCAAGTCTGATAGAAGATTAAGGATTCATTATCCTTGTTCTTTTTTAAGCCACTAGGATTAGGAAGGTTAACCTATTGATTCTCTCTTCAAGGAATCACTAAGATGTATTGCACTGAATACAATTATCTAGACATTTATTTCAGGTAACAGAAATATAGAGATTAATTAATATTTGATTGATGATAACAACCACTTATCAAAATTTGACTAGTGCCTAATCATGGGCCATAGAGTCAGAATGAAACATACATACACCAGAGATAATTAATTGAAATACAAATAAAACTTCAGATGGAATGCCTTACAAACTATCTTCTCACCCTCACACCTCTGTATCAAATTCCTTCATAAACCCTAACCCTCTATAATTACCTACAAGATTTAAAGCCTCCTTGAAAGCAAGTCACAAATAATGACATACCTACCTTATAACCAGTACATTTAAGAAGTACAAATTAAATATACAAGAGCTTATAGTAAATGCAAAAAGACATCATTGGTATCAAAATGAAGATTCCATTGTATTTTTATTAATATAAGCCTGATATCAATACATTCAAATTGATTCAAAACCAAAGCTTAGACACCATTCAAAAATCTACTTCATAGTCTTATTTTTTACCATCCTTTAAAATATGTTACAAAATACTATATATAACCAGCACTAGTCATCTTGGAATCCTTAAAGATCAATGATGCAACAAGCCTCAGATCACTAGGCTAGAAGACAAAACTCAAAGAATATCAGGACAAAATAGTAAGTGGACAGAAAAACCACTTTTGTTACAAGATATTCCAATAGATTCTTTGTCCTAGGGCCACATGGTGATTCCTTTTTCCTTGTATTTTCTAGGGGATAACCATGTGGAAACAACTACCTCTGATGTTGATGATGTATGATATCCATTCTCAACTGCATCAACTTCTCTATTGTGCTTCCTCATCCACTTGCATATCTTCTCTTTCACCCGGATTAGTTATTGTGTACCTATCCTTCCAGGAAGTATACACTTCATCACTCGGCCAAATGAAGCCAAGAACTTCATATTTTCTACTGTTTAGTTCCTTCCATGTGACATGTGCTTTTTCTTTCTCATCTAACCAGAATGCAAAGAATGACTTGGCCTTACTCACTATCTCAATTGTTTGAGCAAAAAGAAGGGTACTCTCCAAAGTTAGTATACTATTGGTTCTGACTGCTAATGCTTCATTCATTTTCCAGTGCCACAACCCCTCATCTTTGATGTTTCCATTCTTCCTAAAGATGTTTGGGAACATTTCATATTTATCCTCTGAGTACTCTCGTTTCAAAGTTAGCTCCTTCCTCATGACCTTGTCTCTTCTGATATCCATATCCAAAAGTAATTTGAAACACTTGTGAGTGCCAGTTAGGACTATGTCAACATCATTAATTTTCTTGCAAGAGGTGTGAAAGAATTTTAATTCCTCTATTTTCGCTCTCCACTTTCTCACCAGCTGATCCAAATTGTCTTTGTTTTCATGATTTTTGTTCATAATATTGATAATCTTCTTACCTTGAGCATAAATTGTAGTGGGTACTACTTCATGAGTATAATGCATTAGAGTACTATGTATTTTATCTGCATACCTCTTCTTTACCCATCCTTCTACTTCTGTGAAGGCCATAGACTGCTCTACCCATTCTTTCTTCTACCTTTGTAATTCAGCTCTTGCAGCTTTCAGCATTGCCCTTTCTTGTTCTAGCTTCTCTAGGGCGGTCAAAGTAGATGGTGCAGGGGAAGGAGGGTAGGTGATCATGATGGGACTTGATGAGGAAGGTTGGTGGGGTCCTTGTGCAATCCCCTTCTGAGATATTATTTGTCATGTTTGCCTCCCCTCTATAAATTCTACTCTATCATCCTTTTGCAGGGATTTAACCCTTTCATCATTGTATGATTTTAATACAAATTCATGTTTTTGGTTCAAGCTATTATATGCATCTTTCTCCTTTTCTACTACCTTCAAACTCAAATTAGCAGTTTGAAGAATGAGGTTAGCTGCCTCACTACCTGAGGTATCAGAAAATCTTTTAACAATGAGGTTGTTTGTGTCCTCGGATTGGTCATCTTCATTCAATCTCCTTTTGTCCTTCTTTTTCAAGGACCATATTCCCAAAGCTGCATGATATTCACAAAAATGGGCACTAATTGATGCCCCAGTAGTGCTTAATGGTTTTTCTTCTTTCCTAACAATATCAAAAACTACTGTATCAGCCAAATCCCACTAGGGTAGGACAAGGACTCCCTTCTTCTTTACCAACTCCCTACCCTCTTCAGAAGTCATTTTTTTCAAATTTGGTCATTAACTCTTGTTTGACCTCCTTTTCAATATCAACCTTAGGCTAATTTGGTTGGGGTTCTTGCAAACTCTGGCACTTATCTTTGAAGTCATCAATGTGAGTTCTCCATAGAAATTAAATGAAGGCCCTAGCCTTGAAAAAATTGTGATCTGATATGAACTCCTCACTCGCATGTTTGGTTAGAGGATCCAACTCTTTACCTACAAACTATGCTACTGTGAGATCATCAATTGTATGCCTAGGTGCCTCTGGCACTCCTTGTAGATCTTGTTCAGTGACAAAGGCTTGCCCTGTGTTTCCCATCTGAACCAATTGCTTAGCAATATCCTGGTCACCCATATGTATAGGGGATTGAGAGGGAGAGTATAACTCACTCTCCTGCTCTTTTCCTTCTACTCTCTGTTTCTTGGGAGATTGCAACTTTTGGGCACTGGCATCTACCAGCCTTTTGCCTTTCTGATCAAAATTCTTGTCAATTTTCAGTATAATGGTGCTATACCCCCTTCTCTTGTATACTACATAATTCCCTAGTGGGAGTATGCTTCCTTGTGAAATTTTTCTTAAGATGGCTTGAGTTTTTTCTAGCTCACCTTCCATTATTCTTTGTTTCTTCTCACTGAGGGTCTGCATGATACCCTCAAATAATGTCATTAAGGACTCAATCTTCTTGGCCCAAGGGAAAAATTCCTTCAAAGGATCATAAGACTTATCAAAATTGTGCACAAAGTCCAAAGATTTCTTGTACACTATCCATTTCTCTTTCCTGACCTCCTAGTCACTCAGATCAAAAACATTTCTAACAATATCCTCGGGTAAATTAAAGTGGTGCTCTAATGTCAAGCACTTAGTTCTCTTTCTGAACATGCCCATTATGAAATCTTCATTATCTGCACACCTGGATACAAACTTTGCTAGATGATAGCACTCAAAATATCTGTCAAACTATGTCCACCTAGGCTTTACGATGATGAAATGATGACCTCTTGTAAGGGTATGGAAAATGCTTCCCTTCATTTTTCCTGTTAGGGCTTCCTCTTATAGTCCACCCAATTGTCTCAAAATTTTTGCAATTCCAATATTTAGTGGGACACTGTAGGGAAGTGTTGTGGGTCCATAACACACACCCCATTTTAGGTCCTCTAACCATGGGGACCCCCCTTCTCTTTTTCTTTTTCCTTTCGTCGTGTCTGCCCCTCATAGAGATCCAATCAGCCACAGGGAAAGATTACTAAAACCAAAGCAAATAAAGGAAGAACCCTTTTTCTGCCTTTCATCCTTTCAAAGGACTTAGATCCTCCAAAATGTCAAAATGGCCGAAAGGCCAAAGACCCGACCTTTCAGCTCTTTCAGAATTTCAAAGGACTTAGATCCTCTGAAATGCTAAAATGTCCAAAAGGCCAAAGACCCAACCTTTTGGTTTTTTTGGAATCCAAAAATGCTGAAAGGCATAAGGCTTGGTTCCCTGTCTGGTCTTTTTGACCTTTCAGGGTCTGAAACCCGAAACCGCTGACATCAGCCCGCGGGTTATAAAAGAGGTGACTTCTTTTTTCTTTTCACTCTGCATTTTTTCTCTGTTCCTACTCTCACTCATGACTCTTCTTGTTCCTCCTCACCAACCACTTCCACCTCAGAGTCACCTAGTTTCCCTCCCCTTCTCATTCGTCTAAGGTAAGTCCTCCTCACTCCCTTTTCGCTTCTTGTTTTCATCTAGGTGTAGTTTTGTTTGTCTCTTTGGTGCGCCTAGTGCTTGTCCAGCCTAGGGAATTTTGTTTCTTCACCCTCTTGGGCTTCTGTGTATTCATGCATTGATAGGGACATCCCTCCCTATCGACCCTAGGGTTTTCTGGGGTCATCGAGTTGAGGTTTAGGGTTTTTATGTTCTTTGTCAGTCGCGGTGCCTACCATAGGTTTTCAGCCTCCAAAAGGCCAAAAACTAGATCTTCATCCTCGCCAACTACTATTTTAGATGTTTTGGCCTTTTGGACATCCAAAAGATCTAAAAGTATGAAAAGATGAATAAACAAAATCTCCAAATCAGACCATCTAGGCTCCTCACCATGTCCGGATGATTCAGCGTTCTTGAGCAAACCCCTCCCAGTTCGGTGTTTGAAACTGTGAAACCCCAACGGACTTGGCCTCACCTTTTCACCTATTCACACTTTCACACTTTCATTCTCCAAACTAGTTTTTAGTGTCTGAAAATCTAAAATATCTAAAAGTGCAAAAACATACACTTTTAACTTGCTTCCATAAGTTTAAATTGTTTTTTTATGTTCAATAAGCGACTTATATTTGCCTTTTCTTGCAGGAATGACTAAACCAAAGACAACATCCCCAATAAAGTTTCAATACAAGGGGAATCCCCCTAGCTCCAAGGTGGGGAACAAACATAGTGAGACAACAGACACCAACATTGGGAATGTAGATTGGAATGAATTCTTGACTTAGTTCTCCCAGCCAGCTAATAGATCCGAGGACTGCACTTCACTAGTCCTATCCGGGCTCGTGAATGCAGTCGCACACCCATTGGTTGTTTCCTCTTTGGAACTAATCATGACCCTATCCCATCACTACAATTCAGATAAGAGGGTGGTAATAAACTCCAAAGATCAAGTAGTACTGGACATTAGGCCAAATGTCATCGAGGATGTCTTTCACCTTCACAAAGGCATAGACAAATTCTATGACTTTTATATTGAAAAGGGAAACAAATGGTTTGGTAACAGGGAGCAAACAATAAATGAGATGATGAACAAGGAATACCTGAAGCAACCATTTCCCAACAAAAAACTAGACAAGATAAACCTCCGGAGAGGTTATATGAGAGATGATATCTAGGCAGCTATAACAATGATAAGCAGGGTGTATGGGTTACCACAGTCCAACCAACTTGATCACTAGATGATCCTGCTGATAGAAAGGATCAGGGAATAAAAGGCAAGATTCAACTAGGGCACTATTATTAGTGATAACCTAGATGAGCAGTTGACATCAGTTAAGCATAACCCAAAGTTCTACATGAGCACTTACATAATGTATCTACTAGCTGCACAGGCAGATTATCCCAGCCTCACCAAGAGGGGATTATCCCAGCCTCACCAAGTTGGTAAAAGGAGCAAACATGTTAGAGGATTCCCTTGATTACCGAATAGTCAACGATGCATTCATTTTTGTAGTCATCCGATCTATTGAGGGTGACTTTGCTAAAAGAATGTCAAAAGAAGCTACTGCTAAGGTGAGGGCCATTGGGGCCTATTTCATCTAGTTCAGGACATTCACATACATTCGGATAGTTGGGTTAACCATACAACCAAAGAAGCTACCCAGATATCCATCTGAATGGATAATCATATTGGCGATGGTTAGGCAGCTCGCGGATGCATACGAGCACATCAAGCATAAGAAGAAGAATTGTTGGGACTTCCCCATCTCTTTGGGACCCTATACACTACAGGACATGAAGGTTTTCAAATCCCTTTCTTTTAAATAGGATGATTTCCCCTTGCAAGTTTACAAGATAGTGCACGCTCATTTTGACCCCATAGGTACTTATAGCCATATCATTGGCGGATTCTATGTACATGAGCCACATCTGGAAGATCATTGGATAAACTGTATAGATGACCATGAGGTTAGGATCTGAGATTACTATAGAATGAACCTAGCTCTGGCAAAAGAGGTGTTGAAGGTTCCTATTTCTCTGAAGATATGGGAATGTGATTCAAAGGATGTCTTAGAAGACATTTACACATAAGATAAGGTGTATGACCGGCCAATCATGAACGCCGAGGTAGACAAAGATGAAAATGATGACATAGACTTCAGGGAAAGGCACATGATATAAACCACCATATTTTGGATCAAGAAGACACACCAGATGAGTCTGATACCGGTAAAAACAATAATGAAGCCCTCTAAGAAAGTAGAGAAACAATGAGGAGAGAAATCAACAACTCCTAATAATAAGAAGGCTCCCCCTCAGAAGCCAAGAACGGTGTATGGTCATGAATGACTAGTTGAATATGGCTCCAATCCTAGGCCTAAGAAAACCAGAATGATAGGCTAGATTGACCCACCAATAGGATTGTCACAACCCCAATAAGGAGAGGGCCCATCAACCTGTGGCCAATCTTCCCCCACCGCTGAGAAGAAAACCTATAAGAGGAAGAAGAGTTCTGAGTCTCTACAGTTGGAAATTGTACAGAAAGAGCCTAAGGAAGAGGACATAAGTGAGCCCCTAGTCTAGAAGACCAGGTTACAAAAGAGGAGATAAAAGGAGACTACTAAGAAACATCGAGAGGATCCCAAAGAATAGGATAATCCTTTCGATCCATTAGGACCGGATGAATTTATGCTCTCTAATTTTGAAGGACTTGAAGGCTTTTTGAATCAGGACCAAGATACATACACTGGGGCACCACCACTCATACGACCTCAAGTTTCCCTCACTCCACCACCAGTCATACAACCTTAGCTAGCCCTTACTCCTCCACCGGTCTAGTTCACCAATCCTCCGGTGAATGTTCCTACTCCACTAGTAGGTCCCGATTCTTCTCCAGGGCCTAAAACCCAAGATAGTGGGGTAACTCAGAGTTTAGTAACAGAATATGTAGCTAGAGGGAGCCATGTTTTCACTCCACCACCCCACATACTTACTCCACCAACTTCCCTACCAACTCCAACACCTCCTCTTGTACCAACTCCGCCTCCATCTACTACCACCATCTCCTCATCTCCCACTAAATTCATGCCAACAATTATTCCACCAACATCAATCCCTTCAACATGTGCCACTCAGGAAACTGAAGGAGCAGTGGGCACAAATGACACATCACCTTTTAAGACCTCACTCGAGGCCATGACCGGTCTCAGGCTAGAAGTGGTAATTGATTCATTAGCTGACCAAGGCCCGGAGAAGGAAAGGGAAAAGGAGGTTAATGATCAAGATAAAAAAGAGGAGGAAATACAAAGGGATAGACAAGGGGATAGAATAGAGGAAGGAGAAGATGGACAAGGAAAAGGGGCAGAGAAGGAATCAGAACAACGAATAGTTCTAGGGAAACAAGGCTTGACCCCAATTCTCCATGTGGCACCATATGAGCCAGTAACTACCTCTGGTAAACCTACTTGGTTTACCAAGGAGATACAACCTTAGAGAAGAACCTACACAGGTGAACTGGATGGATAAGATACAAATATAACTGCTGTGAAGAAAGCTTTCCACCATGCAAACGTGAGTGTGCCTGCTAAAACCATGTCATATGTCAATGGATAGCAAAAATAGCTATCCACCCCCAAGCACCTCTAAAACCATGGGTTCATCAAGAGACTATACATTCAAGGAGATAGACTTGGGGGAACCAACCAAAGAAGGGAGAAAGACATTACCATCATTGGGACTCAAGCATGCTCTGGGGTTCATGACTAAAGATGAGGAGACCATAAAATCTTTAACAGACCAAAATTAGGCTCTAAAAAGGGTCATTCAAAAGATGGTGGGTCCCATTAACCCAAACTATTTAGAGGCTTCATTACAAGCCATGATTGATAAAAGGGATACACCAGATTTGTCGGCAGGATTAACCCTCTCTTTCATCCAGGCAAGTGTCGATTGGATAAATGACTTCAAATAGTTCAGAGAGAAGGAAATACCATCAATATTCAGGCCATATAGGACCATTTTGGTTGAGGTTAATTCAATCATCAACCTGGTGGAAGATGACGGGGGTATGGATGCTGAGTTAGCTAAGTGGCAGGCAGCTCTCCAAGATTTGGAGGTAATTAGAAAGCAACACTTCCAATTTTTTGTCAAATTCTATGAGGGAAAAGAACTAGATAAATTTGAGACTTGGACCAAACAAATGGCCAAAATAATTAAGCCCTACAAGAAGCACCAGGCCTTCATAGGTGAAAAGAGGGAGGAGGTAATAACATGGGTCAATTATATAGATACATTCTTCATAGGGGTCGGCCTCAACATCTACCAAGATGAAAGCCAACAAGTTTTGTGTCCCTCCAAGGAAGTGGTCCAACAGTTTAGAGAGGTTCTAGCCAGAGTCAATACCAAGGAATCCTTGCAGCAACTATTTTATATGAAAGAAGAGATACACAGAATATTGCAGCATGAAGAAGAGATCACTTTCTTCGCTTCTGAATTAAATAACTTCAGAAAGAAGCAAGAATGGAGGGTCACCAAAGTAAAAAAGGAAAGAGAACAATTATGAAGAAGTTTAGGAGATCATGTAGAGGCTTTGGGTAGCTCACCTAGAATTCTTCACTGGATAAAGTTCCAGGGCTCAAATACCAGATGGACCAGGCAATATTTTCACTTGGTTAAAATTCACCAAGGCAATATTTTTTGGCTTTTCGGCCTCCAAGTTTTTTGGCCTTTCGGCCCATATAGAAAAGAGTATTTTTTGGCATTTTGGCCTATGAAGATTTCAGCCTTTTGGCCTCCTCAAATTTTTTCAGCCTTTTGGCCCACGACAAGTCTGAACTTATGGACCTCCAATTTTGAAGACATTAAAGTTTTGGGGTAGAGGTCGGGGTCCGAAAAAACTGGGTGTTTCTAGTGAGGTCACCTTTTTCAACACCAGTTCAACTCTTGATCAAATCAATGGACAACTTGAGATTATTTTAGAGGAACTAAGGGTCTCGTATCAGTTCCCACCATCAGAAATAGCCCAGGTGAATAATCCAAGAAGCCTCCACCAAGATCAAGAAGAAGACTCCCAGTTCACAGAAGGAATTCTCTTCCTTTCTCTTTCTTCTCTGGTGGATTTTTCCCTCTTTGCATGAGAAAATATATTTTAAATGGGTTTAAGAATCAATGCAAGTTACATAGTATCAGTTAGCAGTAGTTTACCTTTAGCAAAGTTCTAGTTTTAGTTCTATTTCTCTAGTTTAGACTCTCTGATGCCCCAACTCCAAAAATCAGAGTTGTGGATCAAAACTCTATATATTGTAATCAAAAAATAATGTAAAAGGCTGACTTTTTAATACAATAAAGATCTACATTGTGTGCTTCATTCATGTTGTTTGAATTACTGCTATCTATGCAAATTTATTGAATGTATGCTTGCATTATTCTTTATTTTCAGAGAGCCCTTTGTGTTATTGTGTTTCAAATTCATGTTACTTTTAGTTGGAGTTTGCTGCTATGTATCTACCTTGTTTTGATGAATGCGTCGAGGAGATCATCTTTGGGCTTAATGATAAATTCATCTCGTGGGTGTGCACATCTTGGTGGCTTCATGATTTGATAGATTTTGAATATCTTGCACGAGTGAATACATCTTCTCTCCAAACGCTTGCATCCGTGGAGTAGTGAATTGTGACTTGGTCTGATTTATGCTTCGTGGGTTGTTCCAAATCTCTCCAGCATTTAATTCACAAGGAAGGGTTTACAGCGGTTTATGTCCTTAGGATTTCACTTTCCTCATAATTTGCTTCATTTCTCGTTACTCTTCTCTCATTAAAATGATGTCATTAATTCTTAAAATTACCATCTTGGAAATACAAAATTGCATTTTATTTACAAACACCCATACTTGTTAAAACAAAAAATACCCCAAAAAAAGAGAATTAACAATATTTTGTAGTTTTCTGTCTTGAATGTACCAGCAAAGGCCTCCTCATGAACAATCACATTTATCTTCAACTAAGTAACCAAGCAGGTTGTGACCTGACCTCGGAGAACCTTGGGAATAACTCTCTTATTCTTTCAATAGAGGAAATTGAATCTCGAGATCCTAGCAAGTTGGCTTGTGTTAAAAAAATGCTCAATAGAAGTGGCACTAGAAGGAGGGCCTCAAGACTCAAGAGCTAGATAATATTGGATCTTTCCCCCCAAAGAGGTTTGAGTGTGTGCTTAGATCATCTCCAAAAAGAGGTGAGTTTCTCAAACTCACTCACCACAGAAGGGCTTGCAACGACAAGGGTAAAGCAAGGTATAAATCTTCTCATCACCTTGACACACCTCAGAATCCTCTTGGACAACAATCACACATCGCTTCCCCAACTATTACTGCAGCCATCAATCAAAATCAAAACTTGCTAAATCAAAATTTGCAGCAACCTCGTTTGATGGCCTTTTTTTCTAATGCAGCAAGCTCACCTTTGAAATTTGTTGGGCAACTCCATGAGTTACCTAAAAATCCAGAGAAGTTTTGTACATGATTCATATATTGCAAATCTAGGACAGTGAAAGAACATATATGTGCCTTCAAGGAAATTTGCAACCGTAAAGAGATTGCCAACCAAGACATTGTCTGTCGTCTCTTCTCATATACCTTGGGAGAATTTGCATACAACTGGTACCTTAATTTACCAAAAGCATCTATCTTAGTATGGAATGACTTCAAAACCAAATTCCTCAATCAGTTCAAATTGTATGTTGATCCTGTAGTGACACACCACCAATTCATAACCATGAGGAAGGATCCTAAGGAGCCCATTGCTATCTTTAATCATCGCTTTCACAAAATGCATCAAAAGCTAGAAGCTCCTTACACCATACCAGATGAGGTCATCATACAATTTTACCTTAAGGCTCTAGACCCATTCACCTCAATCTTTCTAAGAAGGCTTCCCTTGGCAGATAGAGATACAATTGAAAAGGTGTATAATGAAGCCATCACTTTTACTCAACAAATGGACCCACAAGAAGGAAGCTATGCAGATGCGCCCATCCCAAGTAATCCTGCTATCCGACACCCATTTGCAACAAAAAATCAAGCCTTGGCCAACCACTTACCCATACAAACACAACCATGTACAACTGTGCCTCCATCCATTACTTATTCGGGCTATGAAGCTCATAAAATGGCATTCATGGAACAAAGGGTTGTACCCCACAATGAGATTGATGCTCTCATGGCTTCCGAGTTGGACGTCATAAAGAAGACTTTATCACAACTCACTAGCGAAGTCACTAGAATGAAGCTAAACCCACCCCAAAATCAAGGTGGATACCAACGAGCATCTATTGGTCCAAATACATACCCTAAGAATCCAAACCAGGGTTCCAATGCATATAGAAAAACAAATGCGCAGGAGAAACCATTTGGGTAGCAAAGGCCAAATTAGCCATGGAACACTAGACCAAATAATGGCAGCATCCTAGCAGATAATGCCAATACTTATGAGGCTTCAGAAACCAATTTTGTCGAGGCTCCAAGTAGGCATCAGGACAATAATGGATATGTGAACAACTCCCAAGACCACTACACCCAGAATCTAGAGGGGCCCCCGGTACAATTCAATGCTATGGTGTTCGATTCTTATGAGTCTTGAAAAGAGGGAAGCTCAAAATCTTATACAAGAGAAGATGAATTTGTGTTCCCTTTTTAGAGAGAAAATGAACCCGAATATTCTGAGGTTCATGCCTTCTAGAATGATCAACAAAACCCACATAACCTTCAGAGTAGAAAGGAACCCCTCACCGATGGCATACCCCCAGGGAAGCAATCGACTCCACCAGATTTGCAAGCTAGTAACAATCCCATACCTCCAAAGGGCCCAAATTCCATACCTCCTACGATAGGTACGTATGCTGGCTATCGAGGAACTACATGGTCAAATGACAAGTACAGTGCAATAGATGAACTCAAGAAAAATAAGGTGAACATCTTGATGTTCAAATTATTACAAGGTTGCCCATCTCAAAAGGAAGCCCTTTTAAGATCCTTAGATCATTCAAGACCTGGCCCATAAACCAATAGCACAAGGGTACCCACATCCCATGTCAACACATCTGAGGCATTCCCAGCAGTATTCACAGATAGGATGGAGGTCCCACCATTCTTACTCAGCTTGCGAATGTTCGAGAAGAACCTACATAACTGCCTAATCAATTTAGGAGCCTCATGCAACGTTATGCCCTTGTCAATTTGCCAAAAGTTGGAGATGGTGCCCCAAGTAACGAACTGGGTGGTCATACAATAGGAAAAAATTGAGGTCAGAGTAATTGGTGTACTCAAGGATGTACACATTCAACTAGTTGCAGATCCCCGGATACAAGAATGCATTGATATACACATAGTGGACATCCCCAAAACTTATGGGATGTTACTAAGCCGAGAATGGACTAGATGCTTAAGAGGATGGATCTCTATAGACTTCACCCAACTTTGGCTACCTTGGAGAGGTTTGAACAACCAGATCAAGATAGATGCAAAACCGAAGCTGAAAAGGATGATCACCAAATATAATGCCCCGAATGAAGTCTTGTTCACTCAAACCGATTTGGGCACTTATCAATTGGATGACATTTTCATGTTTCAAAACTGAGAAGGTGAAGAGTTAGACCATAGTCCCATCCAAGGTCTCCTAGACCTGAAGAATGGTGATGAAATCTTCCAGAGTTTTGTCAATAGAACAATGGCTAGCCTACGGTACCTGGGTCAAGACGCGGATCCCAATATCTTATTGCTACCTGGATACTGCTGATTACATCAGGCTAGTCATTCTAATTTTACATGCCCCAGTTCCCAAGAGGAACTATCACAAGTGTTGGCTCAAATTTCCCAACCAAATGAGCCACCAAAAGCATAGATGATAAAGGCAGATGTACTAGGGATAGAAGATGGCAACAACATTGCACCAAGTATGGACAACCTAGTCCTTACACACAGTCCACCTCAAGATCAAGATAGTGGGTAACATTTGGAAGATAGAAGCCTTTCCCTGAACATGCATAGTGATTGGAGAACCTAATATAATGGAGCGTGTCCCCCTCACAAGGGAATACTAGAAGATAAAGACAATGAACTCCTCAAACCAAGGCATACTCAAAATATAGGAGAATCAACTTCTTCTGGTAGTGAGGGAGAGAGGGGCCAGAAACCAAGTACCAAGGAATCTTCTAAGAAAAGATCAACCAAAACTAGTCCTACCAAACCACCTCAGATATGGAAACTGCACTTCGACGGTTCCAAAAGTAAGCAAGGAGCGGGTGTTGGGATCAAATTGATAAATCCAAGGGGTAAGTCCTTTTATGCTGCTTATAGATTACAGTTCCTTTGTACTAACAATGTTGCAGAATACAAAGCACTAGTTTACGGACTCCTCTTAGCTCACGAGAAAGGAATCAGGATCTTGACGGTAGAAGGAGACTCACAATTGGTTGTCAAGCAGATCCATAGTCAGTATACTTGCAATGATAAGAGGTTCTCAGCCTATAGAAATAGGGCATGGGATCTGATCAACGACTTTGATGCTTTCAACATCAAAACCATCTCAAGAAGAAAGAATGTCGTCACTAATGCATTGGCTGTCTCATCTAGTTCATTACACCCAATAGAGAAATCCAAACTAAATAAATTCTTAGTTGAACTTATCGTAGCCCCAACCATTCCAGACAATGTCACTAACTTTCAAGTCTACCAAGATGATCAGCATATCTTAGAGTTTATCATGTGCACTGGCGTATTTGAAAAGTAGATCATCGACGAGGGGAAAAACTAGGAGGAAATAGTTGAACCTAAAGAACCTGATGATTATGGTGTCATAAGCCTAAAAACCAATGCCATACCCAAGGGGATGGTAGAACTGGAGAGGATTTTTGATAGTGATAAAACTGCTATACGAAGATGCCTCGACGTGACACCTAATGGTAAAGAGTGTGACACCTGTATATGGTAAATTTGGCCTTGTTAATTCACCATACACTTCAACATAGTCCTTCTTCACCAGGTACACACAAGACTGAATATGAGATTATCCATCTTGTCTGCCTACGTGATTTGACTTGTTGCCTTCTATCCAGACGGGGTTTTTAAATTGCTCTCAGAATAAGAGTCTCATAACCATGGACCAATCTAAGAACAAAGGATTTATCATGATGGATGCAATACAATGGAAGATTATGCTAAGAAATGAAATATGAGAGATTAAGCTAAGACATGATTTCAATACAATTTAGTCTAGAAATTGAAACTATCTTATTGCTATATGAAATTATTCTATATGAGATTAGCAAGAAAATGAGACAATAATTCAGTATTCTAACAATGCAAAATGAGTACAGTTTTTCATGGGTTTTGAATGAAGAATGGGAGTTCTTTTATAGACTCTGAGATGATCAGAATAGAAACTTTCCTTTTTGAAATAAAACAGATAGAAAAGCCAGTTAAAAACAGAAAGCTTTATTGAAAAGAATTCAATAAATTATTTTATTTTTGCTTTAGCTGTTTTCTTTCTTTGATTTAATCCTATTTTATTTGAATTAAATAGTTTTATTTGATTTATCTATTTTTCTCTCTCTTAAAAGACAAGTTTCCAATTCTGAATAAAAGAAAAATCTTTGATAGAATATCTAATTAATTAAATAAATATGACCTCATAATTGTTTTTTCTCAATTATCTGAATATTAAATTCAATTATTGAAAATGAGGATATTTATTTAATAATTAAATATCATCTAATTCCTTTTCCATGTGTCTCAGCTAAAGAGGGTGAATTTAATTTAATTAAAGTGCTAGGACTTTATAATTAAATTAATTAGATCATAAGGTTTGTTTAGCTAAATAGATATTTAGGAATTAAATATGATGTATGATTACTATAGATTTAGGATTTTCTGCATTTGATACTCAAGTCGAGTAGAGTCAGCGAAAACTCAGAATTTCCTAGTACAAGAGGACTTTGATGATTTAGAAGAGCAACAAATGTAACAAAATTAGTTAAGGTTGCAAGATGCCAATTTTGGGGTGTTACATTTTGCCCCTCTTTGAATTGACGTGCGAGCAGTGCATTGATTGAAAGAATAGTCTAATGCATGAAGCACAGAAGAAGGATTTGAACACCCAGTTTTGACCATGAGGTATGAAAAAATTGAACATGCCCCAAGTGATTGAAAAGCATGGAACACCCAGTTTTGACTGAGGTACGAAAACTGAACATGCCACAAGTGATTGAAAAGCATGGAACACCCAGTTTTGACTGTGAGGTATGAAAAACTAAACATGCCCCAAGTGATTGAAAATGTTAAGTTTTAGGATAGCTGCAAATGTAATAGCACTCTATTTTGTATGTGTTCTCCAAATGAAACAATCTCTCTTTCATTTATATTAGGAATGAGGCTAGGAGAGACATGTCCCTTCATGGGACATGTCTATTCATTATTATTTATAAGAAAG
>MU225293.1:7856447-7869066 GCA_018584345.1 Thuja plicata | reverse complement strand
TTAATATTGAATATTAAATTTCATATGATTAATAATAATATAACATATATAATATATTATTATTAATCAACATGTATTATATATATTCTAATGATCATACGACTGAAGCTACAAACATTAACAGAAAAGCATGGAACACCCAGTTTTGACCGTGAGGTATGAAAAACTGAACATGCCCCAAGTGATTGGAAAGCATAGAACACCCAGTTTTGACCGTGAGGTACGAAAAAATAAACATGCCCCAAGTGATTGAAAAGCATGGAACACCCAGTTTTGACTGTGAGGTACAAAAAACTGAACATGTCCCAAGTGATTGAAAAGCATGGAACACCCAGTTTTGACCGTGAGGTACGAAAAACTAAACATGCCCCAAGTGATTGAAAAGCATGGAACACCCAGTTTTGACTATGAGGTACGAAAAACTGAACATGCCCCAAGTGATTGAAAAGCATGGGACACCCAATTTTTACCGTGAGATACAAAAAACTGAATATGCCCCAAGTGATGAGATGCCCTTAGTAATGAGGACTTTTGAAAATTAGATTAGATTGATTGGAATAGATTCAATGATGTAATCATCCTACCCCCTCGAGAGTGAAATCGAAAGATGACACATCATAATGATGATGGAGAGCGAAAAATCACAGATAGTTGTGGAGTTGAAGATCAAGAAGAGCTCAGAATAGATTACAGAAGAATGCAGAAGATTCAAAATCAATTTTGAGTGATTTCAAGGTCTGGTTGACCAAGCTTGACTAGGGTTGACTAGAGTTGACTAGAGTTGACTTTTGAGGAAAAAAGTCAAAGATTTCAGAAAATGATGATATGATAAGATTCTGACGAGAAAGCGATGTCAGAAGGGTGACTACACAAGTGTCTGATCGTGTTGGTCCCAAAAATTTTAAAATGTGATTTTGAGCTATATAGAAGTGTTAGATTTTTATTTTGATCATGAAAAGGGATTTGGGACGGTCAAATTAGGTAGTGGTGCAATTTTTGCGCAAAATGGAGCACTTTAAAAAATTAGGTCAAAGCCTATATAAGGACAAAAAGGGTCATTTTCAAATCATTTCAACCCTTTGACTTTGTGAGAAAAGAGCTCTGAGTAGAAGACAAAATGGTGGTCCCCTATAGTAGCAATCAATTCGAGCGATCCAGGATACACAGCCGGCCCGCATTGTACAGACCACCTGTAAGTAGTCGATAAACCTCTCCACAATTTAAATTTTATGCATTTAGGTTGATATATTGCTTTTTTTTTCACATCTTGAAATGTTGAGTCACGGGTCTTCGCGCAAAGAAGTAGTTTCTTCACACGCCCCATAGGGAAATCTCGCGCGAAGAAACTACTTCTTCACACCACTTGATGTGAACACCCGTGCAGGTCAGTACCCAATGTCGCACAAAAATCTCTCATGGAAGGCATTTCCACGCATGAATTGGCATAAAAGATCATGCAAAAATACAATATCGCCCGATTCAAAAAACTTCTTCGCGCAAAATTCTACAATTTCGCATGAGAAAAAGTGGTCAAAATCAGCATGAAATTAGTCTATGTCGCATCCAATAGCTTTTGCGTCAGCATCATTAACGTCGGTAGGATGTCATGAATGCTTCCTTATTGCATTATGCTTTGATTATTGTCGATTACTGATAGTGCTCTATTGTTTGTATGTCTTGCAGGTTGACTTTCCCGATATTGCATTCAGATCGCATCATCCATCCATCAGCAGGTTGATATCTCATCTAGATGATGTCGAGATAGCACACATAGCCACATTGGGATTGAGTACGTTATGTGATATACCCGAGATTCAGGTAAATCATGAATTATTGGGTGCCTTGGTTGAGTGTTTCCATTTAGAAATGAACACATTTTACCTACCATAGGGGGAGATGACTATTACTCCTGAGGATATATATAGGATCCTGAGGATACCATTCATCGGGACCAGAGTTGAGTATGAGACACGGCCCAAGGTGGCCACAGCAGCATTGAGAGAGGTCTTCCAAGATGACCTTGTGATGGGTAGAGCGATCCCATGGGAGGATCTGATTGGTTCATATGGGGCGACCCACATGTTTCTAGTAGTACTACCATTCTTCCTTGGGTGCTATTTGATGCCTGACCATGGACAACATGGTTTAGAGTGTGGCTGGGGCAGGATGTTGTAGCTGATGATGGCATGACCCCGACACTCTTGATGGGGTCAATGTATGCTTGCACACATGTATCATGAGATGCATGAGGTCGTCTACAGAGAGGCAAAGAATATGGCCACCGAGGTATTTGTATTACAGGTGTGGGCCTGGGAACACCTTCCTATCACCAGGCTGATATGCGAGGATATGAGGCAGCCATTGGAGCCTTATATCTGTCAGTACAGAGGTATGATTACTCAGCCCACACTATGTAAGGTGGATCAGTGGCGAGTGCAGCTTGATGATTTGGCAACCGTCATATGGAGGCCATGGAGGCTTACAGAGGCTTGGGATGATGCAATAGAGTAGCTGAGTCATATGTTTTTCTCATGTGCAATGATTGGTCGCACCATTATAGTCATTGAGAGATTTCTATAGAGGCGAGTATGGTGGCAGTTCGGTCACCCACAAGATATCTCGCAGGATTATATGGTATATACAAGATTTGTCGATGAGGTTAGGAGAGGCTGGGGTACACCACTAGACTAGGGGCATACCATGATAGACATCTAGTCATTGGTCCCAGTTTAGTGGAATTACCTTAGGGATATAGCAGATGCTGACATCACTGTCGAGTACAGGGAGCATTTCATCACGCATCCTTTCCTGAGGTTTACAGATCCAGTGGGTATAGTAGGTAGAGGACAGGTGGTACCACCACAAGTAGTGTAGCCACAGGTATAGTAGGTATAGATGCCTCCACCATAGCATAGGGCACAGTAGGGTCCATGATCCTAGATAGTATAGATGGACATCCCCACCTGACATATGGGGATGGATGTAGGAGCTGGTGGCAGTGGTAGTACTAGGAAGTATCGGGGACTACCAGCAGAGCAGATGATCGAGGAGCAGCAAGTACCTCCAGAGGAGGAGTTACAAGATGAGGACCCTATGTAGGAGGTTCAACCTGCGCAGGAAAAAGTGTAGGACCCACAGCGATGATCTTGAGAGAGAGCAAGGTAGCTCGCTAGACTAGTGGGGGATCTGACCATCCAGCTAGCTGTGCAAGATTCCAGACTGGTGGACCAAGATAGGGAGATACAAGATCTTCAGGAGCAGTTACAAGAGTCATAGGAGGAGGTGCGTCAGCAAACAGCATGAGCAACATACTACTATGCCTCCTATATAGGTGCAATGCCTGATGAGACATCTCAAGTAGGAAGATTCTCGATTTATGTTAGAGGATCAGAGAGAGCATAGAGGGTGCCTCCTCCAGATAGGGCCCCACCTCCACCTCCTCCAGGTGACAAGGGAGAGGGCTAGAGTTAGGCTGATAGATAGAGATATGAGATCATAGGATGTATCTGATACATTGGCATCTTTGTATTATATCACCATTTTGAGATAGATCGTGCTTGAGTAGCACCATTTTGTATTTGTATCAACACATTATATATATATATATATATATATATAGATATGAGCTCGTCCTTTGGTATCATCACATATTGTATATTGTATGCTATGGGATGTTTCCTATATGCTTAGATGTTTAGATGATTTATAATGTATGCAAATGGATGAACATGTTTGAAAGATATGTATGAAATGCACATGTATGAATGTAAAGATGTATGTCTGTAAATGATTTATGCAAATGCAATATTTAAATGAAAATGTAAATGTAATGTATGGATTATTATGAAATGTGAATATGAATATGTATATGGTACTAACATCTCATACAGGGTGACAAATACTAACCAAAAGAACATGTGAAGAAATAAGAGTGAGGATCGAACACCTGTGCAGTCGTGATGAAATGTGAATGGTGAAGAAAAAGAACTCTCTAAAGTATGAACCTAGAAGAATGCAATGAAGAGAACACTGAATCATTGCCACAATGCAAGTCTAGAATGAAAATGTAATCCTATGCTAGATGCAATTTATGAAGGTGCAATTCTAGGACATGGTTGTGAGACCCAGTGTATATTTATCATCATTGAGCAATTTTTGGAACATGAAAGTTGGTACAACCCTTACTAGCGCCACAACGCAACCATGAGGATATGAATATGACTTATCATCAGATCAAATATAGGAAATGAATGTAAGCACCAGTGCACAAAAGCTAAGATGACCTAAACATTGTTTCCAATTAATGTTGCAAGAGTACACCAGTATCGAGGCATTCAAAGCCAAGATAACCATGAGTGCGATCATGCGTAAACAAATAGATCAATAATAAGCAAAACAATGACAAATAGAGCAATAACAAGCAAGGAGATAGTACCAACCTCACCATGGCACACAAATAAACAAGATCGAGGGATGTGAGGCTGTTCCACCTTATTGCGGGAGCTCTTATCACATACACCCTATTTATTTTACGTTGTCAGATCATCATGACTATGCCAACAAGTAGTAGACAAAGAAACTGTCAATGAAATCCATAAGAATAGATAGCATACAAAGAAATATTCAATCATAGCTCAGGATGTTTCAAATTCTTGCGAATGTGTATGTGTAGGGGTGTTGAAAAACATCGTTGTGCTTGTGCGTGCATTGTGTTTGAATTTTATTGATAGGTGTTTATGTGAGATATCTGATATGTTTTGAAAAACACAGATGTGTCCAAAGATAGTGTCAAAAAACACTGTTTATGGTGGTGTTAAAAAACACTAGTTTATGTCAGTAGCGATTTGTCCTTGAGAAGTGACAAGATTACTGACTCAGGTGTAAACTAAAGATGTGATCAAATGGGGGACCCATGCCCCCAAGTAATGATGACTGTCTTGACATATGCTGTGAGGAAAAACAAGATGTGAATGCCCCCGAGTGTATGGCGCTGAATCAATGACAAGTCAAGAGGGTCTGCAAAGGGACCAGAGTGTCACAAAAGTGACCAAAAGATATGTACAAACTAAAGCATAGAATCATCAAGACTAAGTATCAATAGATAGAGCGTGTGAGAATAACTCCAACTGTAACAAATGTGAGAAATCTCTATAGAATAGTGACAATAGGCAGACGTAGTGAGAACCACTGGTGACTAACGTGAGAGAGATCCTCAAATGGAACGATCATGGTATAAGGTATACATCAGTAGGCAGACGGAATGAGAACCACTGGTGACTAATGTGAAGAAGATCCTTTAAAAGATAATAGGATAGTGCCCCCTAGATCAGGAGGGTTTCCCTGAGAGTATGACCAGTTTCAATCCATGTGAGTTGGTGTCTTGACGGGAACTGAAAGCAAATGTAAGCAGGAAAGCAAGAAAGAAGCAATGCAGGAAAGCAAATGCGTGAAGCCAAGTGGTGATGTGATAGATATAGCATTGTGGAACAAGAGGTGCCTGTTTACCAGGTTTTCACCAGCTTGGCAGAAATTCATTTTTTTGCTACCATGACGCCTGTTTACCAGGTTTTCATCAATGACACTTTTTTCTCTTTTTCTCTTTTTTTTTTTATTTTTCAATTTTTTATTTTTTTTGTATTTTTGGAATATATGATTTTTTTTGGAGATCATCAAAGCACCTATCACTACGTTTTCACTAAGATGATCATTTTTTTAGGTCTTTTTCAAATTTTTAGGATTTTTTTTAGGACTTTAGTATACACATGAGCATACTGAAGATGTCTCAGCTATAGAACCACTTCAGATGAAGAGCATTGATGGGCACTTTGAGTTGTTCTCCTTCAGTAGTAGAGAGTTGATAGGTACCAGACCCAAACATTGTAGTAATAATATATGGACCGAGCCAATTAGGTTCAAACTAGCCTTTCTGGACCCGATGTTGCTGATTCTTTGGGTTTTCCCTCAGAACGAGGTCACCCACTTGGAAGTCCCTTGGTCTAACCTTCTTGGTATAGCTTTTAGACATCTTGTTTTGGTATGCTCTCAGGTGATCAAATGCCACTTGGTGACGTTCATCAAGTAATTCTAGCTCTTGTAGCTGAGATATTCTAGTATCTTCATTAGTGATGAGGCCCTTCAGAGAGACTTGCAAAGAAGGAATCTTGACCTCAATAGGTAGCACAACATATGTTCCATAAACCAATGCATATGGTGTAGCCCTTGTTGGTGTTGTTATACTTGTCATGTATGTGCAAATAGCTAGATTGATCTGGAGATGCCAATCTCATCCAGACTTATGCACTATGCGATTTAGGATCTTAAGGATTGTTTTGTCAGAAGCTTCCACCTATCCATTACCCTGAGGATAATAGATGGAAGACCAATGTTGAGTAATTTTAAATTTAGAGCAGAGCTCTGTCAAATCCTTATTTTTAAATTGTCCCCCATTATCTATGATAATTGCTGAGGGTACACCATGCCTGCAGATGATGTAATTGAGAATAAACATTGCTACTATTTTGCCACTGGCAACAATGAGAGGAACTACCTCCACCCACTTAGTAAAATAATCTATAGCTGTAATGATAAACTTATGTCCATTGGAGGAAGAGGGGTAGATTTGACCCACCAAATCAAAGGCCCATTGTTGAAATGGCTAGAAAGTAATGAATGGAATCAGCTCCTTAGCTGGAGCGTGAATCAGGTTTCCATGTAATTGACATTGTTTGCAGGACTTAGCAAACTGTGTTGCTTCTTTTTCCATGTCTGGCTAGTAGTAACCAGCTCTAATAAGTTTGCGGGCTAATGTCAAGCCGTTAGAGTGTGACACACAGATGCCTTCATGCACCTCTACTAACACTTGTTTGGACTCATCGAGTTCTAAACACCTAAGGACGGTACCATCTAGACCACATCTATACAAGTCATTAGCAATGATGACGAACTATGAAGCACTGTAGATTAGGTGACATTTCTCATTCCGGGAGTAAGTGTCTTGAACAATCTGGTCACATAGGTAGGAGAAGATGTGATGGTAGCGGGATGAGTCATGTCCTATGATAGAAAAGATCATCTGCGAGTCAAGGGAGTCATAGGTTGGGTAGCGTAATGTCTCCACCAGGAATTCATGTCTAAAATAGTTTTTAGGCATTTGCAGCATAGAGGCAAGAGTAGCCATGGCGTCTATTGCTTTATTATCTGCCCTCAAAACCTATTGAAATGTGATATGAGTAAAATACTATTTAAGATCATCAACCAATCGTTTATAAGGTACCAAATTTTCATCCCTTATTTGATAAATATTGTTAACCTAATTAATGACCAACTGGGAATCTCCAAGAACATTTAGTTCATCCATGTGCCACTCAAGGGCGATCTTCATATCATTGATAAGAGCTTTGTACTCAACAATTTTGTTCATACAAGGAAACAACATTTTGTATGCTTTTGGTAATGAGTACTGTTGAGGTGTAATGAATAGTATCCCAGCACCTGACCCCTATTGGGTAAATGAACCATGAAAAAACATAGTCCATGAACGATGCGTAAGAAGTAATATGGACTCATCTAGAAATTCAATGTGCAATGGTTGATGATCAACTAGAGGTGCTTCTGCCAACTAATCTGCTATTGCTTGGCCCTTAATGGCTTTCCTTTCAACATATTCAATATCAAACTCACTTAGAATCATGACCCATTTAGCTAGTCTACTTGTGAGGGTAGCTTTTCTTAGTAAATATTTTAGAGGGTCAATTTTAGCAATTAGACGTGTAGTATGAGCCAGCATATAGTGTCACAATTTTTGTGAGTCAAACACCACTGCAAGGCAAGCCTTCTCTATAGTATAATATTTAATTTGATAGGAGACTAGAGTTCTACTAATGTAATAGATAGCCCTTTCTTTCTTGTGTTGATCTTTTTGAACCAATAGGATACCTAATGATGTATCCGTAGCAGATATGTACAGTATAAGTGGCCTCCCATGAATGGGAGGCATCAAGATTGGTGGATTCACAAGATACTACTTGATTTGTGTGAACCCTTCATCACATTATTTATCCCACTAATAAGTCACACCCTTATGCAAAGTCTTGGTAAATGGTTGTGACTTGTCCACCAGTTTAGAGATAAAACACTAGATATACTGCAGGCGGCCTTGAAGTCCTCTCATTTGTCTGATATTTTTAGGTGGCGGCGTTTCTAGAATAGCTTGTACTTTTGCAGGATCTACTTTAATACCTTTGGCAGAGATAATATAGCCAAGTAACTTACTAGATGTTACACCAAATGTGCATTTCTTAGGATTGAGCCTTAGACTAAATTGTTCCATACGATCTAGTATAGGTCCTAGATCATAAAGATGTTTCTTTCGGTGCATGCTTTTAGCCAAAGTGTCATCCACATAATCTTCCATAGTTTTATGCATCATGTCATGAAATATGGAGGTAACTACTATTTGATATGTAGCACCAGCATTTTTGAGTCCAAAGGGCATGACATTCCAATAGAAGGTGCCCTAGGCACATGTGAAAGCTATTTTCTCTTGGTCCTCTGGCGCAATTTTTATCTGGTTGTAACTACAGAATCCATCCATTAATGAGTACATTTTATACCTAGCTGTCATATCTATGATCATATCAATATTAGGTAATGGAAAATCATCCATAGGACATGCCAAATTCAGGTCTATGAAGTCTGTGCAAACTCTTATAGATTTATCATGTTTGGACACTGGAACAATATTAGAGATCCACTCAGCATAATCAATTACTCTAATAAACACTGCCTTAAGAAATTTCTCTAATTCAGCTTTGACAAGTAGAGCTACATGTGGATGCATTTTACAAAGCTTCTTCTTGACGGGCTTAACACCTGGTGCAATGGATAGATTATGCATGATCATATTAGGGTCTAATCTAGGCATATCTGAATATTTCCATGCAAAGTTAATCTTTTTCTTTCTGAAGAATGTGGTGAATTCCTCTCTTTCTACCTCTAATAGTGATTATGCCAAGTGAATAATCTGAGGTTCTGTCTTTGTACCCAAGTTGATAGGTTGAGTTGGTTCAATAAGAATAGATGATCTTTCCTAAAAATGACTTGGAAGCGCATCAAGTATCTCATCCGCAAGTGCCTCAGAGAGGTTTTCACCTTTAGATACATCTTTTATTTTGACTATTTTAGGCTTTGATAATGCCACAACATGGATTTCACCATCAGAGTGCCTATTTTTTCTTCTTTTTATTTTGCAACTAAGATACTTGATGTTAGTCTCAGTCATGTTGACACTTGCTTCGCTAGTAGGAGACGTTACAGGATCGACAGTGTGTAGGTAACAGGAAAGAGCATAATCAGTCTAGAATGTAAGGACTTCATTAGATGGGGAGGTGGAGTTCCAGTCTATAAGCTTAGGATGGAAAAGTGAAAGAGGAGTGACAGGTTCAAGTGCATTCATGGTATAATCATCAAAGGCATGGACAAGAAATTCAAGACCCAAAGCGATCTCATCCAAAGGTATAGTCAAATTCCTTTGATTCCTAACCACCATAGTAGAAAACATGTCAACACCTAGGGAGTCAGACTCATGTGACCCAACACTAGACTATTCACCTACTTTGAGAAGGTTTTCATATGCATTAACTATATCAGTATCTCTGTCAGAAGTGGCATAGGATAAGCTGTCAAACTCATATTCATGGGAGTCTGTTTCATCATTAGGTCTCATGTCAAGGATGTGAGTAAAATCAACTCTTTGTCCCTAGTTGGGATGATTTCTTCCTAGAACCTCTGATATGGTGAGATGAGCACCTGTTGACCTAGGTACATCATTAGTGTTTGTAGCATCAGTTGCTTCTTGTGTAAAGAGAAGTGACTTAAATTCCTGATCAAACTATTCTTGAAAGTGTGGTGGTATGAATAAATCACTCTGATGACTAGGGTTCAGAGTATATATGTCTTTCCACTCTTCATAAGTTAATGGAGCAATTGAAGTGGTGGTGTCAGAATCGCTATCAGTGTCTATAGTACTGACATGTGGTACAAAGTTATCTGGCTCAGCAAAAAATGTTGCCAGGTCTGGTCGGATAGGATAAGGAAAAGTATCCTCATCAGAGTTGTCTTCAGGTTCTGCAACTTGAGGTGTTTCTTCAGATGTTGGTTTCTTATCTTCTAGAGATACAAACTTATTTATTCCCAGTTGGAATGTGATTTTTTGGAAGCCTATACCTATAGATTCATGTGTTCTACTACTAATAGCTTCATTTGGTGCAATCAATCCCTTATGATTCACACCTATGGGACCATCTCCTTTATAGCCAAAATGTTGCATAATAGATAAACCTTTGCCATATTGCTCAGGTTTTGTGTCATAAGGAGGAGTATTTTTAGAATTTTCTTCTCCTTTATAGATCCAAGCTTTGATAGCTCTATTTTCATCTTCTTCTTCTAATGATACTACGGCTTGTACAAAGGTACCACCATACTTTGTTGGAGGAGAAATCGTAGAAGGTTTAGTGTTCTTAGAAGGTCTCCCAAAAGAATGGGGAGACAAAGGAAAAGATGTAATAGATAATACAGGTCCAATCTGATATCCCCCCATATCATTTTCTTTGAGAGTCAAGTTCTTTTCCATTTCTTTTAATTTATCCTCAAGGATTTCAATAGATTCTCTATTGGTAGGTACAAGGATGTCAGCAGATTTTGTGAGGGCATTGCAATCATAGTGTGTATTAGCAGGTATAGTCACTTCAGAGACTTGGAATGGGAACTTAATGCACTGATGGTATGTAGAAGGGAGATCTTGCATTTCATGACTCCATGGCCTTCCTAGTAGGATATTGTATGCCAAAGGGATGTCAATCACTTGACAGATAACATCTCCTTCAACAGGAACAACTCTTATTGGAAATACAACTAGCCCCTTGGATTTACATTCTTCCTCATCATAGGCTTTAATGGTAATCTTTTTGCGAGCATCAATGTAGTCTTCAACATAGCCTAACTCAATAAGGAAACTAGCAGAGCAAATATTTAGGCCAACACTGTTATCTATGAGAACACGGTGAACATGCTTGGGACCAATCATGACTTCAATGTGCAGAAGATTATTATGTGGGTGACTCAAAGAATGGTCATCTTCCTCAGAGAAAGACAAGTAATGTGGGGAGGTCAAGTGACCTACCATAGATTGAAACTGGTTGAGATCAAGATCTTTTGGGACATTTGCCTTAGTGAGGGCTTTGTCCATGATTTCCCTATGAGTAGGGCAGATTTTTAGGAGCTCAAAAATAGTTATCTGAGCATTAGTACGTTGCAATTGATCAAGAATGCTATAATTGGTAGCATTAGATGAGGAACCCACTTTGGGATTCTTAGTAGCAGAGTCAACCTTAGCTTTTTCTTAAGGTTGAGTTGATGTAGATATAGATGGCCCAGGGCCTTTGAGAATGATTTTAGCACAAGATCGAGTAACAACATTAGCGCTAACTTGAGATGGTCCTTGTTTAGAAGACTGAGGTGTAGGCCCTCGCAAAGTGAAAGGTGTTTTAGACTTGGAATTATATTCCTTTCCCTTAAGAATGAGGACATTGCATTATTCAGTATCAATAGGTTCAACCATATTAATGACCTTGTCGTTATTGGTGTAAGTATAGTTGACCTTAGCATCAGTATTTTTTCCTTTAGATGATTCACCTTTTCCATGAGGAGTAAATGGATATTTGAAAGCTTGGTGATCAAAATTTTTGTTGTGACCTCCCACGGCAATAACCTCACTATCAATGAGATCCTAGATTGTATGCCGCAATTTTTGACAAGAAGCTATGTTATGACCTTTGTTTTGGTGAAAATCAAAATAAGCGGATTCATTACACCAATGAGGTCTTGGTTGCAGATCAAAAGGTTGTTAATTATCCATGGAGTAAGTAAATGGTTGTCTACAAAAGTCTTGTAAACCGCCTCAAGAGATTCTCCTAAAGGAGTGAATTCTTTCTTGGGTCTAGAAGCCCAAGGTTTAGGTCTAGAAAATCGTGAAGTGCTTGGTTTGGATCCTGCCGTAGCCTATTTAGTGGCTTTGGCCGCTTGCATCATGGTAGTGAGATTAAAGGAAGCCTTGGACGGCTTAGTAGTCACATTGTCTACAACACCATCATTCACAACATTTTGGTTCTTGTTGGGAAATTTAGACTTATCTTTGCTTGAGGAAGAAAACCCTTGTTTATTTTCCTTGTGTAAGGTCAATTCTCCTTTCTTGATCATAAATGTCTTGATTCTTACAGCTTGTTTAATCATGTCATCAAAGGTTAGGGGACCTTGTAGCTGTACTTGATACCCAAAGTTGGGAAGAATATTATCGAGAAAGATGTCCAACTTTTTAGATTCAGGTATCTTGTGAGAATATCATGTATAGAGTTGTCTCCATCTTTGGAGAAATGCCAAGAAGGATTCCCCATGATTTTGTTTCAAGTTGCAGAGATCTCAAATATGAACTGGGTGTTGGATGTTGTGAGAATAATGTTGTAGAAATAAATTGGCAATTTTGTCAAAGGTCTTGATGCTAGTTGGTAGTCTAAAGAACCATTCCATAGCTGACCCTCCCAAACTACGTGGGAAAATATGCATA